>OX457033.1:25523546-25870964 GCA_949752745.1 Protula sp. h YS-2021 | reverse complement strand
TTCATTTACTTCTAAAACGGATCGCACACTCTTGCAAAAACCGGATAAAGGTACAAGCAGGAAAGTGACGAACTAACTGCAATCATCACAATCATTACATCCCGAGATGGATAATATCTGTCGGTGTAAGCGACAAGATGTAATATAATTACCAGGGCTGGAAATTGGTGGGTATTCGGTGGCCCGAGGACCCCCCCCCCCCCCCCCCCACCCCTCCCTGATTTCTGCTCGGGTCATTAAGTTTAAGGCTCTGATACCCACACACCCCCCTTCCCCCCGGAATTTCATATACAGTGTATATAAAAGGGGGGAGGGAGCTGTGGGTATATATAAAAAATCCAAGCTTGAAATACTTAATATAATATATTCTAATTTAAATGAGCTAACTCATTTTTTACAAGTTCTAAACATGGAAAACTATATTGGGATCAAATGATTCGTCAATACGAACGGTTTGCCGTTATAACCGATGTCGCCATAATAAGGTTATACTGTCTATTCTATCACCAAATCTGTGGAAGCTAGCAGAGGATAAATCAATCAAAGTGCGCCAGGAGAGAGCGAGGCAGTTTGTCTGTGACAAGGCACCCCCCCCCCCCTCCTCCTCACCCTTCCCCTCGGGGGACTGTGTTTAGGACTTGTAAACGCGAAGCCAAATAGAATTTCACATCCACTGTAAGTTCGATGGGCGACAGATAAAGGGTTTTTACGGTTAGGGCAGAAGGATCAAAGAGGCCGTTTTGTATGTTTATCCCCCGTCCCCCCCCCCCCCGCCCCACCCCTCCACGCTCCCCAGCCTAAAGGGATCCTTCTGCAAGAAAAAGATGTCACATAACTCTATATGCGTGACGGGAATGCGAAGAGGGGAATAAAATGACATTTAAAGGCGAAAGATTGCCCAGCGCTCCCAACTCTTTTACTTTTTTGCTTGATATCTATTCATCTACTTTTAATTGTACCTTTGCATTTATTTCAGTCAATCGTCCTCTTTACGTTGTGTCATTTTTTCCCCCTTTGACAAACAGTTATATCACAATAATAAATAAATAAAGCTATCGCATTATCTATCGTGACACTGAATTTTGTTTTCAAGGCTTGAGAAAGTTCAAGATAATTATTTCTTTATTTTCCAACTTTTTTTTACCAAAGGAAAATTACATTTATTTTACGATACTTAAAAATAATACTTAAATACTTAAAGTTCCGCAAACCCCAAGACAAGGTACAAGATACTCACAGTGGAGAATCAAGCTGTCAATCAATTACCACATCCAACCCTCCCAAATGATGCAGAAAACGGCTAATTACGGACAAGCATGCAACGCGCTGGTTACGCCTTACCGTACGATCGATTGAACACCCATGTGCCTACAGCGAAACCCGATTCTTTGACTGGCGAAGTTATTGCACAAGAACTGCTCTGTGATGCCTTTACGTCGCTTTAATGTGACGTCATTGCGACATTCGCTCTTACAGTATCGTCAGCTGACGGTGACGCTATCGTTATCGGTTATAGCACTGTGATGTTATCATTTTCTCACTGTGACGCTGTAGTTATCTCACTGTGACGTTATCGTTATCGTTATGGCACTGTAACGCTATAGTTATCTCACTGTGTTGCTATACTTATCTCATTGTGACGCTATAGTTATCTCACTGTGATGTTATCGTTATCTCATTGTGACGCTATCGTTATCTCACTGTGACGCTATCATTATCTCACTGTGATGTTATCGTTATCTCACTGTGATGTTATCGTTCTCTCATTGTGACGCTATCGTCATCTCACTGTGATGTTATCGTTTTCTCACTGTGACGCTATAGTTATCTAATTGTGGTGCTATAGTTATCTCACTGTGATGTTATCGTTATCTCACTGTGACGCTATAGTTATCTCACTGTGACGCTATCGTTACCACACTTTAATGTTTCATTATCTTTATGATGAACCTATTGTCTTGTAACTGTGATATTATATGCTGTTGTTGTATACTTAACACTACCGATACCCGTTTTTGACATTACTGTTACTTTACTATGACACTCTTGTTGCACTGCTTTAGTTGCTAGGGGGTAGAGGGAGGGGGAGGGGGGGGGGGATTTCACCTGGGATTGATGCACTTCTAAAACATACATCGAACTGATGAACCCAGGACCAACAAAAATCGCACAAAAGTAATTATTCAGACAGTTTCTTCAGCAAAAGTAATTTTCATGCATGTGTGTTTTGCTGCTGTGTGCTTTGTCTAAACCGCTCTTTGCGAAAAACATGATCCTTTCACAACAATAAAAAAATACATACGAGCTGAAACCTAAAGCTATGATTGCTTCCAATAACTTGATACTTCTGCAGATCCTCACGAGACAAGGCTCTGTTCGTGTTTTTTTAATAAAAAAGCAAAACGTCTTATCAGCTTAAATGTGCTGTGTAAAATTGCTCGGCGTCATTTCCCGAAGTAACTTTTATCAAATACATTTTGCATGTTCAAGAAAACGATCACTGAAGCTTACGACGGGGGGGGGGGGGGGGAGGGGAGGGAGAGAAGGGGGGGAAGGGGGGGCGGCGAAGAGGATGGAGGCAGGGGGTGCTTTGCTCGTGGAATATATCAGTCTGTCGATGGATTGATGGATGGATGGATGGATGGATGGATGGATGGCTGGCAGGCAGGCTGGCTGGTTGGTTGGCTGGATGGATGGATGGATGGGTGGGTGGGTGGTTGGTTGGGTGGATGCACGAGTCTGTGGTTAACTTTGCTCTTGATTTACACTTCCATGACTACGATCGTTTTGTACTCATTTCTTGTTCTTTTCTTTTTCTTTCTGTCTAGTTCGTCCGCCATTTCTTAAAAATAACAAAAAAGCAACTAGAAATGTGTCCGTTCGAGCACATATGGCCCGCCTATGGGCCTGTGTTTGGACCTCTCTCACGGACCGACGGATGGATCGACGTCGGTCCAAAGGGGACGTGTACAACTAGGTCCCCACAAGCTTTCAATGCATTTAGGTTTCAGGCTGATCGAAGCAAAAACCCTCCGACAAGGTTCAGTCTACAAAACTCAGTCCGGTGAGTGTGCACGCACGCATGCATGCACGCACAAGGGGCGCGGAAAAATCACCTTCTTTCATCATAGAAACACGTTTCCAGGCACTTACCTGAAATTTCGATTGTGGTCACGCTACGCACGGACAAATCATTTACTATATGGCCCTCCGGCCATGAAAAATGCTTTTCCAAGAACCAGAACCCAGATTTAAATCTTGTTGCTGCCTTCTGCATATTGTATAAATTTGCGTCAATAAGCAGGTTGGTAATATCCTTGTTTCTTTCTCAAATTACCACCATGTCATTCCACTGGGGGGGGGGGGGGGAGGGAGGGAGTAAGGGGTTCTTTTACATCAAATTAAGCATTTCACCTTCGGATAAACAACCTTAATTGAGAATTGCATCGTGTTTATAAATGAACAACTTTCGATCGAGGTTGGAGATTGCCATGGGGACATGTCTGTATACGGATTTATAGTCCCCGGGATACGAGACAGCAGACCGACAGATCGAGTGGCAGCACCTATTTACCCAAAATACTTAAATGAAATATTTATACCTATCTCCTCTCCCATCTATATACCCAACTGTATGCCATCACCAGCAAAAAATCTAAACAATGAAACTGAGATAACATGCGACATAACTCAAACTGTTACTAGATGTAAGTGCGCCAGAGAATGGAATATTCCGAAAACGGGAGCTCACGAGGATTTCCATTGCAGTGGTCCACCGATATTAACGGATTAAGTTGTCCATGGAATAAATGGATTAATCTAGACACGCCCGTCTCCCCAATGGCAGGGTATACTACCTCCATCGCTTTTAAAGGGAGACTTCACTTGTCTCCTGTGAAATTTCCGCCGCGGAAGTGTACACGACAGCGACGTGACACATCGCCCCGGGCACGTCACTTCGCTAGGGGCTGTATCCTTCCGCCATCTGCACGGTTGTATTCGCGGTTGTATTTTTAGAGTGGCGGAGAACACCACGGTTTAACAAGAGAACGCGAATGCCTCTAACTGGGGGGGGGGGGAGGGGGGAGGGGGGTGACAACTGAACGAATTTGTGGGAAGAATGAGCAGAGGGTGGGGATATTCATACAGTGCCTGCAAAAGGTTCCCAGCAACCTCTTCCCCTCCCCGTCCCGCCTCATGACCCCTTACATATGTTTGTCAGCCGCGACTTAATTGAAGTAGCCCTGATTGATTGATTGATTGATTGCACTCACTTGCAACTCAAGTGTTTTTTGCCTTTAAGGACAACACACTCCCATTAACTTAAGCTCTAGGAAAAAAGGCCGCGCAGAAAAAAAATACTTAACAAACAAATGTATCGCACAATTTATTTCATGCAGAGTGCAAGAGAGAGAGAGAGAGCAATTTCCACGTACATTTAATTTAAAATTCTGTTTTTGTCCGTTACTGTCAATTTTTTCTTCTTCTTTTTTTATATACATATTTTTTTGTTTCGTTGTACTCATTAACATGCTCTTCTCAAAACAACAAATTTCATTCCATCATTCAAGCTGAACCGAAAAGACCTAAGTTTCCCAGCCTGGTCAATAGGTCTAAGGGAAATTGGACCAAACGGGGGGAGCGTCGGGACAACTTCTTGTCAGTATCTTTTTGTTTACCGCTACTGAATATTATGAAGGTCATCTGTTGCGTATCAGCAAATAGACGCATGACCGCATGATAGTGCTGGCCAGTTATCATGGGCAATCCGACAGCGCTGGGCAGTTATCACGGGCAGTCCGACAGTGCTAGCCAGTTGTCACGGGCACTCCGACAGTGCTGGCCAGTTGTCACAAGCAGTCCGACAGTGCTGGCCAGTTGTCACGGGCAATCCGACAGCGCTGGGCAGTTATCACGGGCAGTCTGACAGTGCTGGCCAGTTGTCACGGGCAGTCCGACAGCGCTGGGCAGTTATCACGGGCAGTCTGACAGTGCTGGCCAGTTGTCACGGGCAGTCCGACAGTGCTGGGCAGTTATCACGGGCAGTCTGACAGTGCTGGCCAGTTGTCACGGGGAGTCCGACAGCGCTGGGCAGTTATCACGGGCACTCTGACAGTGCTGGTCAGTTGTCACGGGCAATCCGGCAGTGCTCGCCAGTTGTCACGGGCACTCCGACAGTGCTGGCCAGTTGTCACAAGCAGTCCGACAGTGCTGGCCAGTTGTCACAAGCAGTCCGACAGTGCTGGCCAGTTGTCACGGGCAATCCGACAGTGTTGGCCAGTTGTCACGGGCACTCCGACAGTGCTGGCAGTTGTCACGGGTAGTCCGACAGTGCTGGCCAGTTGTCACGGGTAGTCTGACAGTGCTGGCCAGTTGTCACGGGCAATCCGACAGTGCTGGCCAGTTGTCACGGGCAGTCCGACAGTGCTGGCAGTTGTCACAAGCAGTCCGACAGTGCTGGCCAGTTGTCACGGGTAGTCCGACAGTGCTGGCCAGTTGTCACCAGCAGTCCGACAGTGCTGGCCAGTTGTCACAAGCAGTCCGACAGTGCTGGCCAGTTGTCACGGGCACTCCGACAGTGCTGGCCAGTTGTCACGGGCACTCCGACAGTGCTGGCCAGTTGTCAGGGGTAGTCCGACAGTGCTGGCCAGTTGTCACGGGCACTCCGACAGTGCTGGCAGTTGTCACGGGTAGTCCGACAGTGCTGGCCAGTTGTCACGGGCAATCCGACAGTGCTGGCAGTTGTCACGGGCAGTCTGATAGTGCTGGCCAGTTGTCACGGGCACTCCGACAGTGCTGGTCAGTTGTCACGGGCAATCCGACAGTGCTGGCCAGTTGTCACAAGCAGTCCGACAGTGCTCGCCAGTTGTCACGGGCATTCCGACAGTGCTGGCAGTTGTCACGGGTAGTCCGACAGTGCTGGCCAGTTGTCACGGGCAATCCGGCAGTGCTGGCCAGTTGTCACGGGCACTCCGACAGTGCTGGCAGTTGTCACGGGTTGTCCGACAGTGCTGGCCAGTTGTCAGGGTCAGTTTGACAGTGCTTGCCAGTTCTCACGGGCAGTCCTTAATGTTCTGCAGACAATGGTGGCTTATTACTGGCAACCGTTAATGATTAGCCGACACTGCTGGTTGGTTGTTGTGGACAAACCTTAATGACAGCTGCTCGCTGTCTGTGACGGGCTACCCCTCCTGTTTAACCGACATCGTTGGCTGTGACGGGCTACTCTTCCTGGGTAGCCGACAATGCTGGCTGGATATTGCGCGCAAAGCCCTTATGCACATTACTGACTGTTAAAAGCAAACGCCAACCCACAAAAACATGAGCGGTGACTATGACCATAGAAAGTAAATAACAAAATCAGCTCCAAAATCGCCTTGCACCGTCACATCAAGAGCTTAGTTGTCGGGAGTTGTGAAGCGGCACAGGGATTCTCGTATTGTTTGCTGCATGTAATGAACCTTGAGACAATTTTCTACGTAAGCACACATTTAAACAGGACGCCTGTCTGTACCGACAGAATGACAGTCAGGGCAGTGAAACTTGTCTGGGAAATAACAAGACTCAAAAAGAACACACGGGGAACTGCGATCAACGGAAAATGTCCAATGACACTGTGACCAGGCGAAATATCAGAGATCAGGGCGTTTTGGAGAAATGTTCGGGGACATTGTGACTAGCTGAAATGTCCGAGAGCAGACAACTGAGATATCGGCGGATACCATCAAACAGTTGAAATGGCCCCGGCACTGGAAACAGTTGAAACGTCTAGGGCCACAGTGACCTGTTGAAATTTCTAGGAGCACTGCTACTAGGCGAATTTTCTAAAGATGTAACTTTGAATTCTGCTTTCAAACACACAGAATAATTCGGTAACAAACAGAAACTTGAGATTGTAAAAGAAGCAACATCAGACTAATTGTTTTAAAAAACCACTTTATTTCTTTCCCTCAAAATGTGCTAATCATTTTATGGCTCGAATAACCATGACGGAAATTGATTATTCTTGATATTTCCAGACAAGCTTTTCTGTTCCGTGGTTTTTGCTTTGATAAAATGTATAGGAAACGTTCTCTTGAAATTAAGCAAAACTTGTGTGGCCACTACTAATTAGCTCCTCTAACACAGGAAATATTATTTATGGCCGAACACTTAACTATGTCGTCTACAATTTTAACAGTGTCGTATCTATTACGACTTGCTCAAAATATCAACCGCTTTGTGATGACCGTTTTGTCTAAATTCCTGTTTCAATTACTGTATTAAATTTTAAACTAGAGCAGTGTACATAGCCAACATATTGCCCACAGCCCCCCCCCCCCCCCCCAATCAGTTAAACACGGCCATCAATAGTCAATCAAGAGCTGAAATTTTCTCAGTCCGGCTGGTCCATTTTCCTTGGACGAACTTGACCCATTTACAAGACCGATCTGTGTTTGTTCCCATAGAAGCTACAGAGCAAGTTTCATTAAAATCCTTGCAGCAGTTTTTAAGTTAACGTGTTAACAAGCTCTTAATCAGACCGACAGACCAACCGGTTCTCCCTGTGGGCAATAAATTATAACATTGCTTATGGCACAAATCTTAGCAATGCTAGCTCAGCCTCCTGCATATAATGGTATCGGGCTCGGCGGTGCCATGCCGAACTCCTCCCTACAAAGCCACTACCTCAACTGCAATCTCTGCAATTTCAAATTCTTTTTGCATTTTAACACAAAACCCTAGATGATGGCTTTGGTTGTTAAACCTTAAACTCCTTCTCCCCCTTCCCCCCTCCACCCCCCCCCCCCCCCCCCCACGCCATTGAGCCATCCAGCACGACAGAACAAGCACAGATTCGCAGTTACCCCATCTCTCGTCATTTATCCTTAACAGCTCTTGACATTTTCTCCATTAGGAAATCTCTATCAAGTGAATGGCCTAATTTAGTCACGAATGAAACCAGCCTGAAATGCTAAAATCTCCCAAACACCACTATTATTTGTGTATAATCTTTTTCTCAAGCTTTAACTCTCATTTAAAATCATTAGTTTCACAAAAACAACCAAGTTCTGATGTTTTAAACATGCAAAACAGGACAAACTTTTATCTATTCATTTATTTTAATCTACGTTTAATTTTATTATTATTTTATTTTGGTCATGTTTTTATTCTCGCTTCCGAAAACTGATTCCATCTTTTTATATTACCGCTCCTTATATGAGTAACTTTTTCGGGGGCCATCTACACAGCACGTGTGAACAGGGAAGGGGAGGGGGGGGGAGGAGGCGGTGCGTACGACAATGTATACAGCAATACTATTTAGGGAAACGATAACGTAACCTCACAAATTCTACGCACACGGGTTGTCGGGGGGGGGGGGGGAGGGCAATGAGTACAACAATAGTGTTTAGCGAAGCGATAACGTCACAGATTTTACGCACAGGGGTGGCGCGTTCCTAAAGTATGTATTTCTTTGCGTGTGTAATGTGCACATAGTCCCCTTTACTGGCTACGGATATCTGCGAGTTGTAGCTGGTGACAGTCAAGGGGAATCAATCAGCACGTGCTGGATCCAATCAGCACGTGTGTGATACAATTAGCACGTGCTGGATACAATCAGCACGTGTGTGATACACAACAGATGTATAAAACATAGCACTTGTATGATGTAAAACTGAACGCGTGATACAAACAACACGTGTGTGATATAAACAGCACGTGTGAAAGAGTGCACGTGTGTGGTATAAACAGCACGTGTGAAAGAGTGCACGTGTGTGATACAAACAGCACATCTGTGCACAATATAAAGATTGAAAGAAAGTGTGGACCTAAAGGCGAATCACAGAAAGCTAACAAAATGAAAACCCTCCACCTCCCTCCACAAAAAAGTACAAAAATACAGACCCATCGATTTTTCTTTCTTTTTTTTTTTTGAATTATCGCTCGAAAATTACAACAAAATGTTGGATGAAATCAAATTAACTTTACGCTTAAACAGTCAACGAATGATTAGATTGGTTCAAGTATGGGCGACTCTGTTCACATTTGTGCACTGTCCCGCGAAGTTAGTGTATTGTATGCTTGCAGCCAGCCAGCTAATGTTCTCCAGCTGTATGCCCATGTCAGCCGGAAGTATACAAACCGGACATGGATATCAATACAACGTCGAATCGGTTGTCGCAGCAGGGGGAGAAGACACGAGAAGGGACCAAGAGGTAACAACAACAGGCACTAAGCTGGAGGGGACCAGAGGGAAAGGAACAGTTTTTTTTCGAGGGGGGGGGGCGTGGACAGCTTGTTATGGGGGGGGGGGGGACTGTGCTATATCGAGACTTTGTTTAACATGCTTTTGTCAAACCACTCCATACGTCATAAAACTGCCATAATTTACGATCTATTAGTAAGTAAAGCTACGAGGTATAAAATCTTCGCACGAATGGCAGCCTGAAGTTTCTGCTCATCTCCCCCCCGCCCCCCCCCCCCCCCGCCCTGCCCCCGCCCCCCACCTCCCAGCCTGCACTCTCTTCCTACACTCAGGATATCACATTTTTGTTTGTAAACCACTCGAGCTAACCGAAGCCGTAACACTATTTAGCTGAACAAACGCTGATTCGAATTTCAGCCGTAAAGCTGAATGTTCTTTAGAATTTATCGGAGGAACCTGGTTTTCGAGATGTTAAATAATTTTTTTACCCTAAAGTTGGAATGTCTTGGGATGTGAAGACCGAGTTATCAACGATATGCCACTACATGAAGAATCACAGACAACGCAATGACTCATTAACAGGAAGCAAACTCCATTAAAAACCAACAACATTCAATTCAACATTTTCGCCAAAATGACATTTTTCGAAGGTCCCACTGTAGAAAGAATCATGTGTGATCAATAACGGTTAAATCTACATATCGTTTAAGTCGATTTGTTTACGTCATACGAGCGATTTCGGTTAAGCGAGGTTATGGCTATATTGCAAAGTCAACACGATGTATCAATGAAATTTTTTTCCCGTGGCTACTAGCACAGACAACGGTCGTGGCTCAATGTACAGGTGGCACTTGAGCGCTCTCCATACAGACGCGGGCACGCCGTTTGTGGAAGCAGATTAACCAAGTAGCAGCAACTGCAGCAGGTTTTCTTTCTCCCTCATTAGCCAGCCCAATTAACACAACACCGCAATCTGTAACTTACAAATGTGACGTGGAAGCGCCGACGTCCTCAGTCATATGTGTAGTATTACAACAGTATTACAACAGTATTACAACAGCTCTAAAACAATAGCGCCTTCTGTGTGGCAACAGGACAAGAGCCACATCCGGGTGTAACAACAAGACAATAGACCCATCCGTGTGTAGCAACAGGACAACAGCCTCATCTGTTTATAGCAACAGGACAACAGTCCCATCTGTGTGTTACTGTAGCAACAACAAAACAAACGGCATCTCATTTGGCCCCATAATCTTCAACTACGTTTATTTTCTTACTGGCTGGAGAAGTCGAATATTCGACCCCATTAATAAACACCACTAAACGCGTCATTTTCCACAGCCCTTCAGATTGCCACACCTATCTACACATGCTCCGCTTCTCACACCTCACAAATAAATTTAAAAAAAAAAAAACATACAGGGAGAGAAATTGCGTCGGTGACACTCTACCCTATTTGGTGATCCCTCTTCATTTTGACTTGAGCAGTTTTAGAGCACCACACAACTCTTTAATCAGTTTAGGCTGTGAGGTCTCCTCCCTGGGGAAATTCCCCCTGCAAACCATCTTACAGACACCAATAGATGAACTTCACGGATGTACATATTTCTCTTGCTGTAGCTTTTTTTTTTCTCGCCGTTGCAAATTAATTTGTTTCCTATGACTGAGAAAGAAGTGCATTTAAAGGCATCTGTCCTATGTGACTTCAGTCCTGGGTGACTGTCGTTCAGTCCTGGGTGACTGTCGTTCAGTCCTGGGTGACTGTCGTTCAGTCCTGGGTGACTGTCGTTCAGTCCTGGGTGACTGTCGTTCACTCCTACGTGACTGTCGTTCAGTCCTGGGTGACTGTCGTTCAGTCCTGGGTGACGGTCGTTCAGTCCAAGGTGACTATTTTCAGGACTAGGAGACTATCTTTCAGTCCTGGGTGACTGTCGTTCAGTCCTGGGTGACTGTCGTTCAGTCCTGGGTGACGGTCGTTCAGTCCTGGGTGACTGTCGTTCAGTCCTATGTGACTGTCGTTCAGTCCAAGGTGACTACTTTCAGGACTAGGTGACTATTTTCAGGACTAGGAGACTATCTTTCAGTCCTCGGTGACTGTCTTCAGGACTAGGTTGACTGCTTTCTTTTATGACTTGGAGACTGCCTTTCAGTCCTACGTCTCTCAGGGCTAAATCCACAAGGGATCCTTTGCTTTTCTTCTGACTTAGACAATTAGCCCTAATGAGACTATCAATTTGTGACTTAGCCCTTTTTTGAAATTGTATTATATCAATGTCTATTTTAATATCGAATTCGAGTGTGAATTATACAAAGCAACTGCCAATGCACTAATTACAATGAACTCCCCCCCTCCCCTCCCCCTCCCCCCCTTCCTCCTTTCACACAGGTACCGAAGGTCTGGTGACGCAGCACTTTTAAATAACAAACACCGTGTGTTCGTTTTAGCTCTCTGCTCCCCACCTTTATAATCATTAAGGTTCCAGTACATAGAGACTGCTAGTCGCATGAATGTCACCCCCCCCCCCAAAAAAAAAATGCCTTCTTTTTACTGTAATGTTAGGGTGAAATCTCCATATTGGGAAAAAAAATTCGGCAACAATACTCCCCAAACACTGGCAAACAGGAGAGTGACGTAATCGGGTTGTGGGGTGGGGTGGGGGGGGGGGGTGATATCAGAACGGGGTGGAACAATGAAGTGTACCCCTACGATAGGTAGTTCGTTATCGAGGGGTGTTTCGTTGGGGTTGTTTTACTTTATGGGCAGTCACGACCAACAAACAGAACCAACGTCCAATAGCAGACTATTCAGCCTTAAGTTAAAAAATTGATTCAGTGCTATGGCTACTGAGATAACACGTCCCCGTAAGACTTCCGCATTGCTTCTTAAACAAATGTATGCTCTAACCCACCCCCCTCCCCCAGCGCAGTCCAGTGCCCACCCCATCCGCACCCCCCTTCCCCCGGACACTGTCCCTGTTATTATCATGTCTGGTCTTGTGAATTCAAAGTGCCACCAAAATTAATATCCAAAAAAGACAATTATTTTCCTAAAATTTATTTAGAGACGGTGCTTGAACAGCCTCTGAAAGAACCACGATCTTGAAGCTGGAAAATCTATGCTCCCGTTACTTATACAAGGCAGTTCTTTGGAACAGTGATGTATTTATCTGCAGCAGTGGGGATTAAATCAGTCTAAAACATATCCTTTCCTATCAGTGAGAAGCAAGTTTGCCTCCACTGGAGGAATTCTTCGCCAGAAGCAATGAATCGTCAGTAAAATGACCATGGGTTTTGGGAATCAAAAGACACAAGATGTGAGCGCTAAGGAGCTGGCTCTGGGGAGGGGGGGAGGGGGAGGGGGGAGGGGTGTGGATCACTGATCAATCCTCAGGATGTTCTCTGTCTAAGCAGAAGGCGAAGCAAATCAACACCAATCAATCGACCCAGAAAATTAACATGTGTACACCGATTAGGCGCGGCAACCGTTGACTACTTGGATTTGGTCTGAAACTGCTTTTTTTTTCACCCACATTTTTCGATTTCATCATTATTTTTTCTATCTGAAGTGATGGACGCAGAAACAAGGAAACTAGAGACAACATTCCAGAAGAATTGGTACTCGACAAGCTTGGGTCTTAAAAGACAATTCTCTTCAGTACAGCCAGTACCTGACAAAGGCAAAACTTGTACTTTTTTCTTACTTTATTATCATTATCATTATTATTATTTTTTTTAGACAAAGCCTTACTAAAAAAAACACACTGAATGTGCATCAACCAAAAGAGCACAGAAAGCCACTTATCAATTTTAAATGCCAACGTAATCAGTGAAAAAATAAATTGGTTCATTAAGCGTTTTGTGATATGTAATTGTATTAACAGCATTGTGAGGAAACACAGACAAATTAGGTGTTTAGTGACCAGCACTCCCCCCCCCCCACCCGCCCCCACCCCTTTCCGCCCTTGGGGTGGAAAACAAGAGAGACAAGTCGTGGCACGCTCTAAATCTCGTTCATTTTCCCGTTCCGTGTGGGAGAGAACTATGAAAAACTGGCTTGTATACTTTTTCTCTTTTTCGTTATGATAAACCGAATTTGAGGATGAGAGGGGGCGATGAGGGGGGGGGGGGGGGGGGGGGGGGGAAGCGACGGGCGGAGAAAGAGAGACCTCCAAAAAAAATAACTTCCAAACTTTTTTTCTGTAACACTACTCCAATGGGAACTTCTCACGAAATCTTGCTCTCTGACTGTAAGTGCAACTCGAAACCAAACCACGACTAACACCTATTCACAACTTCGAAATCCACTTTACTGTTTTGCATTTCACCCAAACACTCTTCCTTTGTATGTAAGGGTGCACTTCAAAAACGTCCTTCTCAAATTTATCACCAAGAAATTTCAAATGATTTTTTTTCTTTTCCTTGACGTTTTGAAAACGTCATTTTGGTAACGTCATTTAGAATTTCAAAACGACAAGTAAACAGAGTAAACACTGGGCCGGCATTTCTTCCACACCTAAGAGTATCACAGTAATATCAAGTGACACTGACGATTCTCCAAAAAGAATAAAATCTTCATTACTGAGCGGAAAAAAAATATAACATGGGAGGGCCCCTTGGAAAAGGTCAATAATGTAGTAAGTGACAAAAATATCTAAACCAATTACGAAAAGAACGCATTATCCCGCAGTCTGTGAAAACCTTCTGTCTCATGGCATCTACGCCAGCCACGATGTGTGCTAATCACTAATGCGTGAGGCGCCTCCTGGCGAGTAAAAAACGCAAGTGCCCAAAAACAAAAAAGGGGGGTTCCGTCGTTATGCCTCGATGTATAAACTGTAGCAGAGAGGGCAGACGACTGGAGTAGGTATTGAAGCCGTGCATCAAGTTATGACTTAACTATGCTCTGTACAATGGCAAGGAACTGCGTTCTCTGCAATCTGAAAGAACTATCTTTTTCGTATGTCCTTTACACATAACCTTACAATAGCACCTGGCTGTAATAGTTCATTTCGTATCAACGGTATCAAAAGGAGACATTCGAATCATCTAATTATCTATTAAAATACTCTGCAGTTAAATGAAATTCAACTGAACATTTGAAGCTAATAGCCTAAGTCAAGGCAAAAAGAGGCAGAAAAGCAGGCAGACAGACAGGCAAACAAAGAGAATGGCTTGTACTGGGTTTCTTAAAAACTCCAAATAATTGCCATTCATTTTGGAATCCCATTTGGTAATTGAGTAAAGCGCTACAGCTCAAGTGGCCTAATCAGGGATATTTAAGAGCAAAGTGCTGTTTTGTCAAAAGTTCCTTTTTGTTGTTATTTTCTTTTTTCTCTCCCTCAGCGAACAATGCGGCCTGTCCTTGATATATCAACAGTACTGACTAAAGCCTGGTATTTCGACTCTTAAGAGTTCAGATATAAATAAAATCGTGTATTGATACAGTCAAAAGAGAGCAATCGCGAGCCGATTGAACCCCTGGATGTCTGTCGAGGAATTATGCGCACTTACACGGTACAGTCATCGAAATCCTCCCATCGATTCGCTGACGGCATGACACTGGCGTCACATCATGCAATACTTACGTCACGGCGTACTGACTATCCCCGTGTAGTAGTGGTATCATTGCGCCTGCCGGCATGCTTACGTCATCGTGACATCACCGCCTCAACCGGGATGCTTACGTCATCGTGACATCACCGCCTCAACCGGGATTCTTACGTCATTGTAGCATGACTGCGCCTGCCGGCATGCTAACGTCATCGTCACATCACTACATCGGATGACGACGCACTGTAAACAGTGTGTACGCACTTCACGGAGAAGCTCCGGCCGCGATCTGCAGGTGTTACTCGGCCACTCCACCGACCCAGCAGCTGTGCACAGTTAACACGGCAGGGTTGTTTACAAGCACGTCAGACAGAGACTTGATTTGTGTATACACCGAACCGCGTTCAAAGCCTCAGGAATTGCTAAACATGTGAAATACTATCTATTACAAGATAACGGTGTGGAGCGAAAAAAACAAAGAGGTGTATTTTTTAAAGGCAGAAATACAGACGTTCAGCGAAGCCTTGCCACATCATACAGTTACGGTTTCTTGCTTTTCATTCACAAAAATACACCACCCAGTTTTGCCTTCATGGCACCAAGAGTTCACGTGTCTAAGCCTTTTGTAGACGTGGTCGATGGTAAGATTTCCATCAAGCAACCATCGCCTCATCTTCGTGCGGGTGGCGAACTAGAGATCTTCGTGGACGGGTGTCGCTTCTTGTTACACAACACTCACGTGACCCCAGAGTGCAGCCGTGACGTCACACAAACGAGGCAAATATTCTTACCTGCATTTTATACCGCACAATAAATCATTATTTTTTTTCTACCCTAGGTTATTGGTTCTTTCATGAAGACTCCCGGCGGTCGTAAATTAAATACGCAAAGTGCCACTAAATGGTCTATATTTGATGTCCTAATTAACCCCACGACCCACTGGTATAGTTGAGCTGGCAGGCTGGCGGCAGCTTCACCGGTGTCAGCACATCAGACTCTGGCACGTGACAGCAATATCTTGCCGTCACGTGCTCTCGACCTAAATTGCATTCAAGTGTTTCTATACTAATATCGTACTCTTTTATTGCCGTCCACTTTCATCTTTGACAGGATAAGTATCCGTAACACTCATTTGCTTCGGCTTAAACGGAACCGGATTCTGGGGAGGGGGTGTTATCAATTAATATGCAGAGCTGAGAAAGCCCTGGGCATGGCAAAAAATACACAGACATGTTAGAGAGGTTCAGATGCACGTTCACCGTGACAGTTACCATCGGCGGACTTCTGTGAGGTTTAACTAAACGGCGAACTGCCAGGGCAAAACGCTTTCCACCTGGGCATTTTCTAACCTTGGGGAGGGGGGGGGGGGGGGGTTGTTGGACAATGTCCAGCTGGTAATTGTAGATTGCAAAGTGTTCCGGATTCACATGGCTATGTGACGTGTCTCGGGTTGTGTTGCGTCACGGAGTCACGACGACATCCCCTACCATCCTACCAACCAATGCCACCCAATCGCCACCCCTACCATCCCACCAACCAATGCCACCTAATTCCACCCCTACCATCCCACCAACCAATGCCACCCAACTGTTACCCCTACCATCGCAACAACCAATGCCACCCAACAGCCACCCCTACCATCCCACCAACCAATGCCACTCAACTGTTACCCCTACCATCCCAACAACTAATGCCACCCAACCGCCACCCCTACCATGCATAACTACATCTGCATCACCCAGTATCTCCTCACCTGTTAAAATCTAAGAAAGCCAAGTGGCCGTGGTACATCGCAGGCTTCTTCTCATGCCAATTCGTCACGTTCGTCACAAAACGCATCTGCAACCAAGTAAAGATATATATATATATATATTACAGATTTATAATATGCAGTCATATACGTAACGGGAAAAAAATTCAGACGTTCATTGTTTAAATGAAAGAATGGGTGGATTTTTTTTTAATTGATGTTTATGTATATATAAATTAAATTTTAAAAGTGAACACGCCAAGTTTGTGTTACTGACACTATCAAACCAGGTCAATCACGACTGGTGGGCACAGGTCTCACCACAGTACAGCCATGAAACTACAGTGTATAATCGCAAGGACTGGAGTGGAAACCTTAACACGTGAACCTGCCAGCGCTATTTTGTTTTAGCCAAATGTCGATCCATTTTTGTGAGCGAACACCTTGAACAATGCTGGAACTTGTGAATTCAGTTGCACGCGTGGGCCCTCTGGTATGATCCCCGCTTATGTTTATAATATTAGTGCTAGGGCTCTAAACTGGGAAGCTGGTCTTACAGGTCCGATTTTCCGTTGGCGCCCGGGCGGCAACTATTTTTCTCAAATTTTTGAAGTTAAGTATTTCTTTCCGTTGACACAACTAACTATCTGAACCCGTTTTGAATGGCAGACGAAAATCGTTCATCCGTGACATTTTCTGTGACTCACGGGTCTGTCTGGCGAGGCGTTTCGCGGGAGAGAGGGGGCGCGGGGTGGGGGGGGGGGGTGGGGGCGCTAGTTTAAATAATGCGGTTTCTATTTCTATCGACCAAGAGGTGATTTTTAATGTTGAATTTAAAGGATAGAGATGTGTGACGCTAATGTGGGTCGGAAGGGCGGGTGTGGGGGGGGGGGGGCGGTCTGACGATCTCGTAGAAATCTGTCGTAGAAACATGTCGTAGAAAACATTGCCGTAGAAAGATGTAAAAATAACGTTGCTTTTAGGACGACAGGGCTCCATGATAGCGCACAGTTCAAAGTGCATTTTGATTGGTTGTCGACCGGAAGTCTATTCCGGAACAGCATATCAAAATTCACCTGTTTTTTTATATGCTTCAGAAGTTTTATTTGAAATAATACGGGGTCCAGCCTAAATTCATTTAGCTTACAAATACGGCGTGAATGAGGTATGTGCAATGTAATACATGGGCCGGAATAATTGCAACCAAATTCACTTGCTGCATAACTCTCAAAGTTCTTTGCCTTTTATTTACGTGAGAAATATGGCAAAAATAAATATCACCAAATCACGTAAAATACAATGGGTAAATGGAACGAACTCATGGCCATATTTTTTGTTGTAATTCTCATGAAAATAATAGGAAAAAATACAAAGAACCTTTTTATGATATTTTCCAGAGCTTTACTTTTTGCAGCCTGTGTCTGTCAAAATGATTTGGATTGTTAACCAACGTATCCAAAAACACGTTACATGCGCCGGTACTGCGGAGGAAACTACGCCCCCCTCCCCCTCCCCCTTCCCCCTCCCATCCCCACTCTCTTCCCACACCCACACACACCACACGTGAACGGCCACTCATAGCCCTGCCTATTGTACAGAGATCAAAGAACCTTCACATCAAAACTTCATATCTTTGCACACACAAAAATGTACATCTATACATGAACCAACAGCAGAACATATGCACCTTCATTCCAATTTACTACCACCCACATAATAGCCTGTTAATTATTCAAGTAATTTAAGGTAAAAAATAATGACAAATCTCATTAAGTTTTCAGCTTTTTATATAGCTTTAAATTTCTGAATTTCTGTTTTTTTTTTTTCGACTGTTTTAATAAAATGAACGGCAGGAGCCCTCTCAAACAATCAACATTTTTTTTTCTCTTGTAAATTTTCAAAACTACTTTTTAAAATGAAACTTCGTTGTTTTCAAATAGATTCATGAGTGAAATGGGTAACGCCCCCTCCCCCCTCCCCCCCCCCCCCCATCCTCACTCCCCTGCCCGGCCCGCTCAACATGGGAACGCTCAGTGCTTCGCTTCACAAACGTCTATCTGCACTGAAGCTGAATGCGTTGTGAGCGCGCGTTCACTATGCCCCTATCACTTGAAATGTTTTTGACAGAACACTTTATCCATACAAGAGGCCAGGAACAAAAAGCTGTCAAAAAACATCTCCAAAACACACAGCCACATGAACGCAAGACACAGGTCACCGCAAGGTGGCGTGAGGAACCGAAGGGGTTGGATGGGGTTGGAGGCGGGATGCGAGGTCGGTCCGAAAGAACAGAAAAAAACACAGGAACCGAATCCAAGCTGGGACATACCTTTGTACCATTTTTTTATTTTTTTATTTTATTTATTTTTTTATTTTTTGATTGGGTGAGAGACGGGGTAGGTAAAAATATTGTTACACCCCATCAAGAATGTACCCCATGACAATTCCAGCAGTTTCCTCAAAATCGGAGTTACCTTAACCATAACTATACTACTTTCGGAAGTGTGTTTGTTTTATTAAGTTTATGTCAAGCTCCACACAGAGGTTTTCACGTACAGAAGAACAAACATACAGACGGACGGACACAGTGAATGACACCATTGCTCAGGTGTTCTTTTAAATTGACACACTACAGTAAAACTGCACGCCTCTTCTATGTAAACAAGCCCCGATTAGTGAACACTATTTCTTCACATTTTTTTCTCTGTTAACCTACCTTCAGCCACGAGTCTTTATAAAGAATTTTATCTGTTATAGAAAGCGTTCACTTATGAAGGTTTTACAGTTGTGATAATGATGCGAATATTCGGAACACATGAAGTTGTGATAACGATGCGAATATTCGGAACACATGAAGTTGTGATAATGATGCGAATATTCGGAACACATGAAGTTGTGATAATGATGCGAATATTCGGAACACATGAAGTTGTGATAACAATGCGAATATTCGGAACACATGAAGTTGTGATAATGATGCGAATATTCGGAACACATTAAGTTGTGATAACGATGCGAATATTCGGAACACATGAAGCGGTTGTCGCAAACACAATCCAGATCAAGGAGGGGTCGAACGTAATCCAGGAAGCTCTGGAACTGCTCCATCTATTACAACAACGACGCACCGGAGTACACGGGCTTCCGGAAACACCCGACGCACAGGCGGACAGATCCGAGCACATGCCCCGATCAACTCTTACCTGGTCAGCCACTGAATAAATATGGGAATTTTTCTCTGCTCGGACGTATATCACATTGTATTCATTCGCACTGCATAATGAGTACATAACATTTGCAAAAGTAGTGCTCCCAGTCTTAGGTACTCGGTTGTATATCATAACAATATCCGTATCAGTACGCGCTACAAGCTCGTCACCGTCTCGTGTTACTCCGCGCTGTGATAAAATAACGCCCCAGTCACTAGTGCCACCTAGCGGATGACTCTGATTCTGAAAACAGGTGAAGAGAAAAGAAAACGCTAATACACAAAGCTTAAAAAAAAAACCCCAAGCATGTAGGTCTTGGGTAGACCGCGGTATGGTGGGGGGGGGGGAACTAAAAGCGACTGACCTGATCCGGAAGTGACATGACGTGGCTGTTCTTGCTCGAGTTGACGTGGATGACATGGAAGCGATTGCGCGTACACAGGTCGTACGCAATGCCGGCAAATGACGTACTTCCAGTCTTGGGCACACGGTTGTATATCACCACTAGCTCATCCTGCATTCAAGTGCCGCCCAAAAGTACGGGGGGAAGAGATGAAGACAGGAAAAAAAGAAAAAAAAAACAACAGAAAAAACTGTTATTGGAAAATTGAAAAAAAAAATCACTAAAACTACATATATAGAATTATACTACGTCACGGCAATGGAAAATTAACACTTCAGAAATATTTATGAAAATATTTAGCATGCATGTTACACCAAAGGAAAGAAAGCCAATTCAGCTAAGTCTAACACCACAAACTAAAAGCTATCCATGAAACACTACGAGTTAGGACAGGTATCAGCTGCAAAGCTAGCCACTTGCTGTTGTTTACTTGTTCACTCACACATAAAGCTGTATGCATATTCAACTACAAATTAATAAGCAAAATGCATTACATAAACAACCTTTAAAGCCACTACAGAATGTTTACACTGCCAGTTAATTGTTTAAGAGCAAAGACACCGGCTTCACTATAAACAACATGCTACGGAGAAGTATTAATTTTTAAAAGTCAAGTAGTTGTTCAGTAGCAGTCCCAGTGACAGGGTTGGGGGGGGGGGGGGGTCGGGGGTGGAGCTAAAATCGGTATGTCTCTAAAATATCAAAGATTTATTGTACTTTTTATTGTCTAATCCACGAAATTCTCTCCACTGCCACTACCCCCTCACCTCCCCACCCCTCCTAGCTGGGGGCTCGATATTTACCGGCGAGCAACACACGTAAACGGACAGGTAGAGTGGCGCAGAAACAAGGGGCTGTAAACGGTTCTAAAATAAACACTACGTAGTTGTCATTGTGTTGCGTTCGCTAACGGGGAATTACTTTCGACAGATTGATATTTTGTTCAAGTTGTTTTAGGCTCTACCAGCCTGACGCACTTACACGAGCACAAACGCACGAGCACAAACGCACATTCACTCATTGAGATACCATATAACATAAAATCGGTGTTATCTGATGATGCATTTTATATTGACGCTGCTTCAATAAGGCTAGAATTGAAAAGAATAAAAAGTTAGGAGATAAATCGTAACGGCTTTTTTTCGCGAAGGTGTGGAGAAATTGCGAAACTTTTTTCCCAATTTGAGCTTCGGTTATTTCCACATTCTAGCATATGTGTGCATGAAGATTTGGTTGTCGGCATGAAGATTGTCCAGGTTGTCTGCGTGAAGATTCTCCAGGCTGTCTGCATGACGATTCTCTGGGTTTTCTGCATGAAGAATCTCTGGGCTGTTTGCATGAAGATTTTTCAGGCCGTCTGTATGAAGACTCTATAGGTTTTCTGTATTAAGAGTCTCTAGGCTGTCTGCGTGGAGAGTCTCTGGGCTGTCTGCGTGCAGAGTCTCTGGGCTGTCTGCGTGGACAGTCTCTGGGCTGTCTGCGTGGACAGTCTCTGGGCTGTCTGCGTGGAGATATTTAGGCTGTCCACAAGGAGAGTTTCAAGGCTGTCTGCATTAAGAATCTGCATGGAGATTATCTGGACTAACTTTAAAGCGAACCGTCATGTCTGCATGGAGATTATCTGAGCTGTCTGCATGGAGATTATCTGGGCTGCCTGCATGGAGATTATCTGGGCTGTCTGCATGGAGATTATCTGGGCTGCCTGCATGGAGATTATCTGGGCTGTCTGCATGGAGATTATCTGGGCTGTCTGCATGGAGATTATCTGGGCTATCTGCATGGAGATTATCTGGGCTATCTGCATGGAGATTATCTGGGCTGTATGCATGGAGATTATCTGGGCTGTCTGCATGGAGATTATCTGTGCTATCTGCATGGAAATTATCTGGGCTGTCTGCATGGAGATTATCTGGGCTGTCTGCACTTCTACATATTCTACATATTCTACATATTCTACATTCCGGCATGATGACTTTCCAGGCACCCTACATGAAGAACTTCTATGAGATAACAGGCTTCACCAAATAGAGTATCTTTCCATTGACAAAGCACAAGGTTTAAGCCACAATATCAACATGCGAAGGGCTGACTGTAAAGCGAACCGTCATGTAGAATGGTTTATTTTTCTTATGTGTGTGTAAATCATTTTTACGTTATTCTCTAATGCAAAACAACTGTTCGTCCCGTAATAAAAGAAGCATATAATATTTTACTACACCTGATGTAACGATTATAAAGAAAGCGCGTCAATGATTATCAGTTTTTCTGAATGATTTATCCCGTGGAATTCATCAATTTACTCCACTGAACTGATCGATATCCAAAGCACGCCAACAGCCACACCACGCACAACACATCATACCACGCGGAACATAACATCATGCCACGCGGAACATAACATCATATCACGCGGAACATAACATCATACCACGCATAACACATCATACCACGCGGAACATAACATTATACCACGCGGAACATAAAATCATACCACGCGGAACATAACATCATACTACGCGGAACAAAACATCATATCACGCGGAACATAACATTATACCACGCGGAACATAACATCATACCACGCGGAACATAACATTATACCACGCGGAACATAACAACATTATATCACAGAACCTAACAATATGCCACACACAAAACTTAACATCGTGCCACAGACAGAAGCTAACATCGTGCCACACACCTAACCTAACTTCATTCGACACACAGAACTTAACATCATGTCACATAGAATCTAACATCACGTAACACAGAACCTAATAAAGTTCCACACACCAAACCTAACACCATGCCGCAGAGAACCTAACATATCACACAGAACCTAACATTGTGCCACACACAAAACCTAACATCATCCCACGTAAGACCTAACATCAAACCACGTAAAACCTAACATCGTTAGACACAGAACCTGCATTCTTGCCACACAAAAACGTCTAGCAGGGAAATTGTGTTTGCGTCCACAAGGAACCCCCGCCCCCCCCCCCCGCCCCAAGCCCCCCCCCCCACTCCCACCCGATGCGCACAACCACGACAGCTTCTCAAGAGCAACCAGTAGTATAAAGTTTCAAAGAACAACCAGAGTAAGTGGCAATGTTTGGCAGTAATTCTGGGGCGACACATTCAGCCAAAGAAAACATATTTCTATAAGCACGGCAAAAGCACGGGAGGAGAGCTGGAGCCAATCAAATGCTCCGCGCTTAATTCATACAGGTTTTGGTGAACGGGCCATTTTTCAGTTATTCATGGCAAAATCGACAAAATATGACTTTTATAAGGGATAACTGGGAAACATAAACGCTGGATTCTGAAACAAACCATTTCGAGCAGTTGACAAATTGAATTACTAGAACAGCCTCCATAACCTGGACGAAAAAATCTCAAAGCCGGCATCACGTTTGCCCCCCTTATTAATGTTTCTGCTTATTATTTATTCGTTTTGCCGATTGACCAAATAAAATAGGAAAGATGTGACGTCACTTGTCCAAAAAATAGTAGTCACTTCCGACTAGAAAGCACCGCAATCTTGTTCAGGTATATACATAAAGTTGATATATATTTATAGGTATACACATAATCAACCAGCGAAAAACCAACTGGGATCCACCTGAAACAATCCTTTATGTAGGAATGACCCTAAAAAATGTTGCGATTCCGTTGGTTTCATTTATTAAAAATTAATTTTTTTTGTTTTCCTCGTATGGCCGAATCTTGATCGGGATCCTGCGCCAATCCCGAAATTTTATCCGGATCCCGCTTATTTCCGGTGGGGATTTTGAAGCGGTCTCCCATCAGTAATACAAAACCAGCCATTTTACTCCCGACGAGATAACGATCCTCATATTTTTCAAGCGTAGGAATTTCTCTGACATTTTTCCCATCCTTACATCAATCTCTCACAATCCTTAAATTCGGTCGTCTTTCGCCATTCTCTCGTCATCGCGCCCCACCCTCCCCCCCCCCCCCCGCCCGCCCCCTCCCTGGATGTTTGTCAGTCACCAACGGCTCCCCACGGTCTCTGATGTTCCCACATTTTTTCAGTCACCAGTACTCCTAAACATCGATTCCTGATTTTGTCAGTCACCAAAGGTCCCGAATCTCTCTTTTTTCATCAGTCACCAAAGATCCTACAAAGCTCTTATTTTAAACAGTGAAACACATCCCCTAACTCTCTCCCATCTCTGGACTGTCACCAACGGTCTTTACGAACCAATCCTCCCAAGCCCGAACCTATCCTCCCAAGACCGAACCTATCCTCCTAAGCTCGAACCCATCCTCCCAAGCTGGGACCAATCCTCCCAAGCTCTTCATTTCTCATCCTGTAATTTGCTGTCACACTGAATAAACCTTACATATGTATCATTTCTTGTTTTTGCTCCGCTCTAGTTCTATCCATAAAACATAGAAACAAATGTCAAAACATATACACTACAAAACTTCCTCAACAAATCATTGCACTATAATTACAGGGAAAAAAACACACTCTCAGGAAGGCATCTTTTACAGAGAAAAAAAAATGATTTATTCGATCATATTACGTCCGCCTCCTATTGCTTCAGCATGGCGGGAAATTTCCACACAATTTACGGTTATTGCAGCTTTATTAACTTTATGTAGCTTGGGAGAAAAAAGTCCCAAGTTGGCAGAAGCAATGAGTTTATTATTTCAGCAGGTTATGATGATCCCACCCGTAATCTGACCGTGTTGCTGGCGTGTTTTTCATCACAACGCATGCGCTCAAGACTCGAAGAGGGTACGGCGCAGTGATCCGATCGCGAGTTACCACGAGGCAAAACAAAAGGAAAAGAAACGCGAACGAGACTTATAATAATTATTATCGGGCTGTAAGTGCATCTACTACACAAAGCCGGTGTTCACGACCTAGGAACCTCCCATCCAAACAACTCCAACACACCCACACCCCACCGCGGTTGCAGACATATACACCCTACCTACTCTTTTTTCCTGAAAACAAACAAACCAGTAGTTTTTCGGACGTAATTCTTACATGACAGCCCAGTGATGGTGACGCTTGAAATTTGTCCGATGCATGAATTTTGCGATTCTGAAGTTTCCTTTCATAAATCTCATTTTAGGATAATTATAAACAAACCTCTTCTTATTGTTTTTAACACTCTATTATTTAAAATAAGAATATCTCAATCAAGCAAATAAGAATTCACAAGTTTTCGTTGTTTGCGAAACGAGGCAGTCGTTGTTAGTCTTTCCCGGAATACACTAACTTAGATTAAGGGCAATCCAACTTCTATGAGCTGCGTATTTCAATTAGACTGAGCCTAATGAGTCACTTCCGGTGTAGACTCTATTTTTCAATAGTGCCTAATTTCGACTTCCACGAAAAAACATGCAGATTCTTATTTGCTTGATGTAGGGGGGCTAATTTTAAATAACACAGAGTTTTTTTTTCTCCTTTCGCGCCGTGTACATTTTTAGATCGATCGCTATTGCACTAGAGGTCGAATGTTTCCGCTAAAATATTATCAGTTATATTACAGTTGCCACAAAATTCGTCAGAAGTACAGAAGGTTGCCAAAGAGAGGTGAGAGGTTTGTTTGCACGGAGCGGGGGGCGGGGGGGGGGGAGGGGTGGAGAGAACCGACAGAAAAATTAAGGACATGACTACACCCTGGAATTTAGAGGTAACAGATATCCCAAAAAACCTACACTCCACATTTTCCAAGAAATCTATTTTATTTAGAATTCTAGTGACTGCCTACAGGCGTAACCGAGAAATAACCCAAGCCGTCTTCTGTCCTGCAGCAGCAAAACTAATACCCGAGCCCCAGACGGGTGGCTGTATTTATTTACAAAACTGGTGACATCCAATATGAATTGTATTTCATAATGATATATATCTTTCCACAACTGGTGTTTTTTTTTTTCACTGATGCAATGTGAGAATAAAAGCAATGATACTGCGTAACTTCTAGGAAATATCTATTTGAAACCAAAAATAATAATAAAAATAACAAAAAATAAACAAAATATCTAGGTCTAACAACAAGAAGGCCTTTTTATTTTCGTTTTAACAGTAAGTACTGTTTTGTAAAATATGACGTCAGCTGCTTGCCTTTACGTACGAAATCCCTCCCCATTTCTCAACTGTTTCGGTTTTGCGTATATTATCAAAGACAGTGAGAGATAATAAAAATGTTTGTGGTTGATTTATTTTGACAACTCATAAACAAACACGGAAATCGAAGGATTTAAATATATTTCCGTTTTGGTAACAATGGACTAATGGTTGGAAGCACTTATTCGACACCCTCTGCGGAAACAGCTGAAGTGCTCACTTGAGAATTAAGGCACATGACTGTCCATAGAAAACCGGTGCGGCTAGAATAAATAAATAAGCACCGGGTATTTTGGTTATATGTAAAGAAACGGAATAAGGATGCTAAATCAGTAAAGTGTACGGGCGAAGATCTTAAGGAGAGCCTGACGACTTGTTATCAGTTTATTATTGCTATTTTTTGACAAAAAGCTGCTGGTTTTGTGTTGATATCTTAAAGTTTGTCTGGGAGGTTTTTGCTTATAACCTGTATCTTTATGAGCTTGTTAGTGGGCCTTATTGTTTCTTTAAGTGTCATTTCCATACGTACTTAAGTCAATTTCCCTCAAGACTGACATTTATTAAAATAAAAAAAATTTTTACCGTTTTTTTTTTTTTTCATTTCCCGTTTAGAAGGCAATATCCGCATTCTTCCCACAATTCCTTTCATTAAGGGCCACTACCACAATGAGCTCACAACAGGCTGCAAATATATAAATGCCACCCTCCCCCCACCTTCCCCCCCCCCCCCCCCACCCTCTTCCTCGTTTGCAGCCATACAATAATCCAGAAGGGTACCAGCAAACCCAAGAAGGAATACTTGGCGCATCCTGCAAGGAAAAGACTGTAAAAGGAGGATCCCGGACTAAATCTCAGATGTTGTGTGTTGTAGAGATAGTAGCGTTCTGGATCTTCCCGCCTTAGTAATGAGCGTCCACGCTTCCCCGTTCCTTCCCTACATGCTTTAGAATTTTTTTTCAAAACATCAAACCCACCAAAACATTCTGGTGACATTTTGACATTTTTTCCCTAAAGTTCAACATTTCCAAAGCGGTCAACATTTTATAATGCTCGTATTTTTTTTTATGAATTTGGTCATAAACTCAAGCTGTTCGGGCATTTCGGTGGTTGACTTAAGGGTCGTCGTGTAAGAAATGGAGAAACTGCCGTGTTAGAAACAAGCGCATCTATGTATACCCCATTAAAGATCCAAGACGCGTTATAAGAAAGTCAAGAAATGTTCACAGTGAAAAGTAGGATCTTCATCTGACAAACAGTAAGAAATTTCAGGGACTTAAACAAAGCTAATGGTTGAATGATCAATGAAGTACGGCACTGAGGCTGACGCCAAATTTCACGACGATTTGTGCTGAACCTCTCGGAAGCAGAAGAATGGGTTGGGAGAAGTTAACGTAGCTACAAGTTAAAGCAGGCATACCCTAACGCAGCTATGCGTTAACACAGCTACAAGTTAAAGCAGGTATACCCTAACGCAGCTATGCGTTAACACAGCTACAAGTTAAAGCAGGTATACCCTCGAGCAGCTATACGTTAACGTAGCTACAAGTTAAAGCAGGTATACCCTAACGCAGCTATACGTTAACGCAGCTACAAGTTAAAGCAGGTATACCCTAACGCAGCTATACGTTAACGTAGCTACAAGTTAAAGCAGGTATACCCTCACGCAGCTATACGTTAACGTTACAAGTTAAAGCAGGTGTATCCTAACGCAGCTATACGTTAATGTAGCTACAAGTTAAAGCAGGTATACCCTTACGCAGCTATACGTTAACGTAGCTACAAGTTAAAGCAGGTATACCCTCACGCAACTATACGTTAACGTAGCTACAAGATAAAGCAGGTATACCCTAACGCAGCACGTTAATGAAGCTACACGTGAATGAAGCTAGAAATTAACGTAGCTACCGGTTAACGACGCCAGAAAATTCACGAAGCTAGAAACTAACGCACCTCGTTGTGAACGCACTAAGAGGTTGACACCGCAGTTATGTCGACAAGTACAGAGAAACAACTGACTTGTAGTAACGTTTGCAAAAGCCACAGGGCGTGCATATTGTTGGGGTTGAAGATTCGTCGATCAAAATCTACTTCGTGCATGTGCGATCGATACTATTTCACTGCTTACACTCCCCCCACCACACACACACAAACACCTGCACAGAACGTGCACATAGCACTTTGACCTCTCGCGACTGATATCCAGACAGTTTCTCACTTGACATTTTCAAATCGTTCATTTTCTATTAGACAACTGCCAACTGGATTTTTTTTTAACAACAAAATTTTAAAAAAATGGTAAGTAAAAACGGCAAAGTGAAAAATGTTATCAGGAAACGAAAGCCATTTCGACAAGCATGTCTCCAATTTGTAATGGCTTCGTTTCCATTTCAGACATTTTCTAAAACATCTTCAGAATGAAAACAGGCACTTTTTCCAATGTAAAGGGATTTAAAACTGTTTTATCTCTCGCGTTTATCATTTTAGGGAGGTATCAATTTTCCATTCATGCCTCCAATGGATTAGACAAGTCTCGCACGCTTATTTCACTTCGTGTCAGAACTTAACGGGAAATGTGTGTCATTAAATAACAACCTATTAGCCCAAAAAAAGCGCGAAATGAAAAGTATACGAGTCGAGTGCTGGTGGTTTTTTTTTTTCTTTTTTTTTTCAAAGTAACCAGATAGCAGTGTAAAATGGATGATTGTGACCCTGTCATGCCAGCTGCGTGTGTGTCATGTTGGGGGAGGGATAAGAGAATGTGTGTGTGTGTGTGTGTGTGTGAGAGAGAGAGAGAGAGAGAGAGAGAGCTGAGGGAAGAATCTCTTTTCTTGTGCATGCATTTTTTCTTCACGTGTAAGTGAGAGAGAGAGAGAGAGAGAGAGAGAGAGAGAGAGAGAGAGAGAGAGAGAGAGAGAGAGAGCTGGGGGAAGAATCTCTTTTCTTGTGCATGCATTTTTTTCTTTACGTTCACATTCTTTACATTGACACAGACATGGGGGCTCTGGCGTATGGCGGTTCCTCGCCCGTTTAAGTGCTGTTGAGAACAAATGCTTTACTGCACAAGCTTAGAGACCACAGTGATACACACATCCACGCACATGTGTGTGCACCGATCTTATGTACTGCTTGGTTACATATGCGGTAAATAGCCTTGCCATTTATCAGTTTATGACACAAGTGTGGGGTCCTCTGTTTTCAACCCTTGGTTTTCTACCGCAATATGGCTTACTATAAATGATTATAATGACCTAGAGTGGGTGTATACATAAGGAAGGGCGGTGCGGGGGTGGGTGCGCGGAGAACAGGACAACCACCACCCCCCCCCCCCACCTCAGGACAACTATCTCCCTCCCTGGACTACCCCCCCCCCCCCAGGACAGCTGCCCCTGTAGGTCTATCGTCCCCAGGACTATTTAATCGAACTTCTTTGACCAGCCGACTTCACCAGTCCCGTGGAGGCGGGGCCATCTGTCATTTGTATGTATGTATATTTTTACTGAAAATGATGCTCCACCTCAGTTTTGATCGAACTGCTTTCACAGTTTGTACGAATATGCATTCCCTGGCGATTTACTGAAAAGTTACTCTTTTGGGAATTGTCCTAGATCCGGGCAGGGAATATACAACGCGGACATCCACCAATAATATAACTTCTTTGGTTGTAAACAGCTAATCAAATCCATGATTGTTTATCCATGATTGGCTGATAGCCGGCCAATCAAATCTATGGATACTTGAAAATGAGGTTGTAACTGGCCAATCAAATCCCTAACTGCTAGTGAATGAGGCTGGAGCGGGCCAATCAAATCTCCGATCGCTTCTGAATGACATTTCACCGGCCAATCCAAGCCTACTGCCTGTGTGTCAGGCTTTAACAGATCAACCAAAAATCGTTTTTCGGTGCCCCTGCTACGTCAACGGGTCTTTTCGCTAATTGATTCAGCTCATTAACGTATTGTAATAATGAACAGTAGCATTTATCTTACACCCTTTCGCCCTTTACCTTGGTACAAAGTAATCCTCTCCCTCCCCCCCCCCTCCACACACACACACACCCAAACAACAAGCGGTGAAAAAGTGGTATTTTTTAGTGGGGGACTAGGCGGCAAAGAGCTTGATGCCAAATCGAACTCAATGCCTGCTCATTTTAAACGCCGAAGCAAAATGTTCACAAAACGATACATCTAGCTGGATGCTTCATCCATCACTTATCTGTACTTATAAAATAAACAATATACGTATTTTCTTTTTTTTTGCACAATTTACAATATGACCTTTTTATTTAATAATTAATTTAACGCTCTGTTTGTTGTATTAATTGAAGAGGTTGGCTTCGGTGAAAGACGCCATCCATTAATTTTCCGATAGCTTTGCGCAATGATGGATTAAGTGTTAAAAGTGACGCTTTCTTTCTCAATTTGTTTTAAATTCTACTTAAAATGTTTAATTGGCACAGGAAGCTTGGCGTCACAGCCTACGTCACTGATTAACATGCATTCATCTTCTAAGCACGCAGACACGTTCAAATCAAGCTTCCTTTCTTTCTTTAGGGCACTAAAGTTGGATGCACAGACATTTAATTACCCCTCCCCCTATCCCCTGCCCCCCTATCCCCCTCCTCCAATCCCACATCGAACGAATAGTGGCTTAACTTGAAGCACCGTATTCTAGTTTAAACATTCATATGAATCGTGATCCCACTTAATTCCCTTCACTGCCTTTTCCTTGTGTGGTGGGGGGGGGGGGGGGGGGAGACAAAACTACGCTATCGCCAAGACGGGAGGATGGGGAGGTGGGAGGGGGTAGGCAGTTCATTTTCTTGCCTTCGAAATAAAAATAAAACAAGAAAGAAAAATGTAAAAAAAAGTACCACATAGCAAAATTCAAATATCATAAGGCTATTCAACACTGAACTACTGACATCTTAAAAACAACCTAACAGCGATTAAATGTTCAAACATGTTTTTTTATCTTCCACTTACCAAAAGACCAAAAGTTTAACTATTAAACTATTTTGACTCATTGATATACGATAGTTGATTTATTCGCAGTGTATTCCAGAAAAGCCTACCAAAAATATGTGACTTCTTATTAGCTTCAGAATTCTTATTTTAAATAATACGGTTTTTTTAAAGAAAGTAAAGGCCTTCTTGAAATCGAACAAAAACTACAGACAACAGAACTTGCATATAGTTCCCAAACGTGCACGATTACACTCGAAAGAAAATCTCAACAGTTTCATAAAAGTGCAAACATATTAGTTAAACCAAAGCATTCCTAGGATTTTAACGTTCATTTTAAAATACTGCGAATAAATATAAAGCCAACCACAATTGATTCATTACAGTAAATGCATTGGTATTTTATTCCTACAACAGCTAAATAAGGTGACAGTGTGGTGTTCAAACAATCCGATACTCTATTTCGTTATTCGTGTTTCACGTGCACAAAAAAAATGCCATATAATTAGACAAAAACGTTCAAATCATTTCGTTAAAACTGAAATCTATATATATATATATATTTTAATACGAATAGGAAACAGATACGGTAGTCAAACTTTTGTGAAAAGACGGCAGGTGGGACTGGGAGGTTGCATTACTTATTTGAAAGACACTTCGCTTTTAACATATTATGTTCGGCAAAAGAAAGAGAATTACAAGCCTCTCGTGACTGCAGGCATTTTTCTTTCTCGCCAATTAACGTAAATAAAAACACCTTTTAAGGTATATATATTTATAAACTCCATCAAGTAACAGCGATTAAAACCACACACAGTGACTTGATCACTGGGCATATATATGATATCCAAAATGTATAAACTAGAGCAGTGTGCATAGCCCACATATTCCCCACAGGCCCGCCATCAGTTAAACACGGCCATGAATAGTCAATCACGAGCTGAAATTTCCCCAAGTCCAGTTGGTGCATTTTCCTTGGACGAACCTGGCCCATTTACAATATCGATCTGTGTTTGTTCCCATAGAAGCTACATACTAAGTTTCCTTAAACTCCTTGCAGCAGTTTTTAAGTTATCGTGTGTGTTAACAAGCTGTTGATGACAGACCGACAGACCGACACACGGTCGATCGCATATATTCGCCCTTGTGGGAAATAAATCAGAATTCATATGTGGAAATGTAAAATTATAGATAACTTTAAATTGACAAATATGGAAATCAACATTACACCCACAAAACGGCATGGCCAATACGTGTTTAAAACGTGGTGAATGCGTGGTTAAAACGTGGTGAATACGCGGGCATTTGAATCCCTTGTCTAAGATGACTGGGTGCCCGCCTCACCTCCAAAATTCTTATACATTTATAGAGCAAAAAAAAAAAAAAAAAAAAACAAAAACAAAAAAAAAAAAAGACAAAAAAAAATCGGGAATAAGGAATCATAGAGATCAATTTGTCCGCCTTTATAAAGCCATGTATTTCAGCAAATAATGAAGAACACAGAACAAGGACAAACAAATTCCACTAGCACTCCCTCCCTCCCCGCCCCACAGAATTACTGACTGCCATAACAGATAAATACATGGAATGCAAATCCCCACCTCCCTCGTCCTCACCCCCCACGTGGAACTTCCCGGTACCGCGGTGAGGACTGGGATGGCACTGTGGAACCCACTATCCAACACTATCCTCTAAGCACATGCACCCCCTCCCTCCCCACTACCGCGAGTGGCCACCTCTCCGCACTGCGGCTTTCTATCTAAAACATTAACTTTATTTAGACGACGCTAATTGTGACAGATCGAGCCACGCTGGTATGTGGGGGGGGGGCGATATTTCAGGAACGACAGAACCAGTTCCCCATCAACGACGCCATCTTTATGACATTTCTTGACGTAATTACAGAGTTCCTAGAGGAGACCTCTGATTAAACCAGTCCCCGAGTTCAAGAGGCATTCTTAAGTAACTGAATGCAATTACCGGAAAGGCAATATACGCTGTCACGGAATGGTTACAATGCATTGTCAAGCTTACTTTATACTTTTCACTCAGTGCGCGCTCCAATCTAGCATCTAATCTATCCCATGCAGATAAAGTTACATAATATTTTAGGTCCGGAGACGACCCGCCCCCCCCCCCCCGCTCCCCCTTTATCCCCGCTCCTCTACAATCCACCACTCTAGCAACTCCTGCGTAGTGACCGCTTTGCGTTAAACACCCACTATTTGCATTGTTTAATTCTTCGTCATGAATTATTAAACTTTCATTTAATTTTCTGAAAATGGAACTCGTGCAATAGTTTTGCATGAAGCAAAAACAAAACAAAACAAAAAAAAAACAGTAGTTTGATCCCACAAACATGACGGTTCATGCGGGCTTGAGCATACAAACAGACACCAATTAGAAGTTTAAAAAGCACAATTTAGAAGACAAAAAATGCACTTGTCATAACACAAAACGGCTCTTATACAGCATATTATCACACATGAGCTTTGCTAAGTGATTTAAATAAGCACAGCGTAAAAATTTTGGTGTCGCTTCATTTAGTAGTTGTTTTCGAAACTATTGGAAGCGAACCGACAGCGCGGAAACACTGCAACACATTTACACTGTATCCACACAGGTTAGAAGCATTGCAACACATTTACACTGTATCCACACAGGCTAGAAGCATTGCAACACATTTACACTGTATCCACACAGGTTAGAAGCACTGCAACACATTTACACTGTATCCATACAGGTTAGAAGCATTGCAACACATTTACACTGTATCCACACAGGCTAGAAGCATTGCAACACATTTACACTGTATCCACACAGGTTAGAAGCACTGCAACACATTTACAGTGTATCCGCACAGGTTAGAAGCATTGCAACACACTTACACTGTATCCACAAGGCTAGAAGCATTGCAACACATTTACACTGCACCCACACAGTTTCTAAACATTGCAACACATTTACATTGCACCCACACAGGTTGGAATGGAAGTCCTGCAACATATTTACACTGCAGCCACACGGGTTAGAAGCATTGCAACACATTTACACTGCACACACATAGTTTCTAAACATTGCAACACATTTACATTGCACCCACACAAGTTGGAAACATTGCAACACATTTACACTGCACCCACACAGTGTCTAAACATTGCAACACATTTACACTGCACCCACACAGTGTCTAAACATTGCAACACATTTACACTGCACCCGCAGGTTGTGACTGACCGAGACTGACAGCGCTGCTAGCAGACACAAACGACAAAAAATGAAACAACTATTATTGTTAAAGCTAAACAGCAAAAAAAAAAAAAAAAAAAAAAAACAAGAAGAAGAAGAAGAAGAAAAAAAAAGAAATCTCTCCATGGACAAAGTCCCAGCTTACGAAAAGCGATAAGACCAATTCTAGCGTGCATGAGCAAGGGAATTCCCCTAAATCGAGCTTCAAAAGATGAGATGGCAAAGAGCTAACTAGTTAATTTAGCAACGGACACGAACATAGACCGATAACTACAGACAAAGATTTGTTTACCAGAAATGTGGGAAACAGATCTTGTGCATCTCTGGTAGACTGGATAGTCTACCAGTGATAGCTTCGAGCAACATATCGAAATAATAACCACACACGTGTAGTGTAAACGGTGACACGACCAAACTCGACCAAACACATGTGATTACGTTTGCACATTTCGGACCACTGCTCATGTTTTTTTTTATTTAACTTGCGTTGATTCGCGATTAGCATTTCGGACTTGCGTCGATGCGCAGCTCGCCTTTCGAACCAGTGCGCATGTTTATTTAACTTGTGTTGATGCGCGGTGCTTATTTCGGACCAGTGCGCATGTTTATTACTTGCGTTGATGCGCGGTGCTTATTTCGGACCAGTGCGCATGCTTATTTAACTTGCGTTGATGAGCGGTGCTTATTTCGGACCAGTGCGCATGTTTATTGCTTGCGTTGATGCGCGGTGCTTATTTCGGACCAGTGCGCATGCTTATTTAACTTGTGTTGATGCGCGGTGCTTATTTCGGACCAGTGCGCATGTTTATTTAACTTGCGTTGATGCGCGGTGCTTATTTCGGACCAGTGCGCATGCTTATTTAACTTGTGTTGATGCGCGGTGCTTATTTCGGACCAGTGCGCATGTTTATTTAATTTGCGTTGATGCGCGGTGCTTATTTCGGACCAGTGCGCATGTTTATTGCTTGCGTTGATGCGCGGTGCTTATTTCGGACCAGTGCGCATGTTTATTGCTTGCGTTAATGCGCGGTGCTTATTTCGGACCAGTGCGCATGTTTATTGCTTGCGTTGATGCGCGGTGCTTATTTCGAACCAGTGCGCATGCCTATTTAACTTGTGTTGATGCGCGGTGCTTATTTCGGACCAGTGCGCATGTTTATTTAACTTGCGTTGATGAGCGGTGCTTATTTCGGACCAGTGCGCATGTTTATTGCTTGCGTTGATATGCGGTGCTTATTTCGGACCAGTGCGCATGTTTATTGCTTGCGTTGATGCGCGGTGCTTATTTCGAACCAGTGCGCATGCTTATTTAACTTGTGTTGATGCGCGGTGCTTATTTCGGACCAGTGCGCATGTTTATTTAACTTGCGTTGATGCGCGGCTTGCATTTTAGGACTGTAGAAGGAGATGCATTCCAAGGATTTTTCTTCAAAAATTCCCCCAAATTTCAATCGACTACAAAAATGACAAGCCGCACGCACAACCCTCTAAGAACGTCTCACATCGGAAGTAAATGACATTGGATGAAAACTGTAGGAGATTCAGTTTAAATTGTTTTTTTTTTCTTCAAAAATTCCTCCAAAATACAAAAAAAAAAAACTGAAATTGTCCGATCGACTAAAAAATCTCAAGCCGTATGCACGACTCCTTCGGGGCGCCTCATACCCAAAATAAATGACATCAGATCAAAAATGTAGGAGACACATGTTAAAATTTTTTCTTCGAAAATTCCCCAAACATTCAAAAATCACCCGATCGACTTCAAAGGCTTAAGCCGTATGCACGACCCTCTAGGGATTCCTCATACCAAATATATATGACATCGGATCGAAACTGTTAAAGGAGACGCATTTTGAAACAAAAGTTTACTAAATAAACAACTGATTAACTTACTAACGGACGCCGTCTGCAAACCGATAGGTATACCCCAGCTTATGTGTTATGTCAGCTGGGCTAAAAACTCCAGGGAATGAAAGCCCATGAACATAATGTTAATATTAAAAGGGTTCGCGCTGGGTTCTCGCGGAAGTGGGTCAAAAAAGGAAAGTGTGACTCAGTTGGGTCCAGAAAGACTCGGTGGGTTCGGAAAAAGTGAGTCATTTCGTAAAAAAATGCCCAAAAAGTGGGCAAAAACCCCGCCAGTTAATATGATAGTAAAAGAATTGCTATTTTAATCGCAAACGCTGCCGGGTCGACTGGGGGGGAGGGGGTAAAAGCCAGATGGCGCCATGCTGCTGGGTTGAGTGCAGAGGCTATACGGCAACAAGGGTCGCTGCGAAAAATAAATCCACGGAAATCCAGCGCAAAAACATCGCCTTCCATCGCACGGTTTTCAATTAGAAACGTCACACATAATCACAACATTCAGATGCTGGTTAATATCAAACAGTATATGTACAAAGCTCTTTGTTGAATAGTGAGGGAAAATGCACAAGAAAACATGACCAACATCAACAGAATAGTTTATCGTAAAGAACCAAGTTAAGATGTACCAAGGACAATGTCCAACTGACGGGTAGAAATACAGAACCCCCCTCCCTCCCGCCCCCCCCCCTCCCCATTGGATGCAATTGTGATAAATTGGATACAGTTAAGACATTACCAATTCCCTTCTAAAAATCGATTCACCCCCTCCGCCGCCCACCGCTCCAAAATAAAAAAAGAAGGAAGAAAAACTGTTAAAATAACTATATAACTGAATGACAGTAATAAATAAAAGTTATATAAAATGTTTAACTAATTAATTAATTGTAATACACCAATTTCTGTCAAGTTAACTCAAATTACATATATATGTACACAATTATGAAATCACTGGTAACAAATACTCAACTGTGACTAATGCTAATTTTCCTTCTGTGTACATTCCATTGAACCTTACTGACCACAAACACAAATAATTAATTCAAGCTAGCATATTATTTTACGCGGCGCTTTTGTAATTGCTTTAGCGACCCTATGCGCCGTCGAATCATGTGACATAAGGCAAATATACAAAGACTGTCTAGCGACAGTAGCCGAGCTGCAGAGGTGAACGCAAGCAGTTACATAGAGAAGAAGCTCGTATTCTCTAACAGAGGCAGGGATCATAAACTTTACTGAAACGTTATGCTAAAACTGTAATCGCTTTGTTGTGAAATGCAATCACTGGTAGGACTGATTATAAAATGTCTAACATCATGCTAGATAAAATCCTGACTCCTTGCTATTTGCTTGCAATAGTGCCGCTTACGTATATGAAGTCGGCAAATGCCGCTCGGTTACGGGAAGTACGTTGTTCGGAGTTATCACGACTTTTTTTGCTCTTTTTTTTTTTTTTTTTTGAATGCACTATACGAGATTAAAACATCAGCGAATCGTACTGCCCCAGCACTTGATACAGACAAATACTGCAGTAACATCCATGATGACTCTAACACAATTTCCTACACTAATTTCATTGATTCATTTTTCTTTTCTTTTTTTATTTTGGCTGATGACATTTCTGTTTGCAAACTTGTCCTTTTGGCAATATTATGTCAATTCTAATAAGTGGAAACAAATATTAGGAGCCAGGGGTTTGGAGAGATCCAATGCGGTGCTTCTCAATGGGCTTTTTCTGTTTGTTTTTTTTTCTGTCCTTTTCCCCTTTTTCGCAGTAAACTTGCTTCTGAATTTATACAACAAAATCAGATCCTTCAGTGACCTTGGGCTTAGTGTTAGAATTTGAAATACTGGGTGGTATCAGATGTCCAATTTAATCTTACATAACGGGTAATTGGGTATGAGACAGAAAAAAAAAATGCCCTTAAAGAATAATTCTTATAGTCATGGAATCGGCGAATCGCATAAATCTCTTTGTTGCATGATTCTAGAAAATCCCTCACCATTCCTTTGCATTTAAAATACCCCCAGATATACGTACACACATCTTTGTAGGGATGGAGCTATGCGATCAACCGATTACGGCAGTGACTAAATCTCGGCATGGCAGTGTTACACTCCCATCAAGTACTGTAACGTCATACAGTGCGATGACTTACCTCACCACCTTTCCGCAACTCGTCATGCAGCCTCGCCAGGTCAGCCTCTGCCAGAACAGACAACAACCATATTTTGACGACACGTGTATTAAGACTGGTCCGGAATATTTCAGCGAGACCAACAATGAAATTACTTACAGGTGTTTCATACTGAAGTGACTATCACCAGAAAATATAGGAAGTACAGCGAAAAGAATTTGTTTCTAGTTAAGGAAATATTACCTCAGCATACCTGAAACAAATACTACCAGATCAAAGAAAAAACTAGAGCAGTGTGCATAGCCCACATATTCCCCACAGGCCCGCCATCAGTTAAACACGGCCATCAATAGTCAATCAAGAGCTGAAATTTTCTAAGTCCAGTTGGTCCATTTTCCTTGGACGAACCTAGCCCATTTACAATACCGATCTGCGTTTGTTCCCATAGAAGCTACATATCAAGTTTCATGAAAATCCTTGCAGGAGTTTTTAAGTTATCGTGTTAACAAGCTCTTGATGACAGACCGACAGACCGATTGGCAGACCGACACGCGGTCGATCGCATATATTCCCCCTGTGGGGAATAAAAGGTCACTTACAAGACCTGTGACACAGCCCCAGCACACCTTACAAGACCTGTGACACAGCCCCGGCACACCTTACAAGACCTGCGACACAGCCCCGGCACACCTTACAAGAACATTGACACAACCCCAGCACACCTTACAAGACCTGTGATACAGCTCCAGCACACCTTACAAGACCTGTGATACAGCTCCAGCACACCTTACAAGACCTGTTACACAGCCCCATCACACCTTACAAGACCTGTGATACAGCCCCGGCACACCTTACAAGACCTGCGACACAGCCCCAGCACACCTTACAAGACCTGTGACACAGCCCCAGCACACCTTACAAGACCTGTGACACAGTCCAGCACACCTTACACGACCTGTGACACAGCCCCGGCACACCTTACAAGACCTGCGACACAGCCCCAGCACACCTTACAAGACCTGTGACACAGCCCCAGCACACCTTACAAGACCTGTGATACAGCCCCGGCACACTTTACAAGACCTGTGACACAGCCCCAGCACGCCTTACAAAACCTGTGATACAGCCCCGGCACACTTTACAAGACCTGTGACACAGCCCAAGCACACCTTACAAGACCTGTGACACAGCCCCATCACACCTTACAAGACCTGTGACACAGCCCATTTGTAAAACAGATCTCGACACACAACTTTACAAGACAGCGAGATTTAACAGTCACACTGCAATGAAATGAGCAATGAAACTTCCCTTCCCACAGGCTTAGTTATTATAACGGAGAGCTAATTTCACAGACAGAAAATTCCCCAAGCTATCCATATTCAGACAAAAGCAAAAACTTTCAACGTTTTTGGGGTGATGTTCTTGAGAAAGACAGACTCAATGTCGAAAGGTTCAGTTTATTAGAAACGCAAATATCATTTGGACGTAACGGCAAAAAAAAAATAAAAAGTCATATACCTTTCACCTTATGTTAGCAGATTGTCTCCGTTGATTTGCACCCATTGACCAAAAAAGTTAGCAAACAGCTTAATATATAGACACACACACGGCACACTACCTTTTCGACCCAACGAAACACCACAAAAGATGGTTTGAAATTATATTTGAGTGCCTCTGAAAACAAATCCTTGTGGAATATTTAACGAACTTCTTTTTGCTATTTTATTTCTTTCGAAGAACTTGATGAAACAGTAACATATCCTTCACAAAAGACCACCCCCCTCCCCCCCTCACAACACTTCCGTAAATATTTGGAAAACTATCTTCTTATTTCTTCAACCCGACTGGCACCTGTTTATCAGCCTGATTCGGTCATTTAATCCCACATGAAAGAAAGAGTTAACCCGACTGAGTCCAAATAAATGCACGTCTGAAGTGACAACTTAACGCTTTTCAGGGCGGATGCAATAACTCAAAGTGAAAATCCAACCATCAGTTAACCGGTAATAATTTATTAAGTAAAACCATATAGCATTTGTGGATAAGGAAAGTTCTCCTGAAACCCCCCCCCCCACCCACTCAATGGGTAGTTTTGCTAGACCCAGGACTTGGATGAGACACAAAAACACTCACCCCCCCCCCCCCCACCCCTCCCCAGAGGTAGTTTTGCTAGCCCCAGCATTTGGATGAAATACGAGAAAACAACACCTCCTCTTTCCAGGGATAGTTTTGCTAGACCCAGCATTTGGATGAGAGACAAGAAAACCCGCCTCCCCACGCCCCCCCCCCCCCCCCCCCCCCCGCCCTACAAATGTCTGTCAGCATGCGTGGCACCTTTTCCTCGCAATTCATCCTCTCTGTACATAAAGAATCAAACAAGGAAGCGACCAAAAACAACAAGACTTTGTCTTTGGATCATGTCTGTGGCGATCTTGTTTAAATATTTGCCTTTAAAAAAAAAATCAGACAGCGATTCATAAACAGATGTCTCTCTGTTTACCCTCGTAAAATATATCAGTCGTTTTGCTGCATCTGCTTAAACACCCCACAAGGCACCGTCCAATTGATAGTTAACATAAATAGTGCTGAAACATTGGTTGACAAGAATATCCGTGAAAATTATAGACGTAAAAGCGAAGATATAACAAATGTGAAAGGAGAAACCGACGAATTTTGAGAAAATTTAGATTTGGTGGAAAGCCTCATGGGCAACACTGCTATGAAATGTAATCGGACATGACCTGTGGGACAACAGAATTTCTTGTGTTTCTCTTGAAGTCGCCCGTTTGTTTGGTCAATTTTTGCCCAACCGATACAAAAAATATTACAACTCAGTTCGTACCTGTTAAGCATTATTACCCACCTTGCGCAACATTAAAGATATAGCAGGCACGTAAAACACACACAAACAAGAATGCCTATGGGCATTGTGCCCAGCCGAAAAAGCTTCAGTAATAAAATTTATAGTAGTAATAATAATAAGGACTTTTTAAAATTCATCATTTCACATCTGTTATGTTTTTTCATTAAAAAAAAAACGAACATCATCGCATGTCGCACAGCTCAAATATATGGTCCTTCTCCCTCGAAGTAATAAATTTTATAGCGACTCTACCTCAGAGCACCACTGAAGATATTACAGACGCCCTCGTGATTATCAGTCCTGCACCTTACCGACTGCGCTAGTGGTGAGGCTAGTAGACAAGTGGTGAGGCTACTCCTTTTTTTCTTTTGCCATTTTATCGTTTTTTTACCAATATTTTGGCCAGGTTTGGTCGTATCGCCATACAAAACACGAGCGTGAGGCGGGAGCTTGGAGAACATTTCTATCAAATTTCAACAAAGTAAGGCCGGATCTGTAGAAACAGTAGCATTTTTTGTGTATGTGTGTAGCTGCAGGGAGGATCACCGAGGGAACATTCCTGCCAAATGTCAAAACAATCGGACCAGACATGTGGGAAGAGAAGCACATTGAAAAAGACGGACGCCCCACAAGTGATGAGTACAGTTCACCTATGATAGTCGGCTGGGCTATTACACATGGGCTACACACACACACAACGGACGCCCCACAAGTGATGAGTACAATCCACCTATGATAGTTGACTGGGCCAAAGAAAGAATCCCTGACAAAACGCCTCGCGACATAACGCCTCGCGATAAAACGCCTCCCGACATAAGGCCTCGCGACAAAACGCCTCAAAATGTAAAGTGCGACAAAACGCCTCACTCTTATAAACTTCCTATTTTCCCCCATTTTTCTTACTTTTTATCGTACACTCATTGTTCGCCTATTACACATTTGTCATTGAACTTGTTTCTGAATTTTTGCTCGTACTGTTTTTCCATTTTTTCTGACATTTTTGCCCATTTTTTTCTACGCCAAGATGCTTGTTATATATTTTATTCTACAAAGGAAGAAGAGCAAAAACAAAGAAATGCTTCCTTTGCTGGTCTTGCATTCAAAGAGTAGTCCGATCAGAGTCACTGAATGTCAGAGATATCGGAGTATTGCATGGTATCTAATCCTCGAAAGTCGCCAGACTGGCTAAAAACAAGTCATTTAGTCAAAGTAAGAAAAATGGGGGAAAATAGGGAGTTTATACGAGTGAGGCGTTTTGTCGCACTTCACATTTGGAGGCGTTTTGTCGCGAGGAGTTTTGTCGCGAGGCGTTTTATCGGGAGGCGTTATGTCGCGAGGCGTTTTGTCGCGAGGCCTTTTGTCGGGATACCCTAAAGAATCCCCGACAAAATAGGGAGTTAATACGAGTGAGGCGTTTTGTCGCACTTTACATTTTTAGGCGTTTTGTCGCGAGGCCTTATGTCGCGAGGCGTTTTGTCGCGAGGCCTTTTGTCGGGATACCCTAAAGAAAGGATCGCCAGTAATTCAACATTCTAACACCTCTGTCCGAGATTTATCAATGGGATATAAACATCTGGAAAGCAACCACTGCCATTTTAGAAATATTCTATGGAATTACCGCAGCAGCCTGACAAGTACCTACCATGATACAGTTATAAGCACAGCTGAGGTGTCGTCCGTGAACCCCCTCCCCCACCGGAAATGACGTGCTTGCAGATTACACAGAAAATTTTGTTGTGTGCCATGGCACATTTTTTTTCCCACCACGTATACGAATTTGGATGTCTGCCCGAAAATAGGTGACACTACCCCCCCCCCCCCCCCGCTCCTCCTCCCATTCCTATGTTTTTAACCATTTCATTGTAATATTAAGACGGCACAGGCACTGCCTTTCATCTGTAACTGCAACTGGATTTCATGAACAATAACAGGAACAACGGCTTCCAATAATTAGCGCTTTTCCTCAACAATTGCAATCAGGTTTTATATTTAATTTTATAGATGACACAGGAACAACCAACCCTCAACTAAAATTTGCATTCGAGTTTCGCCATTAACTTAAGGATAGCTTTTACAATACTGTTGTTGAATCCATTATTGTTGAGTCTCTTATTTACGTGGCATTGGAATGGAGCTTATATGTCAAGCGTTTTCTTTTTCGCAATGAGTGTGGGAAAGAAGTTAGCCTAGTCAAAATCAAAGTCAGTGTAAGGCAATGGTCTCGGTTCTCAAACGAGCTGTTCTGGGCAAGTAAAAATGAACCTACACATGTCCCAATCTCCAGTAGGCACTAAGAAAATGATAACTAAAAGTTCTCAGATATGGGTTCTAAGTATTTACCTAAATGTTCAGGGCACGATTCTTAGCAGCTTTCTTGCTCACACATATTCTGCTGTCTGAAGTGCTGACTGATTATAGTCCAGTCGCTATTGGCTAAGAGCGTGGAGAATTTATTACAACGGGTCTGAAATTTTTTTCAGTGGAGTGGCCTCCAGACCTCAGAAGAAATTCTCGGGGCCCGAGTGATAAGTGGAGCGCCCAATATAAAGACATACATACTCGGAAAATTTTTTGGGGGCGGGTTGCATCAAAATAAGGGGGTCTCTTCCCACTTATTTCCAGTCCTGACGCAAGGTGCTTGGACATTTTACAACTCCCTTATATCATTTTCGCTCGGGCCGGTTTGCGCTTTTATGGAAAGCCCTAAAAGTGTGATTAGGCGTATTTGGTTTAGCTTCCTTTCAGTAATCTAAGCTCCGATTAACAAACTACGCATACCTAAGCGAATCTTAGTACTGGATGACTCTTTCTCTCACCTATGTCACAACACGATACAAAATGCCATTTTGCTGAACACCCTCAAAGTCCAATCGAAAAGATACAGAACTTCTGTGTCACGCTTTCTTTAAAGGAAACGAACACGGAAATAACTAAAAAAAATAACCACGGAAATAACCAAAAATCTCCCGCAATAATTAATAACATTGGTTTATATACAGGGAGCAAGCCTTGCCTAGCAGGGGTTATTACGTCAACATAATTTTTGCAATAACCCCCAAAAAAACTTTTGAATTGATATTTGAAAAAAACCATGGAAGAAATTAAATGCTAAACAGTGAGGGTGTACAGAATAAATTTATGCTTTATTCGGTACTGTCAATTATTTGAGCACATATTTTACAGATAACCCATAACCCCTTCACTTGATTTTTTGGTCACTTGACTTTAGTCACATGACATTTAATGCTCGGAACGTAAACAAACATTTGACAGGGGAGTGTGGAAGCTAAATTTTGTGCACTTTAACGAAGAAATAAGACATGCAGCCATTAAAAATTCTTCCTATTTTGCAAATAAGAGTATATTGTGCAAGAATCATCAGAAAATGTTAGAATATTAGGGACAAGTGTGCAAAATTCGTGCCTAAGAACATATGAAACTGACCCCTATAAGTGGAGCAACTGAAGGCTTCATAGATCTGACAGTGAGATCTGCGAAGTTACTTGAGGAAGAGCTGACTGGGAGCTAATTAGTGAACTGTGTGGCTTCTAGTTTACATCTAGAAAACAATCCAAAACATTAAACACAAAAGCAAATATTTCACAATAAAACTGGCATATTGCCAGTCCCATCAAATTCACTGCACTGTTCTTTTTCATGCTTCTCTCCTGGGAAGGCAACATAGAACACCGAAACTAAAAAATAGCAGCTGAATTTGCACCCGCTATTCTAAGTTAAGGGGTAAAGTAGAAGCCACATATTTTCTGCACTGTTCTAATTAAACGTTATAATAATCATATGCGGCTGGTAGAGGAGTGTGCAACTTAACTTATTATGAGGTATTCGATCTCGCTTGCCTCATAAGGCAAAGTGAATTTTTAACACTGAACTGTGTCAAACCACAACAAAGTATGACCTGCAACTTCAAAATGCAATATCAAGATCTTAGATAATCCTACCTAACCGAGTAATTCTAGTGTCGCTGTCGATCTGCGAACGGCTTACTTCATGACTCTGGTTGTACAAATAAATAATGAAGAGTGTCAAAGCAATAAAACACAGTAAGCCTGTGGTTTTATTCCAGCTCATTACACGTCGCATCACCTCATTCTCTGGATATCACATATATCCGACATAATTTTCAATAACAAATTTTATTATCAGGCAATATCTGTAACTCAGTATTAGTTTTATACTATTTCAAATCCCAAACACATCTTTATCCAAACTTTCTACATCTTCGAAAGCTGTCAATTACTATACAGAGCCATCCTATTGTTGTTTGGTAGTTTCGAATAATATACTCAACAGCTGCTCCAGACTGTTAATAAATAACAGGGCGATTTCATTATATAATATCTACACAAGTCCTGCGTAAATACATGTTCAATGCAATTAATCTTTGTACTGTAAAGGACGACTAAAAAAACCCCATATACGATTTGCGGTCAGTGTAATTCGAAACACTTTAATTCGAAACAAGTAGCGGGCTTATTCGTTTTGAAAACCTTATTTCACTGAAATATCTATTTATTGTGAACGACCGGCACAGAGTATTCCATGTATTAGAAGTTATGGGAAGTCCTTCACTTTGTTATGCGATTACTTTCGCAATTCAATTCAGGCGAGGCCTGAGGAAAAATGTCTACTACAGAAAAATCATCAAACATCGGAAACATCCAGGAGGATAACAGTACAAAGCTCGATAGAATCATCGATACTCTGAGCAGATTAACGAATAGAATTGACACTGTCGAATCAAAAACCGAAAATAGTGACAGCTTCTCCAACGACAGTGAGTGAAAAGTTGGATCAAGTGATTACTCGGGTGAATAAGCTAGAATCAGGCAGACATATAGATTCTGAGGGATTCAAGAGACCACCCCCAGTGTTTCGGGATTGCGACGAATACTCGCCTTCGAGACCAGGTGCGTCAGTTACATTTAACAGCCATACGAGGCCAGAAAATTTACTTTCTGAAAAAGGAGCAATAGGAGATTGTCCTCCCCACAGTTCAAACAATTACGTCTCTGCCTGTGTTCAAAGTGATTTTAAGTCACTAAAGGACAAATACGCCGCATTCGAGCTCCCTGCTCAATTTAAGCTAAGCACCGATCGAACGGGGGTCAAGCGAGAGGTCCAGTCTAGACTAAACTTAATCGTAAGCTGTTCAAAATATTCAGGCACTCTACTGAAATTGCAGGATCCAGTAACAGAAACCAGGACCTGGACTCGGTAAAGCAGGAAGTTTTCATTGCAACGGGTGCACTGCAAAAATTTACAATCAGAATACTCGGCGGTGTTAGTTAAAAATTCTTTTGACGCTCAAACAGGCAAATTTTTCAGACAGTTTCGTAAAAACACTTCAGCGTTTGACTCAGATTCTATCGCGAATTTAAAAGACGCTGTCGCAGTTTGTTCTCAGAATAAACCTCAGGAACAAAGCTCTCTCGCTCGCGGTTACAGTCTTGCAATAGGAAGATTTCGGGGCAAACCTGATGTTTATGGTCGCCTACCCCATTTCCCTCATCATCGCCAAGGGACAAATCCAAATCAACAATATGACGAGTAGTTATGTGAAAATGGTCATAAATTCGTTACTCGATCACATTCAAGGTTGGAAAGATATAAACGCCAATGAAGAAGTGTTCAAGTGGTTTGAGTTCGGCGTTACACTACCATTCGCCACACAATCAGAAAGGTATGAACTCCAGAATCATCAGTTTTTAAGAGACCAGTCCAAATTTGTTGAATCGGAAGTAAAGAAACTTTTAAAATCCGGAGCTGTTTCTACAGTTCAAATAAACCTTTTTGCGTCATCGCAATTGGATGTATAAAAAAGAAAAATAAATCCTATAGTATAATAGTAGATTTGAAACCTTTAAGCAAACATATTAGTGTCACATACTTTAAAAATCAGGGTATCGATGTTGTGTGTGACTTGGTGCAAATTGGTGACTAGTTTAACAGCATTGATTTAAAAGACGGATTTCATCACATAAATGTTCATGCTAAGTTTTGATCATATTTTGGCTTTGCTTGGAAAAATCAATATCAATATTTAACTTGTTGCCATTTGGATGTAGCATCAGTCCTTTCTATTTTAGTAAAACAGTGCGAGCAATGGTACAGTATCTACGAGAACCAGGTTTGCGCTTTTTATATTTTGTAGAAGATGGGTTGTTATGTGCTCAACCTGTTTTTTATCGCCTAACAAGTGGAATTTCTCTTAGATACATACACCAAAGTAGGGCTGGTGATTAACTTTGAAAGGTCCGAGCTTGTTCCTGTACATCGGATACGTCATTAACTCAGTCGGCCCCTACAAAAACCCTAGGATATCTATTCCAAAATCACGCATATGTAAGTTACAACGCCATATTAAGCGTATACTGAAGAAAGCCAATGCCTCGGTGTAATAGCAAAAATTTGCGGACAATGTATTTCCTTCACAAAGGCCATTTTGGAAACAAAATTGCTGCTTCAGAATTTGTATCGATTATTATCATCACGCGATGCGTGGACGGACGTGTTAAGTCTGGATACGGCAAGTATAGAGAATTAATCGTGGTGGTTAGATGCCTAATCCTCATTGAATGGTAAACCCATTGTAAAGCGCCATATTGACTTACAGATTTTCACTGACGTTTCGGACAGTGGCTGGAGCGGTGTTTGTGAAGATGACGAGGCAGCGGGTCCGTGGACGAGACCAGTGAAACACAAATCCATAAAGTACCGTGAGCTTTTAGCAGTGTTATTAACGCTCCAATCTTTCAAGAATAAGTTAAAAAAACAAATGCGTTCAAATCGTGACAGACAATGTGACAGTGGTGGCATTTGTCAACAGTTTAGGAGGCAGTGTGCCGGACTTAACAAATCTAGCAAAGATTATTTACAATTTAGCATTTTAGTACAACATTCAGCTAGAGGCAAAACGTCTGGCCGGGCATCTGAATTGCAGAGCCGATCGACTTACTCGTTTATCGCGCACCAGCACGTACAATTGGAAGCTAAATCCCGTGCTTTTCAGTTATTTAGACAGGAAGTACAAAGGTCACACGATCGATCGATTTGCAGAGATTACGAATTTTCAGCTGCCGGTATACAGCAGCCACTTCCGGGATCCGCTTACGTCAGGCGTAGATGCGCTAGCTCAAACCACTGACTGGGTCGAACACAACAATTTTGTGAATCCGCCCATAAAACTAATTTCAAGGATACTGAATATCATAATAAAACAATGTGCAGAAGCAACCATTATCGCACAATCTATCAACAGCACCACCAGTAAAATTGCCAAAATTAACAAAGAATCTGTGCAAAGGCAGCCATCCAGAGGTTCTCAAAACAGAAAGTGGACATTTTCTGCCTGGAGAGTGAGTGGGAAAACACTTTAAGTAAGCAAGGTTGGTGCTCTGAATCATCCAATTTAATCAAATACTGTTTGGCAACATCCACAATCAACCAGTATAACAGGCAAAAAATAAACAGGCTGCATGATTATTGTGCGATTCGAGGTGAACACTTTTCTCCCAAGGATCAATCAGTAATAGCGAGTTATTTGTGTGACGTTGCGAAAAATTCCACTCGTCTGAGGTCAGTTCTTTCTGCTAATATCGCAGCTATAAAGTATTTATACCACGTTGTCGATTTACCTAATCCGTGTGACGGAAACATTCATCACCTGTTTAACGCGCTTGTCAAAACACAAACTTGAGTCCCACGCTCTTCTGTGAACATTTCACCGAGAGACCCTTTTAATAACTTATTTCTGAGTTGGCCAGACAACGAGGCTTAAAGTATTAAACGCCTCCGCTTCAAGGTTATATCGCTGCTGGCATTTACTTTTATGTTACGACCTTCGGATATTGCCCCAAAAGCAGTGACCACGAATTCGGGAGAATTAAAAAGGTCGATATTTTCTACTGACAAAGTAAAATTTTGTGACAACGGAGACTTGCAACTAACAATTTTTGTAATAAGAGGATTCGCAATACGAATCCCACCTGCCTCGATATCGAAATTAGATCCGGTCACGACCCTCCAGGCCTATATTAAACGCACGGATTTCTATCGTCCAGAGGATACAAACGCACTGTTTTTGATGTGTAAGAAGCCGTACACAGCTATTTGTGATGCGAAAGTTTCCAACATTCTCGACGACGCCATTTATCTCGCAGGCCTAGATATTTCAAAGTATTCAGCGAAATGCTTTCGCCCTACGGGAGCTACTAGGGCTATTGAGGGTGGCTATAACCCCGGCAAAGCCCAAAGAATTGGCTGCTGGAAGACCACAAGTCTATTTTTTTTACCGTTATGTGCATGACTAAATCCCCAAACTTTATTCTGACAGTGTGCTGCTCGGAGGAAAATATAAATGTTGCTGAACGATAAAGTGGGGGAAAACTCTAAACCATAGCACAATACATCACGAACTGCATCAATAACGTATATTTCAGCAAACAGTAGTTATGGGAAGTCACGTGATGTTTACTTCCTTCACCTTGTAATGCGATTAAAGGATTGATTTTATATATACGGTAGCGGTATAGCGTATTTTGAAGCGGATGTCCCTATATGGGGACTACAGCACCCTATAGACCCGTACCGAGTAACGCGTATACAAGGATAGCACAATACATCACGAACTTCATCAATAACGGATATTTCAGCAAAAATGACCTGTGGACTGTAACACAAAATTTTGTGTTCTGTAAATTTTAAGCCCGAATTCGTACTTCAAAAGTAGAAAATTAAACATAAAAGTAGTGCTTTGTTATTTTTTAATTTTAAAGAATTTAAATTGTAGGTAATCACCGCTACTACTAAAAGCGATGTCTAATTATTTTGCGTATGCATCATTGAAAATTATTCTGTTTAGATTTTACATCATGCGTACATATTTTACTATCGGTCAGGCACCGATAACAATCGTCAATCCCGAGCGAGCGTAGTCCAGCCATCTCTCCTAGCCAGACTCTGTGGAATCGGAGGCACCTGGAACTCCCCAGAAAACATCCGGCATCTTATGTGGATTGCAAAAAAAAATGGTTGTTATTTGGGCATGACGTCAAAAACCAAATTTAAACTTTTGAAACGCAGTATAAATGTCGGATTTGATCGCTATGTATATAACCTGAAACCAACGGTTTGTAAAATGGTTGTTCTTTGGTCATGACGTCAATACAAATAAATTTGAACTTTTGAAACAGCGTGTTATGCTGTCAATCATCCAGCACTACGTCATTGGCTTTCATCATGACCTTCAATACTTATGAAACATTACTAGAAAATACTCTGTGCTTTTAATATGTTGTAAAAAATGTTTCGTGCTTGTAAGCCTGTTGTTTTATTTTGTAATTTATCATTTGATTGGAAAATTCAAATCGATGTTTAAAAAATAAATAAGTATCTTTGGATACTTAACAATTGGCAAACATTCGGAGGTTGTCGGATGTTAATGGATATCTCACCATTTCTCGAAACATTTTATTGACCTAACACGTCACTAAAGTATTTGCAATAACAAATACGGGACGCTAGACCATGTAACAGTGAGTGTTGCTAATGTCACAGTCAGATTTGCTGAACACGATGCCAGACAGAGGGTGTGTTTGTTAGTTAAGCTATTACGACAGAGGCTGTTGAGTTATGTTGAATAAGGTGGTCAAGGGGAATAAACCAGCCGACTAGAGTCTTGAGTTCCAATATCCTTTTCAACCGAAAATCAACATCAGTTTGACGTAGGAATCCGGTGTCGTAATGACGTTGAAAATCAAGCGTCGGCTCCATTTCATGTACATCTAAAACCAGCAGGTCAGTTCGACGTCAAAATCATCGGGTCACGACGTCAACCCGACGTCATTCTGACATCAAAGCGTTTGCTGGAACATAAGTGTGTGCGATTTAATGCACCGGATATCGGTGTGCTATTTCCACATCGCTTAATTCGTGTGTCGCGATAAAAGGGCAGCGATTTATGGTGCCTAGCTCCGAATCAATTCTTCCTAACAATTTTCAATATATCTCGCTGTCAGAGTTAGGACGTCTGTCACTCTTCCGCTACAGGAGTTAACTTCATTTGATCTGAGGCATGAATCTTACATACCAGCTCCTATATTTCAAACATTTAATAAAAGTTCATGCACAACATATTTTTTTGTAAACCAGGCGCAATTTTAATGAGATGCATATCTTTTATTTATTCGATTATGTGCAAAAAGTCAACTTCCACTCTCACCTATCAAAAATTTGTATACGTTCCATGCCTTAAATGTCATGTGACCAAAGTCAAAACCAGAAATTTTAATAAAGGGTCTGTAGGTTATCTGTGAAATATACACCCAAAACATTGATTGATGCCAAATTAGGCATCAATTTATTCTTTAGACATAGTATTTAACTTTTGCCTCTTTCCCTGCTTTTGAAATATTAGTTCAAACATTTTTAAAGATAATTACAAAATTTATTGTCACTTTTTCACGTAACAAGTATGCTTCCTGCATGCAAGCAAATGGCAATTATTGCAGAGGACTTTTTCTCCACAGCCTTCTCTTTTATGGAAAGCGTGACACCGAAGTTGTATATTATTAACGTTGTACTTGAGAGCCCTTAGCAAATGCGAGTAATGACTTGTGGTCAATGAGGTGCTCCAAAGTAAGGGCAGTTCAAGACAAATCTTTTGTAATTTGTAATTGATCTTAAAGAAACAACTATTACATTTTAATCAACAAAATGGCAATATTGTACGCTAATCAGTTTAGATTTGCTTCATTTTCATACCGTTATGGCATTTCTATGTCCCTTCCCTCGTAATCATGTGTATGCATTTAATAGGGATCCTGATAAATTCATTTATTCTCGAATTTGCATGTTTTTTAAAGTAGAATATCAAGTGACCCATTATATCAGGAGCACAATAAACATGAAACAGAATAGATATATTAAATATAGCATTAAAGACCAAGTATGAGTTTAATCTATCCTTGTGAGATTGCATGAGAAAAACCGAAAGAGACAAGTGCAGTGTCATATCTGAATCATGATAAGCAGCAACTAGAATAGAGAGAGCCTCTTATAATCACCAGTCAAACTAAATGCTGTCCACTCGTTTTTTTAAAACTTCCGGGTTTAGTCGCAGGGTTATTCCCATCTTTCTTATTCTTTCATGATTTGTGTATTTTAGAGCAGCTGACATCATCTAGCTTACTAACGCCAGCGGAACTATCCATCGCCTGTGTGTTAGCATGCAAAATTTTACTTAAAATATTTCTTCACGAACAGCTTTTTAAATGATCATATCTTTAAAAATTAGCTTTTACGATAACATTTACAAAAAAATCGCGTCATACGAAACTAGAGCGACCAGTTGACGCGTAACAAGAGTACAGGCTTATATTACACACTTTTAATCAACACCTATGTAATTTCTTGCTTTTGCAAGCAAAACCAATGTCTTCCTAGCTAAACCCATAATTCCCCAATAATAATTTTCATTTTTCTTATTATCCTATTTCTGAAATAAAGGATTCATTTCTACACCATCATGATAATCCATTGTAAAAAAATTCAAACAGAAACAAAATAAGACAGATTGTACTCTATGTCTAGAAGGTGGTTGCTAAATCGAGTTTTTCTATATACCGTTTTTATCAGGGTGTGAAAGCTGGCCAGGATCAGCAGGTTTTACCATACATCTTTGAATCCGTGTCTGGAAGGGGTTACGACAATCATGTTCCACTTCACAGCTTAGCGATAAAGGGGGGAGTCATTTTAGTGAGAAAATGGTGAGCTGCTTGTCATAACACAAGATATTAGACGACCCACTTTTACAGTGAAAAATACTTTCAGGTACTGCAAACAATGCTAACCATTACAAATAGCTTTGATACATCGAACACCTTTGCAATCAAATGAAAAAAACAGCTAGACATCTTGAAACCTGTAAATTCGAGAATAGCTTTCCATGGCCTCGCCGACAACCACTGCATAATGTGCCACAACTAACTCTGACCCCTGACTGGGACGTTACGTAAGAACTTTAGATGAATAAAGTTAACAACTATGCCTGTTTAACAAAGAAGCCAACATAACGGGCAAGGCGGGGGAGGGGGAGCAACATCATACACCTATCTTAATTTTCTATACTAGTTTGTTCTTTAAACAATACCCCAAGTTTGAAGTCAAGAGTACTTTGCTTTTTTGCTCATTTCATATTTTGTTTAACATCAGATAACTTTTTACGTAATGACGCCTTTCGTAATTTCACCACACTCGACAAAAGTTAAAACAGCTGTTCGTCTGAGATACGACACAAGGAATACCGTTAAAAATTTTAAAGCCGATAAGCTTTCGCTTAGAGACATATTTTACACACAATTATATACATATTTTACGTGATGACATCATGTGCATTTCCGTTCTTTCTACTCGAGACAAAATTTTTCAGAATTTATCGACAACAAGCCACAATCCCACCAAGATTGAACTTTCTCCGATTTTAAGCGGCTGAAAAAATTCGCATGCACGGTTTTACGTAATGACGTCATGCGCCTTACCTTATAAAGTAACAGGTGTTTAAAGCTTATCCTACTTTTCGTTCTCGAGATATCTTGCTCACATTTTGTTCAGCACAAACACAGAGAGAGAGAGAGAGAGAGAGAGAGAGAGAGAGAGAGAGAGAGAGAGAGTGTGTGTGTGTGTGTGTATATATATATATATATATATATGTGTGTGTGCGTGTGTGTGTGTGTGTGTGTGTGTGTGTGTGTGTAGTACAAACACTATGTGTCTCCCTTAGTCGGAAATACATAAAAATTGTAAATAAAATGAAAATGGTCATAAATATATGTTTTAGTCAGCAATTTTCTGTTTACTGTTGTGGGTTCGACTCCCACAGAGTGCTTGCATAGCGATTTCTTATGCAATAAACTGGCACTCTCCAGTAAAAGTGCAGCAAGATAAGTATTAGACCAGAGTGTATTACAGTGAATATTTCATGACTCGTTATCCTATATATATATATAGTAGATCAAACACTTATGCGCGGTCTCGTCTTTTCTCTATAAGTCTTATAGCACTTCCAATAACTCAAATATGCTCAAACTCCAACCTCTTCAGGAAGGCATAAATTTGTATATTTGTAAACAGTGGCAATACACACGCTGCTTCAGCGTAGTAAGTAACGTTGTTTAAAGAACCCCAGTACTGACGGCAGTACTATTATCTATCTGGAAGCAAAACTGCCAGCATATACCCCCAAATATCACTTACAGTGACACTAATTACATTAGACTAGGTTTCTATGCCACGTGCTGTATCGCTATCTACATTTTTTGTCCCAGGAGATTTTTAAAAGTTTTCTTTTTCAGACTTGGACCTTTATATGAAGCTGAGCAACCAATAAAGTGAAGGCAAGATCGGGTACTTTTAACATATTATATTCAAATATAGCCAAAGAAATCTATCAATAGACAAATAAAAATAAATTATTTTAAAAAAAATCTTGTGTAGCATTTCTTGATCAAATATTGGTACGACAGCCATTGCTATGACAATACAAAGGGAGGCGCGTTGCTGTTTTGGGCATATTTTGTCGGTTGATACAGCATTTGAATACGACGCCTGGCAGTTGCCTGGCCACTGATTTTTCACCACAGGCATTCTCTTATTGCTATACTTCCCCAAATTCCGCATGAATTATCCATCTAGGTTGAGAGGTGAGGTATGGGATGGTCGTGTTCCTGGGGCGTTAAGTTTCTTTTGGGTGTTAACAATTCACATGCTGTCGTTAACCTTGAGCGATATATTTCTTGATGTGTGATGGTAAGTTCCGTGTGAGAAGATGCCAGGTTCTGATTGTTACAATATTAGGCTCTGTGTGGCACGATATTAGCTGCTTTATTACTGTGGCAGATTCCGTGTAGCGCAAGGCTAGGTTGACTGCAGTATGATATTAGATAGCACGATATTATATTCCACATGGCAGGTATTCACTCCTCCATGGGACATCGATCAGTTCAATGGGGTATATTATTCAGTTCCTCGAGTTTGCTCTGAAAACTGAAGCCATTGCCAAGTTGTCCTTATAATCCTAATACTAAATGTCACAAAATGTTTTGTTCTACTTTTAGTATGAAACAAACAAAGAACAACACAAAAGAACCGATTCTGTAGCTTCTGTACATCTGTTCAACCCTAACCCTAACCTTACTCATTATAATTTGCGCTAAAGCACTTCATATGACACACATTATTGATTGAAGCTAATTACCCAAAAGTACGTGTGCCTTCTTTGAATGCAGAGGTGGGGGTTGTTGTATACAGTTAAACACTGCATACCATGAGAACTGTTACAAGTAGTCGAAACCAAGATTTATCTGCCACCATTCCGACCCACTGACAACTCGGTCATCATAACACCCATTCGAGAAGAGACCCTTAAGAATTTTCATGGATACATGAAACCTATAAAATAGATGTTAGACACTTGCGCGAAATGTGTGGAAACAACTGAAGTTCACAAACTTCAAAATATCTCCGTTCCTTCATGAAAAACCTTTGTCTTTTATGTTTAATTATAGATTTATAATCCGGGATCAGTATCAAAGTATTTGTAACAAAAAGTGTCTGTACTGTGTCTGTAAGTGAAAAATACCCGTTTTGGATGACGTAAATGTTATGCGATAGGGCTAAAGAAAAACTTGTAAAAATGCCAACATGTCAAATATAGTTAGCGAACGTAACACAGCACAACCATTTCAAAAACTCTTTACAGTCATTTCCTTCTTTACAGTAACCTCTTCTGCCTACACGGTTGCATTTGCCATCTTGTTTAAAATTATCGCTTTCGAACTGTACATTTATGTAAGACAGACAGAAACAATATATGAGCATTGCTTGGGTCCACTGAAAACTTAAAAACGCGATTATGTTATTTTTATCTCAAAAGTGACGGCATGCAGTTGATGTGATCGTGTCCTTCATAAATTCAAATGACTATGTGTGATGAAGTGGCGACTGTGTGCATTTCACAACCATCTAATATTCTGCTGTCAATAGACAAGGACTTCATTTTGATGAAAATCTGAGCTTATGCAATAAGTTGATGCACTTATAAAAGAGTACATACGTACTGTTATATTGCATTGAGAGGTAAGATAAGTATGACACAATTGTATATTTAATGTACAACACTTGATGCAACTGATAACATGGTATTGTTAGGTATAACTTAAACTTTCACCGAACAGCTGAACATAACATCAAATTTGAATCTAAAACGTGTTTGTCAGACAGGAAGCAAATTTTCCTAAAGCATTTTCTACAATGTTTCTATACATGCCACATTAACCGCATCATTGCAGCTGTAATTTGGCTGACATGCGCCTAAATATAAACAAACACCGCTCAACTGATCAGAAACAAATCAGCTGCGAAAGGTACTGCTGATTAAGAAATATAGTTTATTATTATTATGTGACATTTTAGAAATTTATTTGGTGTATCTGATAAAAATTTTACATTTTTTATCATAACTTTTTACAAGTAGTGAAACCATAGCGTACATTTCGTAAAAATAAGGATCAATCCCACAGCAAATGTTAGAAGTATTATTAATAAATAACAAGACAAATGATATTCTCTACATTCTAGAAAATGTCCTTCAAATAAATATAGTCATAAAAGTATAGCGCAAGCATGTAGTAAGTATACAGAGTGCAAAAAGAGAATATAGTCAATTTAGCATCAATATTTTAAAGAGGGTCTAGCTGGAAAAGATAAAAGATTATGCCAGAAAACGGATTCAATTCAAATAGATCAGCAGACAGTAATTTTGTGCTAGATATAGCATCAGCTCCTGAAGCAATACAGCGCCATGGCAAAAACACATTAAATGTCAATAACCTGTGTTACGATGTCGATGAAAGAGGAATGGAATGGTGGCAAAAGCTCGCATCTTTTCAGGTGTTATTATTAACATATTTTACATTTAAGTGTTATATGTACATTTATCCTCTATAAGACAGAAACATTGAAGTGCAATATTATTGAATTATAGTTTAAACTTAAGAAAAGAACAGATTAAATAATTGGTAAAGCAATAGAGTTGAAGACATAGAGGTATATTGATTAAAATAATCTGTGTTTAAACCAAAGTATAGTTTTTTTAAGTTTTTTTGTACAATCCCAATAATAACGGAATACATTTTGCCACATAAAATGTAGATACCATGGCATGGAAGTGATGATGAAAGCAAGAAAATGCGAGTTCTAAAAGACATTACGTTTGAACTACAGAGTGGTCAAATGCTGGCTGTTCTTGGCAGTTCTGGTAATGCTTTTGTACAAGGATTCGCACGTTATTTAGAATGTGTTCTTTGATTACAAACCATCAAATGTTTTTAATTTTAATAATGACTATGAAACTAATAAATGATTTATTAATTTTCCTAATTTCACTTTGAACCAGTAAACATAAAATGCATCCCGTAATTAAAAAAACACATTTTGATCAGGAGCTGGCAAAACATCCTTATTGGATGCAATCGCATGTCAAACGACATGTGGAGAAATAACGGGAAAATGTGAAATAAATGGAAGCGAAATAACTGCAACAATGATCAAACATTGCTCAGCTTATGTTCGTCAGAACGACAGACTTCTGCCTCACGTTACAGTCAAAGATACCCTAATGTTTGTAGCGCAACTTAAGCTGCCAAAGTCATGGTCAAATCAACAAATCGAGGACAGAGTGCGTATTTATGTTGAGTATTTGGAGCTCCCGGTAGCTAAAAATAATGTAGTAATCGTAAGAAAACACACTATTGTGCATTGCAAGTTATATTATTTTGCTCTAAAGCATAATACTATTGAGAACAAGATAACACTATTGAGAAACTTTACGCAATGTGTTGAGCCTATATCAGGTAGATGGGGTAATAGCCGAATTAGGTCTGCGGCACGTCTCCAGTACCAAGGTAGGAGGCGCTGAAATCAGAGGATTGTCAGGCGGAGAACGCAGAAGGGTGTCCATAGGCATTCAATTACTCCTGGATCCGGGTTAGTTTAAAAGAACATCTCATATTGTTTTTATATAAGGCTCATCATTGGTCAGCACAGAAAATAAACGTCACTGTTAATACGACTAACTTTTTGTCTTTAGTTTTAGGTTTGTTACTGATGTAGATTTTGCACTCAAAGTAAATCCATGTGCTCATTTAAAAATGTGTTATTCTAGTTAATCGTCTTAAAGTTTTGCATGGATATGAACATTTCGATTCACTAATTTGTCAGGCCCGTGAGTAATGTAATGCTTGAAGCCCGTCTTTAGGTTCATGATATCGCTTTTTGATTAGTTATTTTTACCTTTTCAATTTTGTGGTTTCATCAGACATTTTATTTTTGGATGAACCAACTTCTGGACTGGATGCATTTACTGCCCATCACCTGATGGAAACTTTGGCAAGATTAGCAGAAAACAACAGAATAGTGATACTTTCCATTCATCAGCCGAGGCAAGTTGAAATTTATTCTTATAAATGAAATACAGTACTTCCGATCTTTTAATAAGAGTAATTTGATGACGTAGCAAATAGGTTTAATTCACAACAGAGGTTTCAATAACAATTAAACACTACTACTATTATTATTACCTATTATACTACTGCTATAAAACTTCAAGGCGAAACAGATCAAAAGAATGTGATTCTGAAAAATTTACATGTACATAAATTAATCATTTAATAAGCATTTTGCATATAAAAACATACATTTATCCATGTTCTACATTAGAGCTTTTAACATGACTGTAATGTTATCATGCTTGCACTCATTCTTAGTGTGAAACTTCTAGTGTTGTTCTAACAATGCTGCTATTATGTTTCTTTTTCAGATCTTATATCCTGAATCTTTTCACTTATACATGTTATTATCACTCTGTTCTACTCTTATTTCACATTACTCGCTGTTTGATCATTTAATCCTGAAATCTTAGAGTTGTTTTGACCATGTTACTGTCAAAATTGGCTTCCTTTAGTTTTGGCATCTTTAAAATGTTTTATATGAACACATTACTCTCATGTTTGCTTGCATTTAGATCTGATATCTTCTAGTTTTTTAAATGATCACGTAACTGTAAAACTTGGTTACATTTAGATTTGATATGTTGGATGTGTTTGACATAATATGCTAGTATAAAGATTGTCTACATTTAGATCCCAAATCTTCACCCTGTTTGACACCCATTGATGTTATCATATTCTACATTTAGATCTGACATCTTCGAGCTGTTTGATATGACTTTGCTTCTATCGCAAGGAAGGATGGTGTACTACGGCAAAGCCACCGCGATGGTCGAATACTTCACTCGAATCGGCTATCCATGTCCTCCTCTAACAAATCCATGCGACTTCTATGGTTACGCTTCAGAATTTTCACTTTATTTAAATTGCTCCACAAAAATATCTACATGCATTTGTGAATCATTGTGTTAACATTTATACAACGCACTTGGCAATGAGATAGAAAGCACTTTTAATATTTGTCTAAATAACGCATAATAGATATATAATGTCACATTCAAGATATAAAATATAATGTAGGTAACTGCAAAAATTAATATCAAATCTCAAATTAATAATATGTGTTTGTTGAGCAAAATTCTATTTCTGTGTAGTTGACCTAACGACGGTAGACAGGAAGTCTGACGAGAGTCAATCACAAACAACAGCAGTCATAAATGAACTTGCAGACACATTCATTAGCAATCGCAAGGACACAGAAGTGTGCAAATCAGTGGCAAATATCACAGAACAAAACCCATCAACGAAAGCTAACTCCGCATCCAAACCATCCAACTGTAATCGCGAAGACACTGAATGTAGTGAAAGAACGACAGACATCACTAAGCAAAATATAACAACGGAAAAACTTATTTCCGAAAGCTTCAACATGAAATCTAGAGGCGTTGAAAACTTAGCTTTTCACGATGGCGACGATATTGAAGAACTAAACAATATTCAATCACAGCCATCCCTCTATATAAACACCGCAGGAAATGACAAAGCAAATAAATTTGACCAGTTTTCTGTATTGATTAAGTAAGTGTATGCAGCAAAAACAAAAAATGTGTGATTCATTTATGCTAGGCAAAAACACACACAGTTAATTGAACAGTTCAGCTAAATTGACAAATTAAAAATTTAACCCATCAAGTTTTTAAGTTATTGTGAGGTGTGTATGTCTGAGGCTTTGAACTTTGTACGTAGGTACACTTTACGCAAGACAGCCATAGGTGCCTAAAATTTGATTGATTTGAGGTTATATTTACACTTCAGCAGGCGTTGGCAAAATTTAATAATAATATAAAATTTCTATTTCAGACGTTCGTTGAAAAATAATTTAGAAGATTATCACTTCCTTGGAGTACAAACAATAGGAGCTATTTGTATGTCTCTTATAATTGCAATAGTATTTTATGGCCTTGAATTAGACCAGATTGGTCTCCGTGATAGATTTGGATTGTTATATATGGTAAATTCACTATATCCATATATGGTGATGCTTGATGTCATTGGTCAATGTAAGTGGTATTAAAACGATCGAAAGTTTTATCATACAATACCCCAAATACATAATTCATCAAAATTTTTACAAATATTACTGTGCTCAATTTAAATTAATTTTGGAGATGAAATAGCTGAATGGGCTCTTGTATACTAAAATGGATAAACCATACAATACATGTAAAAGTGACTGACAACAGTGCATCACCCTGGGTTATTACATAACTTTTGAACATTGCAAGCCGGAATTTTGTGCTACAAAACAAATGTATTGATGAAAAATATTAAACAATGAATCAGAACTTAAACATAGGTTAGTTAAACATAGCCACAAAATCGACAAATTCATGAACCAAATGTTACAATGTTTTATACTGTTATTATTTTTGCAGTTTATCGAGAGAAGCATATCCTATATTTTGAAATGATAGATGGATTATACACAACTACCCCCTATTTCTTTGCCAAGGTAAGTTAACGTATTATTTTAATATTTTCCATGAAGATATCAGTTAAATGATCAATCATTTCCGTAACATTCTATGATAGCCTAAACTATTTTATTGAAACACCGTAGAAATCAAAAATAAGAAAGTCAGTTTATTTGCGGAGAATAGTAATTAAAGACATAAGCACATTCTTATTTAATAAAATCAAAACATCAAAATTATCAGACGATACCATATCCTTTTGGCGTGTGTTATTGCCCTTTAATTTCCTATGTAAACAGTAATACAATCATCTGAATATGTGACAGATTCTTTGCGTGCTGCCAGAACATACAATGTTCGTGAGCCTCTATGTCATTCCCATATACTTCATGACCGACTTACAACCTGGCGCAGAGCATTTCTTCCTACACTTTATGGTTGTCTACATCAATGTATACTGCAGCAGGTCATTGGCATACTGGGGATCAACACTTCTTCCAACCTACCAGCTATCAGTTCTTTTTTCACAAACGATGTTTACTCTCTTCTTGCTCTCCTGTGGATTTATTTTCAATTTGGATAATTTATTTATAGGTATCCCTAAACTTGTTTTGTTTTGTGGTTGATTATGCGATTTACTCAAATGCATTATTTATACTGGAAAAAGTAATAACTCTGAAGATTTCTGGAATAGACACAACAGTGAATATTAAAGCACCATCCAAGGTACTAGCCAATGCAACAAAACAACATCAGATAACAACAGAGAATAAACAGCTTCACAATTTGCACATGCTCAAAAACCGCACTTTCTAGGTCTCAAAGAGAGACAAATAAAAAAAGAAGCAAATAAACGAACATTCTTTCATGTTTATGTGAAAATGATTATGTACTTTATATAAAGTGTTTTTATACTCTTTTCCTCCCCTAAATTAGAGCCCTGAATTGTAGATTTTTGTTCGCAGTGCACAATTGAAAGTTGTTTATTTATGCTGATAAACTGTCGTTTGCAACTTTTATCCATCTAAAAAAATTAAAAGAATTGTCGTATATTTTAGTTGTTCTTTTTATTTACTATTATTAATTACCAATATTATAAATACTATCAGGAATTTTTATTTATTGTTCCACACACAGGTGTCAAATGGACGCAACATATTTCTTACTTAAAATGGGGATTTCAGACATTATGCACGATAGAATACACGGGACTCAACTTTACCTGTAATTTAGAGCAGAAGGATTCTTGCATATCAACCGGAGAAGAAGCCCTTGCCGTCTATTCATTAGATGGTATAGAAGTCTGGTTTGGCAGTTCCGTGATATTATGTGTTACACTGATTTTTCTGATTTCTTTTTATGTATCTCTTCGACATGTTTCTCAAAAGCCACAACAAGAGTAATTGCAACATTTATATTAAAGGAATTTTCAAAAAGAAGATATTCACATCTGGAGATATCTAAGATATCTACAGTAAGCTGACATCGTACTTTTCTCTAACGAGTTTGGCGAGGGGAATTTGAGGCTATTAGTATTGCCTTCAGTAAAATATATGATTAATATGTGAACTATTGGTGTGGAAAGAGCATTCTGTGCTATTTATCTTTTACGTTTGCTCACACATTGCTTAAGCAATATTACACTGGTTTTGTAATGCGATTATGACTGTGCCACCAACAGTAATTACGTTGTTTCATGAAGAAAAACTATAGAAAGAGAGAGTAATTACGCTATAAAAGGTATATGTTCATAAACGAAGATCGTATAAATTTCATCATACATGATTCTTGCCAGCTGAAAGTAAACACGTGCATTGTTTTGAAGCTGAGAATTAATAACATATTATTAATTGCATATTACACACAACTTTGGAGAATTTCCACAGTTTGTTTGTTAATTAATTATTATTTATTTTCACATCCGTCTAAAGTTTAGATACCAACTGCGTATTGTAAATTTTAAAGGAAAAATGTTTTCCAGCAAAATGTTTATATGGCCATTGCAATTACAATATGCACTGTTTTGTTGTGTTAATTTAAGTTCGGTTAAAGGAATTAAACATGCCACAGAAATAAGTCGTGTCACATTATTGCACAGTGTGACATGTTTGTATTAAATGTTAATAAAAGATCCCAGTTCAAAATATCATAGAGGTCTTCAATGCGTATTCGTAAAATTCAAACCATATATTAGGATATTCATTATAAAATCTGCGATAACAGAGTCGAAGTGGAAAAAACGTAGCCCATATTGAAATATCGGTAATGATCTTTATTTATCCTTCATGCCTTTTCTATAATTTGACAAATTAGCACACTGACTTGACCTAATAATTATACATATATATAAATAATAAAATTGTTTAAAACAATATTACTGAAGCCAATACCTATACCTTTCTGGCTGGACTCTCTTATATCAACTCCACATTGGAGGACACTGGAGTTGCACAGTGCTTTAAAAATTTCCAATCTTCATGCAACAAAGCTGAATCGCTTTCTTTTGTATGTCAATTGATATGGTACATTCTTACCAGATATAGCAACAAAACGACGTGAGTATGATAAACGACAGAGGTCACGACTGTTATTTGTTGAATCATGAGTACATCCTCAAGAAAAGAACAACACGGGTGACTCCTTAGTATCAATACAAATGCAGGGAGAAGTCGCAAATGTACTAAAGCAGTGCTAATAATAGATTGTGGCTTCTATTAGAATTAAATGAAATTATATGGGAATCACATAGCAGTTATGCATTCTCTATTGGTTTTCTCATAATACTATTATAAATGGGATTTGTTAGATTTTTTGTAGATTTAAAAATACTTTATAAAAGGGTGATTCCTGTTAAAAATCAAGTTCTTTTAAAGGAACATTTCCTATCTTTACATTTAATGCGAGTTTTTCTAAAACGCAAATTTCAAACCAGCTGTTAAAATATCATTTACATATCTTATACCGGTCTGAGCATGCAAGGGCAATTATTCTTTATAATCCTTTCATCCTAAGCCTTTAGAGAGGCTTAAATTGTTCCCCTATTGTTAAGGCCGCTCAATTGCATGCTTTAAATTCAACGACATGTTGTAATTTCGCTAAATTCAATTTCATCTTTATCTTAACACATTTAAATTTTCTTTAGTTGGTAAAATTAGGGCTCCACAGAGTAAAGAGTAATTTCGGTTCTGTCATTAAAATGAGTAATTAAGCCTTAAGTGTTGACACTGCTCGGGCCCCCAGAATCACCGAAGCCTTTCTCGAAACAGACCAATGCCCCTCCGTCTGCCCGTTAACGGCTATCCAGTAAAAAACGGCGTAACACAATTCGGCCCTTTCGCGAAAACTCGAAGGCTGATCAAGCCGCGCCCCAAGCTAGTCAGTCGTGCCTAACCTTCAAACAAGCAACACCTATTTTGGAAACTGGAAAATCTACGGAAAAAAATAAAAGGATTTATCTCGATTTTTGACTTAGCAAAATTTCGGATCTAACCAGTAACACTTCGGATCTAACTTCGCTTTAGGAAAACAACTAATCTAGACAAGGAACCGACACCCTAAAGAGAGATAAGCTATGTGTATTATGTTATATTTATTCTTTTGGAAAATCAAATAGAGTATAAGATTATTTCGACTATCATTATATAACAGATCTGTAGAGGGTGTAAAATTTATTTCAATGAAAAATATGTTTGTAAATCAGGTTTTATGTTCTTGAACTTATTCAATAAAATATTTATATTGGGTTTTATTACGCTTGTAAATTAAAGAATATTCATGAAATAAAATGAGAGATAATTAGTTAAATATTAAATAAAAGGGAATTTAAAAGGGTAGATCTTTCTTTCAATTTTAGTTAGTTCAAATTAAATTTGCAGCCGCCTAACCCCGTCGCAGCAACGAGAGCTGCACAACTCGAAAACCCCCCAAAACCAAAATCCCCCATTATAAAAATACAAAGACGGCAATGATATCATTCATCTGGTATTCAATTAGTTATTGTTTATGCCCTCAAATAAAAAAAGTTCTTGTTAAGTGAAACATGCAGACATGAACCTTATAAACATACCCACTGAAAGGAGCAATTACGCCAAATTGTCATTGTACAACGGTAAGTAAGTGATAACAAATTCCTAAATAAATTCTTAATTCTATGTTGCCTTCTATGTTTCTTTCTGAACTAAGTTAAGTTTCAGACAGAACGTCATGAAATGAAAAGAGTTTAAGACACAACACTCTCCGGGAAGGATTTTGAAATCTAGAGAACGATTTCAGAGTAAAAATAGAATAAAAGTTGAATGTTTACATTTGACACTTTATAATAATACATAAATAAAGGACATGAAGAAATATATTATTAGCATCGAAAACTCAAATAGAACGCTAGTTTTTTCTTTTCCAGGGGAGTAAATAAATGCTTAACTCTGCTTAAAATACAGATTATATGATCTGTATTCCAGTACAGTGAAAAGTACATGTCGCACGACATAATAAGTTGCTTCTGTAATATAAATATCTTAACATACAATAACTTAATCAAAGAATATTGATTACTGAAGTATGTTTTAGATCAACAATAACAATCTTATATATATTTCATTTTAAGAAAAGTATTTTCTTCCAAGGATTTGACTCTGTACATCACATGCAGCTGACTTAGCAAATCTGATAATGAAATGCCTAACACCTGCAAATCTCAAGCATACCCATAATTAATCAGTGAGACAAAAGATAATTTTAAGTTCAGTACTGGGTAATTTTGCTGTACCAATATAAGTTTTTATTGACCATGGTTAAGTATTTCTCGAAAGTAGAATGGACATGCATTCATACTGCAAACCTATCCAATATATAAATTAATTTGATTGCAGAAGATCCGATGGGCGTTAAAGTTAAATTGAAAACGAAAGAATAAGTTAAACGAAATAATGAGCTGCTCGTGCAAAATAACACCAATCGTTGTTTAACTTTGCATTGCTTAACGCTCAGAAACTGACTTTCTAAAGTACTTAATGATTCAGCACAATACGATTTTCATCAGGTCTTATACAAGGCCCTTATACAAGGCCATTGTAAGTCTTTGAAAGGGCAGCCATTGCTTTTCTCAACCCGTCACTTAATAGTAAAGGCTTAATAAAGTCACAATAAAGTGGTAGACTTTATCTTGGCGTCAGAGAGACATTCTTTTAAATATGAGTATTGAATGACGCCGCGGTATGCGTCATAGCGAGAAACCGCAGGACCCGGATAGGCTCCTACCTGCAAACACAAACAGCGCTCCTACTTTTACTAAACTGTGCTCTACTTTGATTTCCATTGCAATTTGTCGAGCTCTTTTCTCTTGTAAAATACACATGCCATCGGAATATAGTCCAAAGTTTGGATATCCTCCCGATTTTAATATTTTCTGCAATAAATAACACATGCAAAAACTGAAAAATGTATGTTGAATAAGGTTTAAAATAAAACTATAACATATAAAATAATAACATAGCAATTATGCATTGAAGTAATTATACATATTACAGCAAGTAGGTCCACGTTTAGAATGATTCTATAATTGCGAAACATTATTTTAAATCAAATACATACATAAATGTCAGTCATGTACACATAACTTGAAAACTCTATCGATGATGGCATTAATCCCTTTCACTTTGCATCCTTTTACTTCCAGCACTAGAAAACCGCTGTAGCTGATAGTAACAAAAGGCAATGGCGATCCCTTCAATGCACTTTTGGCATGATCAGGACTGTGTGTCACACTCAGGAAGTGTTCGTTTTTGTATACACCAGGTCATATCGTGAAGGAAGATACGGTGGGCAGCCGCATCTCCTTTCACGGCGGGCAGACATTTTGTAGTATTCAAGAATCTATAGAGTAAGATGATGTTTCATTACTATTCCCTAAATAATCACTATCTGTACCTCCGTATTACTCTAAATACCTCTATCTACAAGAGCATCTACAAGAGCATCCATAATTACCATAAAAACTGTTACAGCGCCTCCGTTATAGCACGTCAAACTCTATTACCTCTATAATTACATTTGCTTCTTTTTAACCTGTGTATTTCTTATTGTTAATGTACATTATATTATGTTGTTAACCACCTAATGTCACCTTTTTGAATGGGAGTAAATACAATGAAAATGGTCGGAGGGCAAAATAAAGAAAAAAAACTAACTTTGCAATTTTTCCACTGTTTCTATAGACTTCAATCTATCACATGATCAATTAAAAATACACCAGTAGATGCGGCTTTATTTTCAGTTCTAAACCCTATCTTTTTAACACAGTCTCTTTTGTGTCAATGTTTAATTTTGTTATTTGTGTCCAGTCTATACTTGCCACTTAGGAGAACAAGTTTACAACTGTAAGGTTTAGGGCTAGGCCTTCTAAATTTTATTTCAAAGTTGTTTCTGTTTTCCAAGGTCATGCATTAACGTTAAAAGATATTTGTAAACCTGTTTAAATTGTAAATTGCTCATACTCCTTACACGACACGTTTAAAAAAATGTTTCTTTGACTTCTATTGGTTTCCTCTTCTTTCCTATGTTAATAGGATAGCAAACGCAGCACATAATGCATTACGTATAAAAGCTAACAAAATAGCAAACAGGAGGAACTTCTTCCCTGTCTCTACACAGCTAACGTATTTTATGACGATAAAAATATTCCTCATATCACCTTAGTGATAATAATTTCCTTCTTTGTTTCCTTCCTTTAGCTATTCTGTAACTTATTTCTATTCCCACTTTAAGCTGCTTGAAATTTTCAGCCACTTTATAAATTGCTTGATTTTAAGCCTCCAAAAAATTTGACAGCTTGCCTGAAGGGTTAGTTATCTCGTAGTACTTTACTTTCAGTTGTTCATCATTTGTAATTAAATGAACTACGCAGATGTACTTACTTTTAACAACAACGAAACAGGAGACCATCATTTTAACCTAGATTATAATGTGATGAATTAAAACGTCGGCTGCAATTACTTATCATTTGGGAAACAAAACCTGGATAATTGCAATTACTGTTCAGTAATAATAAATCGTATACACCAAGTTTTAACAAGGAATGGAAATATGGACCTTTTCTAACAGAAAATAAATTTGTAAATGATTTTTACACATTTCGTTTTATGATCGTTGCAGAATAGTATAACATTTTCAATTAGAAATATTGTTCTTTCGTACAGTGGACAGTAGTTTAGTTGGCTGTAAAAGGTCAACAGAAAATTTAATTTTATAATTTCTTTGTTAAAGGTACTATAGCTGTACTTAAGAGCTCCCTTTTCAACTCCTATTGTTCTCAGTCTGGGTTGCTATTGCTCTCGGTTAATGACTGTGAATGACCCTATTGTATATCACGTTACGCGGGGCGCCATAGCAAAGGTCCCTATTACCCCTATTACTCTCGTTCACTGCTCCATGAGATGTTTATTGTGACGTCGTAGTCAAGGGTATTCCTAGTCGTATCCCCATGTTTTTCGTGGAATGAGAGACGGGGTTCCGTCCTTGACTCATCGGGTCAAAACAATAGTGCCTATGATTAAAAACTGGGGGATGTTCTCTTTTCAGGCTTATATTATTCTACGACATAAATAGTTCACCAATAAAACGGTCGCTATTGTTCTAAACATGAAGGATCCTATTGTTTAAAGGATGGCTTCCTAAACAGATGAGCCAATTCCAAAATAGTTCAAAAACGCTGGTTTCCGGCCAAAACTAAACAAAGAAAGATCACCAAGTGCTAAAAGTAGAAGATATCCCGCAGTACACTTTACAGTCATGTCTAAATATGGGAACAAACTATCCACTAATTCAGATTAGCGTATTGTCTAATAATACAAACTAGCCTCTTTTTTCAATCATCCAATCATATTTGAGATACATCATGTTTAAAATTGAAATACAAGAAAGTGTGTATTTAACTGTGTTCTACACTTGTTTAAATTCGCTCTATTTTTACTATATTTGAGGTCAGTGCACATAAAATATGAGTACAAGTTTACATCACAAACCTTCAATCGACACCTGTTAATTATTTATTTTTGTAAACAAAAACAAATGTCTTGGTGACAAAATAGTGCGCTGCTTGTCATAGCACAAATATTAGATGACCCACTTTAAAAGTGAAAGGTACTGCACAACCATTACGAGCCGTTACGTAATTACTCCCATATATCGAACAGCTTCCTTTGGCAGACAAACGAAAAAACGCTAATAGCTGTAGCTTAGCAACGCACAAAAAGATCACTTACACGAAATGCAAGAAATGGTCGATAATTATGCTGTTTATGCTTGGCGGGGAGGGGGTGGGGTGGGTAGGCGGTGGAGGGTCATGTGCCGTTTTCGATCATTCTACTCCGGGCATATTTCACAGAATCTTTCTGGCCAAATAAGCAACATTCCTACCAGGTTTCAATCTACTGTGTTGTGTCGAGGCTGAGAAATGCATACATGTAAGTTTTTAACGTTATGATGTTATACGTCTTTCGTAATTTCGCTACACTCGTTTAAGGTTGATAGAGCCGCTCGACTGATCCCAGGAGCACTCATACACTTTGAATGGTTGGCCTATTTATGACGTCATCCCTATTCTGATTGGTTGATCTTATCATGTTACCTTCAATGTGATTGGCTATTTACAACAATCAGTCGTTCTAGGAATGACCTTGGAGGTGATGTCATGACTTATTTATGCCATCATCTAATGAGGTCACAATACACATTTCACGTTTTAATGACCAAGAACAATAGTACGACAAAGTGAGAACAATAGGGATTGAAGAGGGCGATGCCTTGCTATTGTTAGTTTGAACATTCAAGAAGAACTCTATTAAAAGAAACTACTCTATTTATTCCCTACCCAGTTAGCACAAGATTTTCTCCCACGTATAGCCGACATTGGCATTAGGTTGGCTTTACGTGGGATGCGGGACGCGGGACGTCCTACATCGGATAAACGTGGGCAATGCGTGGGATGTCCCATTTACACTTTGTCCCACCTAATGCCTACGTATAGCCGACATGGGACAGCCCACGTCTAGCCCAAGTGGTACAGTCAACGTTGGTTATACGTGGGCATCAAGAATAATGTCCCACGGTGGGGGGTGCCCACTTTGTCCCACGTATACCCTACGTGGGACAACCCACCTGTGGCCCGCGTCGGCTGTCCAACATCGGCTGTACGTGGACTTTATGTGGGATGTCCCACTATCGGATGCCCCTCTTACTCCCTCGTATAACCTTCGTGGGACAGCCCACGTGTAGTCCACGTCGGCTGTCATACGTAGGCTTCAAGTGGGCATTATGTGGGATGTCCCCCTGTCGGACGCCCCCTCTTACTCCCACGTATAACCTTCGTGGGACAGCACATGTGTAGCTCACGTCGGCTGTCAAACGTCAGCTTCAAGTGGGCATTATGTAGGATGTCCCACTGTCGGATGACCCCTCTTACTCCCACGTATACCAAACGTTTTGCACTGGAGCATTATGAAAAAATCAATATTATTGGATGTTGTGTTTTGGACCGTCATGGAAAACCATATAAACTAAATACCATTTTTTGACAAATTTTAGATACTACTTATGATATTAATATATAACTGCAAAATCTATTGTTGAATTTAGACATCATTCATTTGATTTTGAATATTTTTTTTATTATATAAGAATATCTAAATGATATTCCATATAAGTAAATACCCAGTATAAAAGCAGAACATAACGATTTTTGTTAAACAAATAATTATAAAAGTAAACAGTAAACAGTTAACAAAATCATCACTGTAAAAAATAAACTGCTGAGGACGAGAAGCTTTTAGGGGAAGAATAACATTGATTATTACATGGATCCCCCGTGGCGTAGAGGTAAGGTCGGCGCGTAGGATGCTAGAGATTCCTGGTTCAAACCCAAGAAAGTACGATTCGTCAGTTGCTAAACAAAATCAGAATGGTGGGTTGTAGTGTAGTTTGAAAGATTAATGGTCAGTGGTTAAAGTAATGGTCAGGCGACATGTTAAATGAGATGTTACAAATTGTTACAAATATATTTTGGAACGTTGGCTGTTCCAAGCATAGCCAACGTCGGACAGCCCACGTGGGCTATACGTCGGAACGTGTTTCAAAATCGCCAAACGACAACGTAATTTCACGGGACATCCCATCTAAAACCTACGTTGGCTATACGTAGGCTGCTCCATGTATTGCCAACGTGGGACAGCCTATGTATAGCCAACGTCGCACAGCCCACGTGGGGTATACGTCGGAACGTGTTTCAAAATCGCCAAGCGCCCACGTAATTATATGGGACAACCCACACATATTGCCGACGTGGGAACACGGGATGTCCCACGTATAGCCGACGTGGGCTATATGTGGGGGTGCTAACTGGGTAAAAACATAAATTATATTTTCTTTCCAAAATTCCGGAGAATTTTAAGCCATCTGAATGTAAAAGAAAATATAAATATTTACAAGCAAAACTCACTGCTTTATCAGAAGGCACTGCGAACAACGCTGAGCAGTTCTGCTTAAATTTTGAAAATTTAATAATTTATGTGAGTTTTATTTTAGGCTACGATCGATCTTCTAATATGACTGAACAATATGTTTAATTACACTTTTCATGCTATTCTCCGATGACCATGAAACCAAATTTGTATAAAACTTTTATGGGTTACTGGATTTATTTTCGCATAGAAATGACCCTCAGTTTGCAAGCAGTCAAAACTTTACATAATATGATTTTATTACCAGAGCGGCCAGTGCACACAAACATAAGAGTACAGGCTTATATTAAACACTTTCAATCGATACCTACTTAGTTCCTTCTTATTGTAAACAAAAACAAATGTCTCCCCGACTAAATCCATAATCCCCAACAAAAAAAATACAATTTTCCTGTTTTTTAATTACTGAAATAAAATATTCATTTCTGCAAACATAATCATAATTCATTGTGAAAAATTCAAAATAAACAAAACAGATAGTGGTCACTAAAACAGATATATTACTGCACGTCTTTTTTTTTTCATTTGAGTGTAGAAGGTGGTCGCTAAAACGGGTTTTACTGTAGGCCCTTCTTAGCCAGATGTGAAGTTGGTCACTACGGTAGTTTTACTGTACGTTACATATTTATCCAGGTCTGGAAGTTGGCCAAGACAGGCAGGTTTTACCGTACGCCTTTTTACCCGAATCTGTAAGGTGTCGCGACAAACGGGTCCTACTTTACATCTTTTTATCCGGGTCTTGAAACTGGTCTGGATTTTTTTTGTTAACCCATCATCCTTCACACCTCCTTCCCCCAGCTATCTAATGTAGGTGCGACTGTAAACGCAATTCTGTCCCTTTTACCCAAGGTAACGGTCTGTACGTTAATTGTAGTTATAAGTGTAGATATAGCCATGATATACTACATTCCCATCGGTCAAAAAGCACTAAAAAGGCATTCTATGCTCAACGAAATAAACTTATACGAAACTTTGGCATATGTACCATTGATGTTAAAATAACATTGTTTAAAAGTTATTGCACAAATAGGTATGCGTCGCATCTCTGGCATTCGTATAAGAACGTGACTATAAGAAAACTACAAACAGCATATCATAATATATTGAAACAATTTATGGGTTTAACAAACTATGACAGTACAAGTATGACTTGTAGCTTCTTCAATGTCAAATCGTGCATGTCTGTGATGAGAAATTTTATATATAAATTTATGCAACGTTTGAGTAATTCACCAAATGTAATAATAAAGAATATTCTTCAGACTAGTGTGCAACACACATCTAACATTTGGAAACATATGTATAAGGAATTATATGTCAATTATATGTAAATATATATATGTGTTAGTTAATAATTATTTGTTTATTCTATATACAAATATGGAACTGTAAGTACAGAGTCTGTAAATTAAAAATTATCTATCTATCTATCTATTTATAACTGCGCATCATATGACGCACCACAGTTGGAGAAGGGGGGCATTTCGGTGTCAAAATGGTGAGCTCATAACACAAGATATCAGATGACCCACTTTGAATGCGAAAAATGCTTCCAAGTACTGCAAACAATGCTAATCGGTAAAAATAGCTCCCATGTATGGAACACCTTTGCAACCGAATCAAGTATGCGGCGATTGATTGATTGATTGGTTTAACGACACCAGCAACCCGTTAGGGTCATATTGTGTCAGTTCTGTTGCTATAGGAAGACTCAGTTGCAACTAAAATCAATTAATATAGACAAAACGAGCAGTGTACACATCTAAAACCGACTAAATTCAATTTAAAACTTAATGTACAAGTGTATTTCTTTCAGAAAAGAAATAATTTTACTTGGTGCTACCTTTGTAAAAAGGTCTTTCATGGAGTTCACACTGTAGTAGCTTGAAGGAATGTTCTGAAAATCTACGTAATTGAGTAGAATATGTTTACAGTCAAACGTTCTTGACAACCAATACATTGTGGAGGCGCATCGCCTCTCAAAAGATATCCGTGGGTGATGTATGTATGCCCGATTCGAACTCTATGCAAAACCGTTGAATCGCGAATACTGCCAAAAGCTAGGTGCTTTTGTCCAACTGTAGGTTGGATTTGGAAGAGTTTGTTATTTCTTTGTTCGTTCCACTTTTGTTGCCAAAGGTTTTTTTTACATAACTTGAGATATGTGGTTTAAAGTCGGAGTACGGTATGAGAAGGTCAGATATGTTGTAGTTTAGCGCCTCTTTTGCGGCATGGTCCGCCGCTTCATTACCCGCTATGCCGACGTGACTGGGTACCCAGCAAAACACTAGTGATTTTCCTTGTTTGATTACCCGTTCATAACGTACTATTAGGTCTAAAATCATTGTATTCGACACTTGCAGATTTTCTAGTGATTGTAAGACCGATAGCGAATCGACACAGATAACAAATTTTTTGTACCTACTAATCTTGACGATTTCCATGGCTAGTTGGAGTGCCCGAACCTCCGCGAAAAAGATGGACGAGCCATTTGGTAATCTTGTTTTGAGGGTATTTGATTTTGTAACTATTGAGGCAGCGACTTTGTTATCGAGCTTAGATCCATCCGTGTATATGAAATGATGGTGAGGGTAGGTTTCCTTTATCTCAGCAAACCTAACTTTGAACTCTTCAGCATTTATTGCGTCTTTGGAAAAGTTTGTCAGAGCTTTGTTTCTGGTTGGCCTTTGAACTTTCCATGTTGGGTATTTCGAAACTTTTAAATTTGCAATTTGCTCGACTTTGATTCAAGCATTATTAAGGTGGTTGTGGATTCTAGTGCCAAAGGGTGCGATAACCCTAGGGCGTGTGTTTAAGATTTCTGAGTAGTCTTTTTCGAACACTGCCTTACGGGTGGGGTTTTCTTTATTTGCGTATAGTTTAACTGCATATTGCATTGAGAGTTTGATTCGCTGGATATCTAAAGGATGTTCATTTGATTCAACCTGAATGCTTTCCGCGGGTGACGTTCTGAAAGCGTTAAGACAGAGGCGGAGGCCTTGGTTTTGTATTGGGTTGAGCATCTTTAAGTAGGAGGGCCTTGTCGATCCGTAGACGATGCTACCATAATCTATTCTAGATCTTATTAATGATCTATACAGTTTTAATTTAGTACTGGTATCTGCTCCCCAGTCTTGGAAGGAGGCGACTCGTAGCAAGTTGAGTGCCTTTTGACATTTCCTCTTCACATCTTTTATGTGGGGAATAAAATTTAGCTTCGAGTCAAGAATTAGACCAAGGAATTTTTTTTCCTTTACTACAGGTATTTGAGTGTTTGATAAGTATAAAATAGGATCATCGTATGCGGCGAAACAAAAAACATGTTACGTAATAGCCGTAGATGAGAAACGCACAAAAAGCTCAATTTCAAGCAATAACAAACAGCAATGGACCGATAGTAATGCTGTTACTGTTTTGATGCATTCTGACGAATGCAGCAACACTCGAGAATCTTCTGGAAAACGCTGAAATCTCCAGTGTAGTGAACAAGTATGCTTAGTTAACAAAACTGCCAAAAATGGGGAGGCGGGGAGGAGAGAAGGGTGTTGACGTTATGCACCTTTCTTGATTTTCTATAAGAGATATTATGCATACAAGATCTGGTTCCAAATATATACATATTTTACGTGACGACGTTAAACGCCGCACTCGTTCATTCTACTCGCGACAAACAGAATCTTTCGGACCTACCAAGCATCAGTCGCACCTAGTTTCTTCGATGTCCAGCAGCTGAGAAATTTCGCACACAAGATTTTACATAATGACGTCATACACCTGCCCTAATCACGTGGCATGCGTGAAAAGCTGAAAAAACCGTCCGACTGACCCAAGTAACACCCATATAAAATTTGAAGTCGACAAGACTTTCCCTTATCGAGATATTTTCCACACAAGATCTTGTTCAAAATATATACATATTTTACGTGATGACGTCATTCGCCGCATTCGTTCTTTCTACTTGCGAAAAATATTTACAGAATCTTTCAAAGCTACCAAGTTTCAAGTTTCTCTGATATTCAGCGACTGAGAAATTTCCCACACAAGATTTTTACGTAATGACGTCATACGCCTGCCCTAATCACGTGACATGCCTCAAAACCAGCACTCTTTAAGACTGAACAAAAAGCGTCTGGTGTGCTTGATTGAAAGCTTGAAACGTCACTTTCTTTCCACAGATATTTTTTAAAGCTTTTAAATTATCGACAGCCGATTTCTGAACCTGACTGAGCACCTTAACTTAACCCATTTACAACTCTCCTTGCCTTTCCCACAGTTCCTGGACAGCTTATCGAGTGCATTGAAAAGAAAGAAAAAAGAATAAAAACAAGAACTATAGAACTGACACATTTATAGTGTATATTTATTTTCTTTCCGACTATACAAATACAAACAACAATTGCAATTGCACAGCAATTTATATAAAATATTCGAGATCGCATCTTCCTTCCTTGACCGACATTCTCTACTATCACACAATACACAATTAAATTCACTTAGTTTTAACGAACACACATGCGACTGCTAGTAAAGTTTTCGTATTTCCAAAGGCACTGTGACACAAATTTCAGTTTGAGCAAATTTCAAATGTTACACACAATTTCACTTTTCCCCAACTTAAGCGACAACACAACATTTTAAATAATAACACTGGGATTTTTTTAAAATCGGGCAATCAGTTAAATATCAGCCGGGCTTTAGTTTACGACCGCCTGTATATTGACGATCAATCATCAATATGAAAACTAACCATCTAATTATCACCGTAATAAAAAACGCAAAAAACAAAACAAAAAAAAAACAAAAAACAAAAAAAAAATCTTGAAACTCGGAAGATTATCTGACAACTCAAAAAAAAAATAATAATAGAAAAAAAAAAGAATAAATAAATAAATTTAAAAAAAAACCGAACAAGGATCTTTCCGTACGTGTTATAAAACGGTCACATCACACGCTTTCCTTCACGATCAACATCATCACGACAAAATCAATTCTTTTCGCATAGAACACAATGTTTATGTTTCATACAAGACAATCGCGATCCAACCAAAATTCAAAGTCATATAAAATTGGTATTGCAATTCAAAAATAGTTGCAAAGTTAAAAGAAAAAACGCTTAGGCCGAAAGTTCACTTCTCAGAGTCATCCAAAGGCGCACAGAAGTGACGAAAATTTTCGTTTCGGGCAGACAAGTGAGAACAGTTTTCGTTTCGGGTACAGAAGTGAGAACAGTTTTCGTTTCGGGCAGAGAAGTGAGAACAGTTTTCGTTTTGGGTATAGAAGTGAGAACAGTTTTCGTTTCGGGCAGAAAAGTGAGAAGTTTTCGTTTCGGGCATAGACGCGAGAACAGTTTTCGTTTCGGGTATAGAAGTGAGAACAGTTTTCGTTTCGGGTATAGAAGTGAGAACAGTTTTCTTTTCGGGTATAGAAGTGAGAACAGTTTTCGTTTCGGGCATAGAAGTGAGAATAGTTTTCGTTTCGGGTACAGAAGTGAGAACAGTTTTCGTTTCGGGCAGAGAAGTGAGAACAGTTTTCGTTTCGGTTTTACCAATGGCTCAATAATCGCTACGCCAAACAGGAAGTGAACATTCTGCGCCAGCTGTTACGATGACAGCCTATAATCTACAGGTGATTTCCAAACTAACGCACTGCTAGATAACACAATGGACTTGTAGTAAGTAACATTTATTCTACAATAATGAAAATCAGTCAATATGAGAAAGTTTTAGAAGCAGATCACGCGAAAAAAATGGACGGATGTATCATAACAGTGTAAGGACAGCAGTTTCAAATTGTTCACATCTCTCTGAGTATCAGAAGTCCGTTTTTTTTTCAACAGCAGGAAATTCAATATGTTGGGAGAAGGTCTTTTCGAAACCCTTCACCTTTTGGGAACAAGGCAGTGCGTCATTTGACTTTTTTTTTTCTTGTGTGAAATGTGCGGGATACAGTGGGAAAATGTTAAATGTAGCTGCGTGATAAATACATGCACCTGCTCCAACCACCTATACAGCCCTACCACCCTGCTGTGTTACCATGCCCCAACACCTCCCACCAATCGCACATATGACAAATTAGTACCCAACATAAATGGCATTTTACACCCACCCCCCTCCCGGGGCGCGAGCTCACATTTGTTTTCCAATGTTTTTTTTCTGTTTGTTCTTTCTTTTTTTAATTGTAAAATGGACGGTTCCGTTTTGCGACATGGAATAAAGAATATATACAGAGGATGGACTATTTGTTTCTCTATCGCACGTCCTCCTGATTACGCTGCATGGAATCATCGTTCATACACAGGGCTTGCAGAATGGACGGGTCCTTTTTTGCCCCTTCTTCGAATTCTTCCAGTGTTAACTGATCATCGTGGTTCTGTGCAGGGGACAAAAGAAAAGGCGGAGAAGTGCCAGATCATACGTGACACTTGGCACATACATTGTGCATTGATGATCTCTTACATCCATGATTACTTTTTTTTCCTTACCTGTTATTTAATTGTTTTCACTTATGTATATTTTTACACTCGTGATTTTTTTTTCACTTCATTATTTCCTTGTCTTTTCTTTGTTCACAACAACAACAGGGTATGTGTAATATTTGACAACATTATCTTCCTTGAACCCTCTTCCGCAATTTCTCCACAGCGGGGGGGGGGGGGGGGGTATAAAAAAAAAGTATAATAGGGTTCTTTAGAAAATGGATACAGAAAGAATTTTTAATCGCAGCATCAATTTGAAATCGCAAGAAAATTACGCGGCCGCCCCGGTATTCACAAAGGTAACTTTATACCGCAACAAAGGAAATTTCTTAAACAATTTTCACAAGAATTTTTTTTATATTAAGCTAAAATTTATTGATTAACTTTGAAAAGTTTTGTCTGCCATCATAAACAGTTAACGGAATTTGTTAGCTGCGTAGTTAACTTTTGTGACTGCGAGTACTGATGGAGGATATGGCCTGCTTTTTTGTTGTTACCTTGTCCATAAGGCTGAATATCTTGTCGACGCGTTTCTCCGGTGTGTTTTCGTCCTTGGGCAGTCTCATGTTATGTCCCTACAACATGCCACAATATGAGCACACCATAGTTTGAGATTTCCCGGTTGCCTGTGGCCACCAGCCCTTTGTTTCGGGTGACTCCTTGTTACTTACCCGTCCGGTGTCAAAACTATACAGAGATCCAATCGCTTAATCACACAGTGGCTATATGCACACTGTTGAACAATCAGTTATAGTTCTGTTTTAGTTTTCTTTTTCTCCCATAAACTCAAAGTAGTCCAGCTGAGTGGATGGCCTATTTATATACATATTTTTCTGAAACCTTTTTTTCTGTCACGGTTATTTTATTTTCTGTATTTTTTATGTTATTATTATTATTATTGTTACTTTGTGGTTACCACGACTTACCACCATATTACAGATGGCCTGCGTGATTTTTAGCATCGCTTCCCCCTTGGTTACCATGACTTACCAACATATTATAGATGGCCTGCGTGATTTTTAGCATCGCTTCCCACTTGGTTACCATGACTTACCAACATATTATAGATGGCCTGCGTGATTTTTAGCATCGCTTTCCCCCTTGGTTAACATGACTTACCACCATATTATAGATGGCCTGCGTGATTTTTAGCATCGCTTCCCACTTGGTTACCATGACTTACCACCATATTATAGATGGCCTGCGTGATTTTTAGCATCGCTTTCCCCCTTGGTTACCATGACTTACCACCATATTATAGATGGCCTGTGTGATTTTTAGCATCTCATCCCTCGTGATATAACCATCTTTATCTAGGTCATACAGGCGGAAAGCCCCTGAAAAAAAGAAAATCAGTCGTATTTCATTATTCTCTTTTTTTTTTTTCATCCTTCTCATAAAATATTACGTGTCACGAAACCGCACACTGTATGCGCTACAAAATTGTTAAAGGACCGCTACAACGTAAAACTGGCCTCGTAAAAACTTCCGAAAAAAAAAAACATTATTCAACGTAACCCGCTACATCTGACTTACATATTGTTTTAGCTTCATACCAAGCTTTCTTTTTTAAATTTACGTCTAACAAATGTACTGTTTACTTTCATTTTGGAAACTTTAGAGCTTAAATAATTAACACAAGCTGGTCACTCACAATTTGTGGCCCTATACATTAAAGTTTTTATTTTCAGTGAAAATAACTTGTCTGTTCCAAATGCACCGAATGTTAATACCATTTACAGTGATAGGAGGCATATTGCGTAGAAAGTTTCATTCCTATTTTGCTCGGCTGTTTGGCACACCATGAAGTGTAAACTATTGCTATGCAGCGATTGCTTAACGCCCAGAAGTAAGCCTTCTGCGTAAGCTATTCAATGACGTGAATGGCATTAACTACTCAATCACGTTCGGTCTCTTGATGACATGACACAAACCTTTGGACACTTGATTGGTCCGTGGTTAGAACTGACAAACAAAACCCAAAGCTGAAGCATCACTCAAGGTGTCCGGATTCGATCGAAACCTGCACAAAACTAAAACTTCATGGTGCTGCACCACCACCCGCAAATCAAACAGGTCATTTCACGGAATGTCAAACGCCAGTCACGTTTATCGCCGTATAAGGATGTATTCAAGCGAAGACAATGATCTGATGACCTCACAGTGTTCGAGTCGCTTTAGTATTAAGCATAACAGTTAGTCCACCAAGCATTAGTCACGCAACGAATCCGTCCCTCGCCAAACACCCCACCACGCATAAGTCACACCACGAATACATCCCTCGCCAAACACCCCTCCACGCATTAGTCACACCACGAATTCATCCCTCGCCAAACACCCCACCACGCATTAGTCACACCACGAATTCATCCCTGGCCATAAACACCCTACCACGCATTAGTCACACCACGAATTCATCCCTCGCCAAACACCCCACCACGCATTAGTCACATCACGAATTCATCCCTCGCCAAACACCCCACCACGCATTAGTCACACCACGAATTCATCCCTCGCCAAACACCCCACCACGCATTAGTCACACCACGAATTCATCCCTCGCCAAACACCCCACCACGCATTAGTCACGCAACGAATCCGTCCTTCGCCAAACATTTCTCAACGCATTAGTCACACCACGAATTCATCCCTCGCCAAACACCCCACCACGCATTAGTCACGCCACGAATTCATCCCTCGCCAAACACCCCACCACGCATTAGTCACACCACGAATCCGTCATGCGCCGAACACCCCACCACGCATTAGTCACACCACGAATTCATCCGTCGCCAAACACCCCACCACGCATTAGTCACACCACGAATTCATCCCTCGCCAAACACCCCACCACGCATTAGTGACGCCACGAATTCATCCCTCGCCAAACACCCCACCACGCATTAGTCACACCACGAATTCATCCCTCGCCAAACACCCCACCAAGCAATAGCCACACCACGAATCCATTCCTCGCTAAACACCCCACCACGCATTAGTCACACCACGAATTCATCCCTCGCCAGACACCCCACCACGCATTAGTCACACCACGAATTCATCCCTCGCCAAACACCCTAACACGCATTAGTCACGCAACGAATCCGTCCTTCGCCAACATTTCTCAACGCATTAGTCACACCACGAATTCATCCCTCGCCAAACACCCCACCACGCATTAGTCACGCAACGAATCCATCCTTCGCCAACATTTCTCAACGCATTAGTCACACCACGAATTCTTTCCTCGCCAAACACCCCACCACGCATTAGTCACACCACGAATCCATTCCTCGCTAAACACCCCACCACGCATTACTCACACCACGAACTCATCCCTCGCCAAACACCCCACCACGCATTAGCCACACCACGAATTCATCCCTCGCCAAACACCCCACCACGCATTAGTCACGCCACGAATTCATCCCTCGCCAAAACCCGCACCACGCATTAGTCACACCACGAATTCATCCCTCGCCAAACACACCACCACGCATTAGTCACGCCACGAATTCATCCCTCGCCAAACACCCCATCACGCATTAGTCACATCACGTATCCCTTCCTCGCTAAACACCCCACCACGCATTAGTCACACCACGAATCTATCCCTCGCCAAACACCCCACCACGCATTAGTCACACCACGAATTCATCCCTCGCCAAACACCCCACCAAGCATTAGTCACACCACGAATTCATGCCTCGCCAAACACCCCACCACGCATTAGTCACGCAACGAATCCATTCCTCGCTAAAAACTTCACAACGCATTAGTCATACAACGATTCATCCTGTGATAAAATGTTAGTCTAAAAAGCATCAGTTATACAACAAATCAATTCCATGCCAAAAAGCCCACACTGTATCAGCAAGGTAACGAATCCATCCCAAACAGTTAGTCCACAACACATTAGTCGTGCAGTGAATCAAGTATTAGTCACGTTACGACTCCATACCTGTCAAACTGTTAGTCAACAAAGTGCAAGTCAACAATTAGTCAACAATGTATTAGTCACGCAAGGAATTCATTCCTCGTTCAACTGTTAACAAACATCCAAATAATCTCACGCTAATACGGAGAAGGTTATCCACAAATTGTCTTACATTTCAACTTTTCCTCTATTGAGCCGCGGGTGGTAATAGATAGTGCATATATGAACTCGGCAAACTGTATGTACCCGTCCTATATGTACAAAAGCAAAGCAGTGACATGCAAGCGCTAAAATACACAGAGTTGCGTGACATGGGTACTTACTGTACCGCGAATTATGTCACTGACCATCACCAGCTGTTAATGCATGGCATGGCAGACACAAACAAAAACGATGGCCCATGCTTCATGCACGAACTGCTTGGCATGAAGAGGGATATTAGCCCAATCGTTTCTTTTCCAAGTTCACCACTTAAGAATAAGTATGATCTAGGCAGACCATGGAAACGTGACACGAGCATACATCGCGCTGGGGGGAAGAGAGGGGGTAGACGGGGGAGCAGACGACAGCTATGGCTACCAGCAGCCCCACCACCTGACTGTGCTGTAAAACAAATGCCCCACTAACATTCTGTAAAAGGATATTTTGTAATGACGTAATTTAGCACAATCTCGTGCTGAACAAGGGACACGCTGAATGAATAAATAAATAATAAACTGTTGCCACCCACCCTCCTCCCCCCTCCCACCCACCACTTTACACAGTATTAATACTTACATTATTTTGGTCAAAAGAGTCAAAAACCAGAGTAGCAAATTCTCCAGGGTCTCCGAGAGGAAAAAACTGCCGATAAATACTTTTGAACCCCTGCAGAAAGAAGACAGCGCATCTTACGACACGTTACTTTACGGCATCTGACGTAAAAGGTATTGTTTACATTACGATTTTATCAGTTTTTTATCATGAATACCATTCCAAAGTGAGAAATCCACATGGTATTTACAGGCTTTACGGGGCTTATTTCTATGGTACTGGAAAGATGTCGCCGTACCCATTACTATAACAACACATGAAAATTCACCGCATTATATTTCAAAATCTCAGTGTTTTGTTTAGCTTTTCACGTCTTTTTTCGCAAACAGTTTTATTTGCACTGAAATGCCAAATGCATCAATATTCAAACGAGATACATATACATACAGGATACATATTCCCTGATGCGCAGTACGAAATCAAAAATAAAAAAAATTATAACAGCAAAAACTGCAGCAAACGCCCAAACAGAACCGAGCGAAAGGCTTGGATTTTCAACACGCGTATTTGCATCTTTACCTCAAGATTTAAAACTCCTTTTGGGCATTCTTTCTTGAACCCTTTGTACCTAGAAAAGAAAATAAACAGGTACGGAAATTTATCATTTCAGCTACTACCTACAAGCTGTACGACCCATAGTTGCTAGTTTTCACTTTTGTTTCATACTATAAAAGATTAAATCTGACGTTTCACAACGCAGTTTGCGAAGATATGAAATTCCTGAAGTTCAGAACCTAAGACATTTGAACTATTTTTATAGGTCGTAATCCAACACGACATTCTATAACAATACGAACACACGGTTCCTCCAAAAAACGGGGTCTTCAAAAGACGCTGACAGGCGGGTCGAAAAAAAAACACAAATTATTCAGACTGACTCACCACTGCTTGATTTCTGGAGCCGTGACTGGAAACAGACAAAACATACGAAACCTTGACAAGAACTTCTCAAGAGAACAGCAAAAAGGGATCGATAAAATGCCTGGAGTGTTACGCAGTGGGCTCGGACACAAAGCCGTACAACACAACAGCTGTTTCTGACGTCACGACCGCGTATGCCTGTGTACGCTACCTTCATCGGCGATTAGGGAACTTTGGATTCATCAATTTTTTTTTTTTTTTACACAAAAGCAGACTTTGCAATCGAAAGTATTTAAATCGGCGAAAGAGTCCCCACAAAATCACAAGAGCTACTTCATTGTCCTTGTTCCATAATTTCCTTCATTTCGAGTTGCAACTGATTTGTCTTGAACTGGATTGAAATTAAAAAAAAAACCAAAACAAACAAAAAACAAGGTTTCTGTTAACGTGTCACTCAATAACTACTCAGATAAACAACATTAGTTTTCGAACTCCTTCAATGAAACACGTTTTACTCACACATAATTTTACTCAGTTTTAAACTTAATCATTACTCTTGCACTGATATTTCTTTACAAGCTGATAGCAGAGAGAAAGAATGGTTAAAAATCTGTTTTCTTCAATCTTCACTTACAATAAGTCTGCTGTCTAATCTGCTCAATCTCAGATTTGCTGATCTTACTGTGTTTTTTGCCCATCGCCGTTCAGCAAATCCTGAAACAACCACAGAACGCACACCAAGGAAACGTGATCTGGCGTAACAACAACCGTTATTTCAGAATCCTCAAAGCTTTCGAGATTCAGTTACATCATCGAGTCGGTCATACCTGTCAAAATTCACTGGCTTTGATGGTCCTCTTTAGGCGATATTATGACATATTAAGTAAAACAAATGAAACCCACTGCAATGGAATGCCTCAAAAAGAAAAGATTGGGATAAGATTGGGAAAAAATGTTAACATGTCACCAGAGCTTTTTATAATTTATGTGCATGTTCAATGACACAATAGCACTGGAACATATGTGAAAGTATCTCCTTAACCCCCTCCCCCCCCAAAAAAAAACAAAAAAACTCGAAACCCCATCACCTATCTAAAAATTTAAAACATTTACAACTGATTGCACAAAAGTGCCGATTTTGTTGTAATTTTTTAACAGAGTGCTCTTGGGTTACGTGTTAGAACAAGTCTTGTTGGTGTGACATTAAAAACACAAAAATTTGACCGCATGGCTCAACATTGCATTTGTAATTTGGTTCCGTGCCTCAAAACAGAAAAAAAATTCAACCTCGCGATTCTCATTCTTGCCACGCGCTGCAGCCGAGCCAGAAGTCCAGCTGCTTATAAGGAGATTTCAGCTGCTTATAAGGAGATTTCAGTTGCTTATAAGGAGATGTCAGGGAATCACTACACGCAGCTGCGTACGAGTAGGCTCAGCTCCAAGAAGCGGCTCGCTCTAGACGGATCGATTTACCGCTCTCACGGAGATATTTACGGAAAAAAGTTAAAAAGAGCTGACTCGGAGCCATCAGTTAGATACTACAGAAATCCGCTTACGGTATTCAGTTGTCACCAAAATGCAATGCAGACGAACCAAAACCATCCAGAAGTATTTCAAATTAATGCACAATTTAAGAATAAACACCAAAAGCGACACAAACGATGCAGCAGAACGCAAACCACCTATCAAAAGCTGATCAGTTTGGCCAGTTTTCTTAACTTTTCTCTTGAATAACAAATGACATTTTCAGCTCTATGTTACAACATCATGAGATGTATTTTCACAACTAGAGCAGTGTGCATGGCCCACATATTCTCCACAGGCCCCCCATCAGTTAAACAGGGCCATCAATAATCAATGAAGAGCTGAAATTTTCTAGGTCCAGTTGGTGCCTTTTCTTTAGACGAACCTGGCCCATTTACAATACCGATCTGTGTTTGTTCCTTTAGCAGCTTCATACCAAGTGTCATTAAAATCCTTGCAGCAGTTCTTAAGTTATCGTGTTAACAAGCTGTTGATGACAGACCGACACACGGTCGAGCGCTTAGACCTCCCCCCCCCCCCCCCCCCTCTCCCTGTAGAGAATAAAATATGTTGCTTCAACGGCATAGAATAGAAAAAGTAAGTATTTGTGAAACACAAGCAGGCCCCAACCGCCCCCCCCCCCAAATTCATAGGGGATATAAAGCGATGACAGACAGACGGACGAACGGACACCCCAAACCTTTAGGCCCCAATCCGAAGGGTTGGGGCCTAAAAATGAGTAAAGTAGGTTTGAGCCTATCTACGTCAAATTTTCCACTCTTCCATTCTCAAGTTCATATCTCGAACTAGCCAATAAGCCAAATCACACTTTGGGTGTTCCCAATAACAACATAAAAATGCGCGAAAAATCTGCGTTTCGAATAAAACCTAGCAATGTGCACAGCCCACATATCCCCCCCCCCCCCCTCCCCACACCCTCATCAGTTAAACACGGCCATCAAAAGTCAATCAAGAGCTGAAATTGTCTAAGTCCAGCTGGTCCATTTTCCTTACATGAACCTGGCCCATTTGCAATACCGATCTGTGTTTGTTCCCATAGAAGCTACATATCAAGTTTCATTAAAATCCTTGCAGGAGTTTTTAAGTTATCGTGTCAACAAGCTCTTGATGACAGACCGACACGCCGTCGATCGCATCTATTCCCCATAGGTACTACCTGTTTGGAATAAATAACCACGTAAAAAATTAAAGAAATGATAGAGAGACTTCGCCCAAATGTTAAATTTCTCTTGCAACAAACAGCAATCGCGTTTTTAACAACTCGCATACTCTTTTTAAAAAGTTTTAACAAATAGCTTCAGATTTCACTTTCTTTTATGTTCTAAGTATGGGCTGTTTTTGCGATATTTCTTCCGTAGTTTTCTATCATTTCTTTCATTTTTTGAACGGTTTCCTCGCAGTCGCAATTCAAAATTCTTGCGCATTTTATTCGAAACACCCAAAGTGTGATTTGGCTTATCTGTGCGTGCCGAGGAGAAATAATGGATACAGTTTTACTTATCAATCACTTAAAATCCGTATACCCACAGGTCTGTAGATTAAGTGGGTAGCTCCAAGAAGCGGGCTCGCTTATGGATTTCAATTCCTCACTATAAAACGATATGATATAACGGAATCCACGACAATTCATCTAGCGACAATTCATCTCAATGAGGGGGGGGGGGGGGGGGGGGGGACGACAATTCATCTAATTTTATAAAAATGTCAATTTTTATTTTTTTTATTTTTAAAAAATATTAAACACAGAGGGATAAATTACAGGCGAAATGCCGTGAGCTACAGTTAAAAACACCAGCTAAAACCCTATAATCTCCTGCCTGTCATATCTGCCTTACTCACTATCAAAGAATATTAAGTATATGCATGGGTCAAAAGGAAACCCATCATTGTCACAGGGTGTCTGCATTGAATTTAAGTTTGTATTGAGCTTAAATGCCCACCTGTGCGCCCTTAAATCCCCCCAAGTCTTTAATCTTCCGAAGCATGTTATGCCATTCAGCATATATATATAAGGGTCCTGAAAGATACTGTAATTATACACCAGCAAATTAGCATCATGGAGATAACACAAAGCTAAAGAGGAAAACCAAAAATTGCCTGTGAAGGTTTTAAGTACAACAAAAAGAATGCCAACAAAAATTTCACAACCTCGTACTGCGTCAAATGGCAATCGATTTCATGCAAAGTCAGATTGAAAACCTCTCCAACGATGACTGATTCAGAAGTTACAGGCGAACACAACCATGGTTCAAACAACTCAGGCAAAAATCAAAATCAGCATTGGTAAAATGTTCTTACAAAATACCTTTATTAAAATAACAGTGAAAATTGACAGTGTTATAAAATTTAAATGAATTGTCGTACCAACCTCATTTAGATGAATTGTCGCTAGATGAAATGTCGGGATACCGATATAACGATATGCAAGTCACATCACTCAATTAGAGGCACCTTTGTGGCGATACGGTGCAAGATTCACCGACCCACAAGTGTTTACTGGCATTTGCCAAAGGCCCTCAAAGCATAACTGCAGTGATATACAACTTCTGTGTTAAGCTTTCTTTAAAAAGAAAACAATACGGAAATAACCACAAATCTCCCGCAATAATTGACGGTTGTTTGCATCCAGGGAGCATGCTTTAGTAAGTAAAAAACTTTTGAACTCATATTTCAAAAAGCATACAAGATATTAAAAGTGAAATAATGCGGGTGCACAGAACAAATTTGTATCTAATTCTGCATCTATCACTTATCCGAGTACGAGGGAGAGGAGATAAAATTGGTACGTTGATCGTTGAGTAGATCGTAACTGGTGACAACAAAATGTTCATTTCTAAACTTGATAAGCCAGATGAAAATTAGCCAACCCTTACGGCACGGATAGTCCTTATTCACGACACTTGATAAATCAAACATTCAGCCACGGAAGATATTCTTTTCAATTTCACCAATTTGGATCTAATGTACTAATGATCTAATGGCTGGTAAAAATCACGATTTAAAAAAAAAAACGCACATTTGACAGGTGAGTGAGGAAGCCGACTTTACTGCACTTTAACGGACAAAAAATGAAAGACATGCAACCCATTAAAAATTGTGCCTGTTTTGCAACAAGTGTATAAGCCAGTTAGCACTTTCGGGTCTTTCCAGTGGAGGGGTTGTTTCGACTGCAATTTTTTTGGGATAAATTATAACGAAATGATAAGGGAAAAATAGCAAAATTCGAATTTTCTTTCAACAGGCACATTTCAAATTTATAAGCCATCATATGATCTTTTAAAAAATTTTACGTATTATTCAGTCCCTTTAATAGCCAATGTGTGAATATGTTTCTGGCAAAATAGAATTTTGTTGATTGATGCAAATTTTTTTCTACCATTTCTTTATTATCCTTATCTCAACTGAATTCAGCCGAAACGCAAAACTTTTCGGAAAAAGTCAAAGTGTGATTTGACTTATTTCTGTGCATAAACTTTCAGTAAGTGTTTGAATAAGAGAAATTTGTATGGAGGATTCGTGCCTCAGAACATATGAAGTTGACCACTCTTTGTGAAACAATCGAGGGTCTCGCAGCTCTGAAAAAGCAATTATTTAAGGAGGAGTTGACTCGGAGCTACTATCCGAAACTAGCTCCAAGAAGCCCTCCGCTACTGAGTTTCGGCGTATATTTATTTTCTGATAAATAAATATACCAAGTATAAATAATGAAGAGCTGACTTGGAGCTAATCCGAAACTTACCACCAAGGCTCGAGGTAGAAAATGGGGAGCAATCTGAGTTGCCAACGTGCGGCAGTCAAAACAATAATAAATGACAAATAGCAGAACAAGCAAATAATCACTTCACTAAACCCAATGTGAAAAACAATTGCGGATAACTTGACGCTGTACTCTTTGAGGCGGCACCAGATTTATCAGAATCAAAACAAACCGAATTACTGCACAGGAAGTCAGAGCGCTGACGGTCTATCCGTGCATTCTCGTGGGGCATGATTTTTTTTCATTCCGGAAGATGCGCGTGGAACAGAATTTAATTCAGTTATCGCTCCACGAGAATGACATTACCCAAAAAAAATTCATAACAAACCCTAATTTTACGAAAACTTTTTCCCTGCAAGAAAGAAAACACAAAATAGAATACAATATGTGTATAAATGTCATAATACTTCAGCAAAGCACACGGTGACTTTTTATATGTAAATAAAATTCAACCGTTGTCATATAACAACTGACCTCTGAAAGGCTCTGTTTACCGAACCGCCATAGAGGCTGGCTGTAAAACAGCAACGCAAACATTACTCCCTTGCGTTGTTAACCAAACGCTAACCTCTGCGTGCGTGCGATCTGTTATCACATCTTTTTAAATGGCAAACCCACTGGCTATTCCACAGAAATAGTACTAATAAAAGAAAGAAACTACTTTTCTAAAATATCTATCCGCTTTGTGCTTGTACATAATAGAGATATTTTTCAGAGGTCATCTGTTTTATAACAACGACTGCGGTGGGACCATAATATCACGTGATCCCAAGTTCTTAAACTGAAGTGAACTTGGGTACAAAAAAGTATGATGGGAACCGGTTACATTTTCCAAGAGAACGCCAGTTCGAGAAAAAATTCTGTTGGCGGATAATAATCCTGCCCAAAAGAATGCACGGTATTTTTTCAATGCGTTGTTATAAAACAACTAACCTCTGATGAGCGTTGTAGAGGTTAGACATTAGACAACAACGCTCTATTTCTATTCTCTATCATCTATTATGGCAATGCCATTAACACATCATTTGAAGTTACCTCCTACTCTAGAGTTGCTTGTTTGAACCAATTTAGTTGCCTTGTTGCAACTTAAACATGTCTTCCGAAGCTCTTTTCCACCAGTTCAACCCTGGACCCTGGATCTCTATTTGGTTGTCGTACAAGGAACACATGATGATTAATAAATAACTTCGTTTGCTGAAGACACCTTGCGCAAGAGCTTTTTCAATAAATAAGTAAATAATAAATAAAAAATAAAGCAAAACAAACAAGAAACGACCCTTTAATGACCGCTTTATAGGAACGGCATTGAATTTCAATGCTTTTGGTTATACTTACAGACGTAACCACTAGTTATGTCTCTGAGCAGAAATCTCTTGTGAATCTAATATAAGAAATTTCATTTTGCCGGTTTTTTATCAACCTTGTTAAAAATGCTGAATTTACCAATTCATTTTTTAAAAGGTGTTTAAAAGTTTTATTAGGCCCCCACCCCACAGAAGGGGGGCCTATAGAAATGTGTTCTGTAAGTCTGACCGTCTGTCCATCTGTCCGTCTGTCTGTCCGTCCGTCAGTCCGTCAATATTTTGGGCTTTGTTTTTTCGTCGACGTCGTAGCGCTGAAACTATTTCATGTAGAGAGCTGAATTTTTGTACATTGAAAATATTAAGGTTGAAGATGTGCAACAGCATATTATTTTTCAAATCGGTAAAAAATTGTCGAAATGGGAAACTGTGAAAAATGTGATACTGTGGGATAGAAGTTCGGCCAAACGTTGTATGATGTCTACACCATATCTCGCTAACTATCAGACGGATTAGTTTGATATTTCACCAAGTGAAAATATATATCATGTACATGTGCAACAGCGTATTATTTTTGAAATCGACAAAGAATTGGCAAAATGGAAAATTGTGAAAAATGTGATACTATGGGATAGAACTTTGTGCAAACGCTGTAGTTTGTCGACAAAATATCTCGCTAACTTTTAGGCACATTGGTTTGATATTTCACCGAGTAAAATATATATCATGTAGATGTGCAACGGTGTATTATTTTTTTAAATAAACTAAAAATTCTTGAAACTACAACTTGTCCAAGTCAATGAATTTTCTTACTTCCAACATTTTGGGCACTGTTTTGTCGACACCGTAGCACCGAATTTTTTCTATTAGGGAACTTTGTAATCCCCTGGATGATCTTAGCAAATGTGTTTGCTTCATTCTTTTCAAAAGGAAAAATTACTTTACATTGATAAATTTATCAAAAAAGTTAACGTATTGGCTGCCAACAAATGAAGCACACGCATCTGTAGTTAAGCTGCGTATTGTACATAGAGTAGATTCTCCGATATGTCAACCGCGCCCATACTAATTTTTTAGATTTTTAACAAAATTTATATCTACAATTCCGTTTCAGTCACAAAATTTACTCATCCGAAAGCATTTTTTCCCGGATAACTGTTCGCCACAAGGTGGGGGGGGGGGGGGGCTGTGAAATTATTTGTTAGGTAAAGTCTTCATTCGTTCTTACATGCGAATCATGCTCACTGGTGATGTTACTTATTTGTATTCTTTTTCGCAATATCGGCAAGCGCCTATGAGATGCTTTTCAGATGCCGTTGCTGCAAACACCTTATCGAGCAATTGCATAAAGGTAATAATCAGATAAATTTAAACTGTTTTCTGAATGCTGTATTTCCTTGAAATCTAAAGACACGATTTTATTATGCAAAAACTTTTCCATCCAAAGGCCCTGTTAACAGTATCATGGAAGAAAAAACTTTTTAAAATTTTAACTTAATCAAAAATGATCCTCATACTGGGTATTGTTTGTTTTTACTTGAAGCAATCTACCACGCAGGAGTAAGAAATGTGTGCCATGACCGTTTGAAAAATATCATTATCCGTAAAAGTATTAAAATATTATCCCATATTGTGAGTTTCATTTATTTGGACAAAGATATAATTATCATTTCAAAGGAAATTCTATTAATTCTGTAGGGTGTAGAATCGAGTTCTATCCACTACACTTTCAAACTGACATGTTTCTTTCTTCCTTTTATTTTCGATCTGCAAGATGAGGCATGTGTCGCCTTCCCTACCTTTGATAGCACATATACAGACATTAACGACGAAGAAGCAACAATCCGACAATAATTCGATCTATGAATCGCCCTCAGCATCATCCGATATGCACTCGTTTTCCGGCGAAGAGTAACAAGAGGAGTTGAGTGAGTATGAGATACCTCTGTGATTTCGTGTCGAATACCAACTTCGCCCTCGCCGGTTATGACACCACTGCCACTGCCACTTGCTCCTAACATATCGTGAAATACCCCACAGATGATACTTTCCTACCATACGTTGCCGCGCATCATGACGCCAAAGGATTATTGACCTCTACAACCAGTATGCAAGCCTAAACCACCAGGGGTTGACTCCACATAAAATGAGTGAAACGATGCGTTTACTACAGATTTAGGGTCAGCGAACCACCCCTTTAGACACATCATCAAGTTCATAGCAGACAATTATCCGGCGTTACTGACGACGTCAAATAACCAAATGATCAGGTCGTCTCTATAGCTCGCCGCTCAGCCCCAAGGGATTAATCACGGCACCTTGTGTAATGAATACGTTACGTCCAAGGGTGGAGGATTTGCAGTTACTTCAAGCTTCAAAACCAAGCCAGTGCTCGCGTGTGCTACCTTTCGGACTTCTATACTGCAAGGCTGCCACGTACCAGAGCAATGGCGTGGTGTTGCAGATAGCTCCTTGCCTACGCTCCAACAGGTCCAGGCGAAAATGTCCACGGCTAAAATGCCCCAGTCTTTCTTCCTAAAAATTGTTATATATTTTACATATGATGTAAAATTTCTTATTCATAAAATTAAAGAAGGACTTATAATGTATACATTAAAAGCACTCTGGTGCTCTTTTAGTTTTTTAACTTGCAATTAGTGGTTAAAAAGAAACTAATTACTCGCTTAACTGAAATAGATTTAACTTTGCTGTAGTAAAGTCTATTTTATTTGACAAATTAGAATAGATTGTCGGAGAATAGTTTCTAGAATTCACCAGAGGAACTGCGTCCTACAACAGACTGAAGAATGTTCGATTATGTAAGCAGAAATGGACTTGAAATATAATTTGAGGTAGTATATTTAAATTTTTACTGTTTTTAAAATTAGAGTACATTATCGAGGATTAGTTCACAATAATAAAAATGGAAAAGCTGTATGTGGCTTTCATAATAAAAATGTTCTTATTTCCCCAGAAAAAAAAACAAGAATGTAAAAAGAATTGAAAAAAAAGGAAAATTGTGAATGCAAAAAGGTTTCGCCTAGGGAGCACTTTTCCCGGGCGTGTTTAAGCCAGATCCCGCTCGCAACATTGGCCTTAAGCAGCTGAATGTCAAACTGAAGTCAGCCGTGCCGCTATCAGAAAGGGACTGTGGATTTCTAGAAGAGATGACATCAAAGAGTCTTTGTCCATTATTTCCAAGATGCAGCGTTCCAGACTTTGCAGAGGTTTATTGATCCAGACACTAATTCACTTATTGATTGCGTTTTTCAACTCCGTCGTTGCAGCTTCGTCTGTAGACTATATAAAGACCGTCTCTGTGGTATTCCGCCATTGCGCTGATATGTGGAAGCCCTGACATTTAGAAGTTTGAAAAGCAGCACATGCGATGACTGGCAGGGGTTTGATGCTTGAAACGACTGAAAAGGCCGCAAAGTCTTCCAAAACAGCGGTAGACATAGAGACAGCCTCATCACATAGAATATGACGTCATAAGAGAAGCCAAAGAATTACCTTCTACGAACTTGATAATGTCTCCAAACGTCTTATGACACCCGACGACGTCATGTTTGTAGTCGACGAGTACTGCCATTCATTCTGTGCGGCGTCGACCCCTGGCAGCGTAGGTGTGCGTACTATTCGCAGTGGCTTATAACAACCCGGAGCCATGACGATTGGCGAAGCTTAATAGGTACTGTCGCTAGTGTGGTAGTCGAAGTCTTATGCATCACAAGCGTCGCAACCGAGAAGGGATCGAAACGGGCGGAGGTCACGGTACCGATAGCTGACACTCGGAGACGTACGACTTCGAGGTATCTCAGACTCACTCAACTAATAGTCTGAGGATGAAGGCGAAAGCGACTCATAAACTGACTCATCATCGGATTGTTCACTGAATAACATATAAGAGGCCACTGGTTTCGACGAAACAGATTGAATTGGCTCGTCAATCTCACAATTCGTCGCCAAGTGATATCTACATGATTGGGGTCGTCAAAAGACACACGATGACAAAAACATGCGGATCAGGCTTGAGCTTACCTTGTTTCAACTTGTAATAGTCAGATTTGTCGACTTAATAGTGCCAGGGTAACGCTTTTAAATTATGACTCTTTGAGAGTTTTCTGTCCTTGGCTTGAACGAAAGCTGACTCACCGTTGGAGCTGAAAGGAGATGAACGACTCAGTCACATAAAACAGCTTCACAGTGTGCATTGAGAGCAGTTGTCGTAAAAACTGATTGCTGCAAGACAAAATCATGACAGATCCACTAAAATAGCATCAAAACATTGAAAATAGTGATAAAAAGTCGATGCACCAGCGTTAGCAATTGGTTGAGGGTTAGAGCAGTTGTCGTAAAAACTGATTGCTGCAAGACAAAATCATGACAGATCCACTAAAATAGCATCAGAAACATTGAAAATAGTGATAAAAAGTCGATGCACCAGCGTTAGCAATTGGTTGAGGGTTAGAGCAGTTGTCGTAAAAACTGATTGCTGCAAGACAAAATCATGACAGATCCACTAAAATAGCATCAGAAACATTGAAAATAGTGATAAAAAGTCGATGCACCAGCGTTAGCAATTGGTTGAGGGTGACACGTAACGGAGTCGCACTGTCACGTTCTGATGCATTGCATTCCAGATCCGGACTCCTGCAGAATTGTTTTATTCCACATTGAGTTGAAAGTGACATGTTTGGCCACAAGAAAACATTTAAAAATGTAACATTTTGCAAAATATGCCCTTAAAAATTATATTTAAGGGGAAATGCGGGTATCTCACCGCAAATTGACATTTCATACTTTCACAGTTCAATGCTTCGAGGGTATACATTCAAAAGTTGAAAAGAAAAAGCGGGCTCAACGATGTTATAAGAGAAATAACGATTCTGAAAGATTGAGTACTTTTACTATAGAAATCATTGGGAAAATCAAGAAATTTCAATCAAAATGCAAAATTCACACATAATCAATGTGGGCAATTACCTTATTTTTTCAGTGTTTGAAGAACACGTCATACGAAATGTTTTATGCAAATAAAACATACATGACACCGTATCAATAAGAGAATTATACAATCTTTTTGACGAAATCCCATTGACTCAATGTTTAAATGGTGAGAACAGTGTAATATGATTTTAATGGGCAAGATATCAACACAAACGATATCTAGGAACAAAATATGGGAACAGGCGGTCTCCTCAATGGCGGTTCCCCCCGGCTGTTTCTCCCCGGCGGTTTCTTCCCTGGCGGTCTCCCCCCTAGGCGGTCTCCCTCGTGCTTCTCCCCCCCCCCCACCAAGCGGCAGATTTTTCTTTAAACTTACATCAGCAAAACTTAGTACATTTCATTCCTTTTTTTCCTTCTCCCCCTCAAACTTGCTTTCCTTACTGATATGTGACGAACAAAGGGTTATTAAGTTATTGATGTATTGAGTTTTTGAATTAATGAAATGTCTGATCTGCTGTTGTGCTGATTGCATGGCACCAAAGATTTATTGATGTTTCTTTAATCTGTTCAATTAAGTGATTGATATATTGAATTTTTGACTGAATCAATGAAACGTCAGATCTAGTGTTGTGCAGTTTACAGTAAGTGTTTGATTGTAATTTCGTAATTGGATTTTAAAGCAGATTTATTTTCTATTGTGAATTATGTAAGTAGATGAAAGGTGAGGTTGAAAATTAAAGAGGGAATGAAATGTACAAGTTTTTTTTATTAAAGTTTTACTGACTAAAAAAATCTGAAATGGGGGAGAGCAGCCTACGGGGGAGATCATGCATTCGTTAATCTAAGCTCCTGTTGCTCTAGCAAATGCAACAAAATTATTATCCTTTGGGTTGGAATGGTACACCTAACATTCCACACTCGGGTGAACAACACTGCAGGCCACAAATTAAGAATATCTAAACATCAAAACTTATCATAAACGCATCAACGGAAAAGACCCTTCAAAGAGTACATTTGCAGAACAGTAATGCAAATATTTAATTATGGATGGCAATAACCAATGTTAGAAGTTTGAAAAATTCATAGCGATGACTTCGCACTGTAAAAATCGATATTTTAGAAATTAAAATAACCAAATCAACAAAACAAAATGAAACACATATTCAAAAGTCTGCCATTCAGTCTGAGTTGGATCTGTCATAATTAAAAAATTGTGGACAGTCAAAAACTCCTGTTTTTCTAATATCGATAAATTTGGGATTGTTTGAATAGGTGACTGACACTCACCGACGAACGGTTCGTTGGTTGATTGGTCTGTTCTTGACAATGCAATTTGAACACAGCTCCTCTTGAAACCCGTGCAATGGTTACATTTGCGGTGCTATCCCGCAAATTTTGTTGGTCACGATAATTATGATAACAAATTGTCAACCCCATTGTGAAAGCGTCTTAGTCTAAAATACGATATCCTCGGAATATAATTTTTGAAAAAAATTAGAGTTTTATTACATAGAAGTTGGAAAATATTTGATAAAGTCAAAGCTCCCTTAAAGGAATTCTTTCCCAATAAACCTAAGAATTCCATTCTCAAAATTTTCAGTTTTTCCTTTGCTTTTTTGTACTCGAAAAGTAAGGCTAGCAGGAATTACCATCACAAACCATCGAAAATCTTGTGACATCTTTAAACATAAACACGGGTTATTTCGATTATACTAATTTATTGCCCATCTATTTATAACGAATCAACTTCAATGCCTCTGTAAATGCGTCTAATTTTAACTGTATTTGTTTTGCTTCGCTAAGAATGTTTTTGAACTAGTTTCGAACAAACCCTCAACGATGCCTTCAAAAATTATTTACAAATGAGTTATTCTAGAGACGAAAATTTCAGTTAGATAAATGCGAATTACATAGAAATGTCAAAACAACTTTGGAGCAAGAAAGATACTTAAAATTAATTCCTCCTGGTTGAGTCCTGGTTGTATTAGTTCAGTTATTTTCCTAAAGCACAAACTGACATCAAACCACTTTTAAAGAAATCACACTGCATGAAATTTATAGAAAATGCAAAAAGCGAAAGAAGAAGCTTGTGACCAGTTTAACTATTACCTATGCATATAAATGTACATTATTTACATAACAATTTCAACTACATTTTTCAAATTACTGAATAATTATAACTGGAAACATTTTTAGGCTATCCTTATAAATAATAAGCAAGAGAAAAGGAACAATTGCGCTAATCTTGCAAATAGATGGAATACAAATAAGCTTCTACAATTGTTTTAAACTGATTGGTATTTTTGAGGGATTAATGTGTTCCCATATTAATCTATTGCAATTACAGTTTTATTGTATTCATCCAACTAAAGCCTGTGAACACTTTATAGGCCGAGATTTGGCTATACACTGCGCATTTTACCTGGTTAGAGTGATCATTTAACAATTAACTTGAGGATTTGAAAGAATCTAATTTAAGTAAAAAAATCCGTTGACAAAAGACAGTTGCAATTTAGGAATTTTCGTAGCAGTCTGGTTAAAATCCGAAAATGGAATAAGAGGCAGTGTACATCGTGTTGTACGCTCTGTAGGTGTCACAAGTGGACCTGGAATGCAGATTTGTCACCACACCAAGGGAAAATACTACCGAATGTGATGGCATGGGCGCTGGAGCGCGAATGAAAACGGTACGAAATTCCAGATCTGGAATATCAAGGATTAAAATCACATATTAAAACAGACGAGGTGTCTGAACTCTCGCAAAAATTAGCAATTATTAATTAAACTGGATTATGAATATGTACCTCGAAGTGACCATTAAGATGTACCATCGGCTCGAAGTGTTCCCAGGAGCTTACCCATGTATCCAGCCGCGTAGCTGATTTTTTTCCCAAAAGATCGTTGAAGGTAGCTTTGGTGGTTTGAAATTTTTGTTGAAACTTTGACCGATAATGATTCAGTGCATCTGCGTGCTTTCAAAGACTATAAACTTACGTTCAAAGATCACAAAAAAAATAACGGAAGTCGGAAATTTTATCATATAGTTAAACGCCTGGAGCATTAACGAATGTGTGTTAATAACAAACATTCTGTCGCTTCGCGGATCATTGTGGCCGGTATCGAAAATACCTCGAAAGTTAACTGGTCAGCAGTTAATAGGTGATGATATCAAGTTCAGGTCAAAACTAGCAGTGGAGCAAAGCTTTGACTTCGTATCATTCGAATACCAGTTTTCGTTCCTACGTTTGACGCAACGATATTCGATGTTAACGCATAAACTGTTCCTGCTGTAATTCTGGATATCACCTGATTGCAAATTTATGATTGCTGAAGAAGTCGCATGTAAAACTGAAAACATACCCATCCAAACAAGACTTTGCTGGGGCCAAAGGCATCGAAACACACAATAACTTCCAGACCGGAAAAGGGTTTTATCGAAAATGTATCTTAGGACATGCTTAGGGCCTTGCAAAGGCCGTGACCCACAGTTCTGTTGTCTGGTGTATTCGCCCGAACTTAAATGCTATAGCTTGCTGAATAGAGTGAAGATTGCGTAGCATTTGAATCAACCCACCGCTCAATACATTTAAAAGGCAATATCTTCAGGAGTCGATATCGGTTATCGTGATCTCATAAAGTACCAAACTGGCTCTTTTCAAGCGGTCGGGGCGTACCAAAAATGGTGTTTGAGTTAGATAGTAGTTCTTTTGCCAAGAAACGTTCAGGTAAAATTAGAGTTACACTTGTTCCCTTTCCCCGCAAAATTCTTATATGATGGAATAATCAAAGCCAAGATTTCCAAAAAGTACATCACCATCGTTTATGTAATATATTTGATAGAGAAATTTCATTCAGGAACACTATTTGCACACTTGGACCTGAAAGATGCTTATAAGCAGATTAAAGTCAGGCGCAAAGATTGACATCTACTTTAGTGTAGTTATAGAAATCTGTGTTATTTTCACACAGTATTACATTTTGGTTTGTATAGTTCCTACACAGATTTAAGCTTGAAGTTTGAAGCCCGAAGCTTGAAGTTTCAAGGTTCACGAATTTAATCCGATTTTTAAAACGACCACATCCATTGTTTGCCAGACATCACATGTCGACAAACGCACACAAGCAGAAGCCAGGCGGAATGCCCGGCCAATTACAAGAATGTATACATTTATAGAAACCACGTTGGCCTTCTAATTTCCTATACTTTCTGTGTGCCCGAAATCCACAATGTGTTGGTAATGAAAGTGAATATAACATCTTAAATGTGCGCATTTACTAAAGCGCTTCCACAGGACTGATCAAAATTGCTGAATTTACACTTACCCCCAGATTTGAATGACGCAGACACTTTTTTATTCAGCTAGAAAATACACCAGATTCAAACAAATTATAGATGTAATTACATGGTTTCCACAGCGGATAAAAACCGCTATATAATCAAATATAGTACAAAACTAATAATTTTAATTTTTTGGTCTCACCAGGCCTAACATTTACAAATATCTTATTGCAGTCACTGGTGATGTCCTTCATTAACGATGTTTGCTTGCCTTCTCAATTATAAAAAGCTATTGGGACATTGTTGATCAGTTTAAAAAAAAAAGAATTTAAAATTATATGCTTATTCTTTATATTTTCTTATTGTTTTTCTAACAGTTTTGTGCAAAAATGTCTTTGTAAAATCTTAGAACAGAATTAAGTTTCATTTCTACGTCTTTAAAATTGATGTTCACTTTCTATTGATTTATATTTTACCCATTCCTAATGAGAGTTTCCTTTTTACAGCAAGAATTTACTAATCCTGTGACGATTATGTTTCGACACTTAAGTTTCAGTCGTAAAATACCATTTTTATTTCAATGTTATTGGATTTTGGACCACAAAGCCACCACTATCGCTATCCGATAAGTATAACGTTTTCACTGTTCACAATTTTATGTAATCGCGGATCAAATATATGGTGAATTGCATACTTTTCGGATAGTCTCTATCTTTAATAGTATTTTTATATAATACAGGGAATCTGTGTAATCAGGGAATACGCGTAGTTCCTGAAATGTTTTGGGGAATACATAAATTTCCCTGCAAACATCAGGGAATACGCATATTCTCCAAAATTTTCAGGGATTGCACGATTATACGTGGACAGGGAAACATGTACTCCCTGAAATTGCTTGCACTAACGATGAAACATTTCAAGCAGTTTATTTATTCTCCATGACACAAAAGATTTATTCCAAATACAATCTAGATAAAATCTGGACACTATTACACTGCAAGCATCCTTCTATATGAACTGAATAAAAACAACGTCATATCCCAAGGATAGGATCTAACAACAATTCCACATTCCACACATTTTATTTATTCTTTATAGCATAAAAGATTTCTCCCAAATACAATGAAGTTAAAATCTGAACACTATTCACATTACCAAAATCGAAATATACTTGTGTTTACTCTAATATCCTGTAGTCCGTTCTGTCCTGCATCCCGTCATTCACTTGTTTGTACACGCTAGATTACTGCACATACTGTTGTGCCCCGGCATTCACTTGTTTGTGCACGCCAAACTTCTACACCTACTGGTGTACTTTAACTTGAACTTAAAACATTTAACCTGTTGGTTTGACACAGCTTATGCTCAGCACAATTACACTGTGCAAACCTTTGACCACCCGATCTGGACTTCCCAATGAAGGCTTAACGGAGCGAAATACTTTCTGTACGACTCACATCAGACTCTAAGAGCAAACGCTGAGAACAAACATCGAACTGATATCGAGATAACTTTGTTTTAAGAGTGCAAGTCATAACGGCAAGTGTTTACATGTTGCTCTCAATGCGGTAAAAAATAACACCTAAGATATTACGAGGGTGGCCCGACCACGATCTACCAATGGTATTGGTACAGCCACATTTTCCATAATTAACCATGTTCAATTACAGTAGGACTGCGTTTGACCATTCTATCTGCTTGCATTACTTGAGCACCATTAGCACCACTCTTCTCTGTTTGAATACTGCCCTTGTTTGAGGTAAGAAAATCATTGATATCCGAGGACTGCTACGATAACGTCGTTCCCGGCCCCGGTTGCAGTACCGAGGACTGCTGCAGTGTCATCTCGGACTGCGCTGACGGTGTTGCAAGGTTTTGCGTTCCGATTGGCATTGATGAAACAGTCGCTGCCAGCAAATTATCTTAACTTTGCATACGCAAATTTCCATTTCGAAGGGTAATGACGATGTCAGGCCAACATTGGCCTCACAGCCAAACATTGCATCGCTCGGAGAATGGAAGCTTGAATTCTTTTTGAACTGAAGGAATTTAATTTCATTGGACAAATCATTGGTTTCATTGTATGCCATCCACGCAACCAATGTATCCTTTATATTGCCATTTCCTCTTTCCACGAATCCCTGGCTTTGGAGATGGCGAGGTTTGCCATGAACTATGACTAGTTCAGGCTATACTGTTTTGAGTTCATTGATGACCTCTGCTGTAAACTAGCTGCCGTTGTCGATTTGTAAAACAGACGGCGAGAATAAGAAGAAAGATCCCCAAAAGATCGTGCGCAACTTCGGACGCCCATTTGGACTTCAACGGACAACAAGGACAAATTTGATCAAATGGTCTTGATAAATCATTATCCATTTGAACGAACGCTGGACCATTGAATTTGCATGTCAATCAAGTCAACTTGACATCGTGTGTTCAGCACATTTGATGAGACTGGCTTCAACACGACACCTTTGGTCATTATTCGTTTTCGCTTTTCCTGGCCATCTTTGTAGAACGATTTGAAAAGTTGAACGACATACTCTGTACTTTTTGCCAAGTACCTGAACCATATGATCTCGAGCTCGACGAAATGTGTCGTAAGTGTCTTCTGTTGAGACATAACAGACTGGATCCTTGACTGGACTGGATCTCTTCTTGATGAGTTTTTCTACATCACCACACTGGGGAATTTAGTATTTTTCAAAAGATAAATCATTCCGTGTCTTTTTTGGAAGATTTTAAAGCAGCGGCTTTGACATTTTTCAGTTCAAAATATTGCTCTTTTAGAATGAACAGTTTCTGGTTGGCAAACATACTTATGTAGAGCTAGTCTTAAGTTGTACCTGAAGAAACAGTGGGTTTGATAAAGTATTCATAATGTACTCAAGAGACTGGATCACATGGAAACGAAATATTTCCTGTGTTGTTACATTTTAAAGAACATAGGGAAATATTTCAATTGCAATTCTGCTATTCACATCCTCTGGCGATTAATGGATTACCCATGCATAATAAAACAAACTGGTAAAAGCATGACTAATCAATTGCAACTTAATTGCAGTTTTTACAAATTGCAATGAGTCATTAGGGCAGCTGACATGCTTACTCGGATGACTGACAGATCATTTGGAAACTTAAATAAGTTGAAAGAGCTATTCACTGAAAGTCGAATTGCATATGTATATAATAGAAGAAGATAATCATTGGAGTAAGACTCCTATTATTTCGGGAATTTTAATAAACTTGATTGTTTGTTGACATTATTTTTATTACACGAATTCCCTTAACTGCTTTAGGTAATCAGTGCAATAACACACCTATACTTTCTGGAAATACGTGTAATCCCTGAAAATTTTACGGAATATGCGTCTTTCCTGACGGTGGCAGGAAATGCACATATTCTCTAAATATTTCAGAGAATATGCGTATTTCCATATAACACAGATTTCCTGTGGCATATACATACTGCAAATTTCAGCTTATTTTCTTTACTGATTACGGTTTGCTGACATTGCTGATTCCTACATACGGTAGTTCTGAGTTTTGTCAAACTGGCTTTCGTTCGGTAAATGGTCCCCAACCATCAGGAACTTTTGCTGGGTTGCAAATAATTTAGAGTGAACTGATTTTCAGCGATTATCTCATGATCTAATCTTCAGGGCTTTCCTTCTTAGCATCTATTTTGCGTCGTGTCGGTTGTGCAAACAAAAGGTTCTAACTTTCTGCCGTCCTACATTGCTTCTGCGAGCAGCAGTTCATGGTAGAGTCATGTGCCATGCAGCTTGACTCCACTGTGGAGAGTTTGTGTCTCTTACATTCTCGATACCGCAGCGATTTTTACTTTGAAGGGGTTGCAACCACTGTCTCGCTTGCTGCCACCTCTTGTACAGCTATTGAGTCGTCCAAGTTGTTGTCAAAGCGACAGCACAAGTGTAGCCGGTATGCTATCTGGACACCTTGCCCGGTCGTTGCATGAGTGGCAGCGTTGATACATCGTCCCCGTGGCACTATACGAGAGTCATATAGCTTTGGTAGGGTTGCTGTGCCATTTTTAGGTGTAATGCTACAAAATTCTGGATTAGTATATTTCTACGTCGTGACGCCAGCAACCTATCGCACTGGCTGGTGTGTTTATTTACGGTTACTGGGCACTGTCACGGTTGTTACAATGTCGAGGGATGTGTTCACGTAAAGTCAAAGAGTCTACTAGAATATGCCAAGGGTCACTTGGTTGGTAGTTATGCGCTCAGTTACTGTGACCTGTGAATGTGACGGGTCTACCAATTCAAGGGTAGTCTGTGTTTCATATGGTGCACGCAGCGGGTCTTGACTGTCATGACCCGTCACAGTGATGGATCGCTGCAGTCACGGATCGTGCATGCAAGGGTCGTGCTTGTGACGACTCGTCGCTGTCACAGATCGTATACGCAGTGAGTCGCCACTTTCTGTGACGGGTAAGCAATGTGTCGTACATGCAGCAATCCGATTATGTGCAACACTCTGCTGTGTATCGGATCGGGCATGTAACGGGTCGTTCGTATATCGTCTTGATCACTTGCTAAAGGGACTGTATCAACTTTATATCACTGTTTCAGGGTTTTTGGTGTGATTATATCGTGTGGTGTCTTGTATTAATGTTATGGCAACTACAGCTGTAAGTGCATACTTATGTGTGCTGCTTTCTGTTGTAGACCAGCAGCCGATCCCTTACGTCTGTGCTCAGGCGAAGCGGTCGTATGATCCATAATCTTGTACTAAGGACAGTCGATGCGATCATTATGCGGTCATTATGCCCAATTTCTTTACTGCTACAGCAAGAAAGAGAGGGAGTAAGAGGGAGAGAGAGGGAGACAGAGAGAGAGAGAGATAGAGAGAGGGAGAGAGAGAAAAGAGAGAAGAGAGAAGAGAGAGAGAGAGAGTTGGCTCGCGTGCGCACCGAAACGTTCTAAGAGTGAAAAATTATCAGCGTCGCAACAAAATGTGTCACCAGCGCCTACCAATGTTATATTGTGATTTGACAGCAGAAACCATCGCAACTGTACAAGAAGTTACTTCTCCGGACGTAGCAATTCATTCTTAAACGGAGACCCAATTCAACTTTGTAGTACGACAGTCTTTTGCTGATACAGAGCCTCATTCTGTGCAGGACTTATCTCTGTTAAAGAAATTAGTCATAAATCTGAATCTGCACCAGGACACGTTGCATCATGCATCCGACGAAGAACCCAAGGTACTTGGTGATCTGGCTTCAATGTGTGCATCTGACCAGCATTACCGCACGACTGACAGTTTCCCATTTAGCTTCACTGCGCATCATGGCGTTGTTATAAAACACTGACCTCTGAGGGGGTCTGTTAGTTGTGTATAAGCACAGAGCATATGAATATTTTTAAAAATAGTTACAGTCTTTAATGAGTACTATTTTGCGGAATCAATGGGTCTGCGGTGAAACAAGTGTTATACACACCAGAAGTTGTCGACTTTGATTATTCGTGGGGTAGCCGCTCCAAAGTTTAAGGTCTCTTTGCTTGGGTCCCTCCTGAATTGGTTATTTGTCTCGGCGAAAACACGAAATGGACAGGTGCCATTTTCGCGAGTTTCTTCTGTAGTTCTGAGAGCTTTGCATTGCGGCATGTTGCTAAATAATCGACTTCGGCTCTCAATGCTAGCATTCAGAGATCTAAACGGGTGGTCACATCAGGGCAATCTCAAGAAAGTAGTACCTTTCTCTCTCTGATTCCCATAAAGGCAAGTTCGGAAGGGTGGGTTTTGCAGCGCTTTGGGTTTCTTTCTAGAAAGGCGAACTTGATAGAAGCAGTGGTCTTGTCACAATCGGACGCTTCATATCAACTCTTTTGAAATGAGGGCTACCTAGCTGCATGCCAGTTTTCCTCCATTTTTTCAATAATCATGTGGTTCAGTTCCTGGTTGACAATCAGACTATGGTGTCTTATTTGTTTAAGTAGGGTGGCAGGCTTACCGACGTGCCGACTCACCAAGCAGTTCTCTTATGTGCTCGCACAACACGTTTGTCATTCATGCATTTCACAATGGAATATCCTGCGTTCAGAGTGGGAAAATCGCTCATATAGACTGGTTCACAGATGTTATGCTTTATTGCATTGTAGGTCAAATGCCTTTCCGAATCGTCTCAATCTTTTTTTTTTGGCGTAGATTTCTCCTTGTCCGCACATTAGCGACAGATGTGCTAGTGCGCCGCTGGCCTCCGGGGTTGTTCGCGTTTCCACCGTCGTGGATAACGCTGAAGGTACTCACGAAAATTTGCACGACTGATCAAAACAGCTTTTGCTTGTGGCTCCAGATCTACCAGAACTGCCTTGGTTTCTTTTGTTGGTGCAGTAACAGTGTGCTATGTGTTTTCGAATTCCATCAGAGTAAGGTAGTCTGCGGCAATCTCATTTGAAGCGTTGCCATCGAAACCCTCGGTTTTTTGTCTCAATCTTTAGTGCGTGAGTTTTCCTTTGAGAAAAACAGAGGCTTTTCTCAAAGGTACGTCAGATGATGCAGATAGTTCACAAAGACTCGACAAATAAGGTCTACTTGTCCCACTGGCAGCTTTTTGAGGTATGGTGCGCCGACAAAGGTATCGATTCTGTGGCAGCCTCGGTGGTGGCAGTTGCCGACTTCTTTGTTTACCTCTTTGATGCTATGCAGGTGTCACTGAGGTCGGTCAGGATGTAACCGTCAGCCTTTACGTTCATCCTTAAGCGCTCGTCTGGCTATAAATTGTGTGCGTGTGATGTCTTGCGGATTTCCTCAGATCCTTCGAGCTGTAAAGTCCACTAGCCCACAGAAAAGTGGATTTGTACCTGGTTTTGAATTATTAATCCTCTCCACTATTTCATTCTCTATCATTACTAAGAGGCATTTAAGTCGTGGCCTTGACGTCGAGCAAACTCTAAGGGTAAAAACATGCTTTGCATGAGTGTATCAGTTAAGTCAAGAGTTTGCATGAGTATATCAGTTAAGTCAAGAGGTAGGGGGTAGTCCTAAAACCAATGCCATTCTTTCTAGTCAAAACGCACATTGCGACCAATTGCTAAGGTAAATTTACACAAATTGTCATCCCAGCATTGCTGGAAGTGAAGTCACGCGGTTGTGTCGACACCTCTGTGCCGTCGTCCTACTATGCATTTGTGTAAAACGGTCTGTCAGGCATCGTTGCACGTTGCAACGACGTCTGTTTATTTTACTCATACGTAGTATTACAGCAAACCTTTCAAAAGCATCTTATCTTACTACATAAAGAAGTTATTTTGTGAACATATGTCAATCTTTAGACAGAACCTGTTGACGTAAAGCAAAAGAAGGTGTCAGTTTAGGCCCATCAGCTAAGCCATGTAGCGCACTCTATGTGGAGTTGTAGAATATGTGATTTAATGCGAGTTGGCTGTTTGGCCTCTCCAAACACGTTTATTAAACACTATTTGCAAGAATACACAATCCATACGTTAACTTATGGACTTCAGTGTAACATTTCGTATCATGTGACTGGCATTGTGTTGACTTGATACAGTCAGGTCTTGCACCCATATCATCGTACCGAATCGGTATGCATAGTTAAGCATATTGGGCTTGTTGTGTTTTATCACTCTAGTTTTGTGTATCAAAAAGGGTGTGAGCTCGCGTTAGTCTGTCTGTTACTTGTATTCTCGCGTTCAACGGCATTGTTATTAATAGGTAGCTCGTATTGTATCGCCGCTTAACTACTTCATTATTTAATGGACAGTTTGCGTTGAGAACCGCTGAATTAAAACTGACGTATTTAATTTTTCAGTACTCATTTTTATGAGTAAAATATATTGTAAATGCAAAAGCCATCACTCTAATTATACCGTCCACCTCCCCATCCATTGCGATCGAAGTTTTCGATAAACTCAGGTTAATGACACTGCACTGCTGCTGAATGGTCCTTTGGTTGGCACCGCATTGTAAACACAGTAACAGGGAAACCCTTTCTACGTTACATTTGAGGTAATATCCAGCAACATTTCTACAGTAGACCTCAGTAACTAATGTTAACACTTTGTTTTACTCATAAAAATGAGTATGAAGAAGTTAAATACTCTAGATGGTTACCATACATGCTTTTTAATTCATCACTAAATACTTCATAAGCTACATTAACATAAGTACTAGTGGAAATACCACTCCATTGACAACTTTCTAAATACCTTGAATTTTAAATTTTAGTCAAGACTTCCCCCTTTCCTTTTCATTTTCACCATTCATACTCACGATATCGTATCCCTTAACTCGATACTCACCTACATTATCACATGCTCCTCAATCAACTTCCAGATATTAAAGTGCGGTTAAATTTGTATGATAAGCTGTTTATATGATGTAATATATGTGCTTGAACCTTTAAGTTGAAGTAGAAAAATGAAGTAATTTTTTACCACAAGCGCCCAGATTAATGGGTAATGAAAAAGTTATCACAGCGGAAACGGATACTACTGTCTCTTGATTGAATATGGGTCAAAATAAAGAATGCTATGAAAACAAATATCAGAACCAATTACACTAGTGGTTTGTATCTCCTTGCAAGCAAGCACGGGAAAACCTTTCTTTGCTTAAAAAAGATGTCTATGATTTCTAATAACACTTGAATTGCTTTATATTTACATTTTCAAAGTTTTCCTCCTCTTATAAGCTTTCCCTTCTCCCAAGAATCTTACTTTTTCAGTCTTTTCTCTTCATGTATACCCAATATACTAAAACTCGGCAACACACCTCCTCTATAAACCGTTTTGAAATCAATATAAGTGTCGTTTGTTTATAGCTACTATTGTCTGATTTATCTCGTGGGCAGTTGTTTTTATTTATGTCTATAATCTCTTTTTTCATTTCAAATTATTTTCGTTCTCGCCCCTTTCTAATTATCGTCCAACCAGTACTTAAGCTCTTACTTTTTTCAGTCTTTTCTCTACCTGCTTTCTCCTCTTATTACCTTTGTATTTCTGTCTTCTCCTCTTTGCCCCTCCCCTACTTTCTTTATGGCTCAGGTGAACTAAAAATGACAGTAGTGGTGAAATTCTTCATCTTGTAATGTTTCTTCATCTTGAATGTTCATCTGTTCACAGGAGAGTCGATAAGGCTGCAACAGAAATTTTCCTATTTGGTGCTGTAGTTGTAAAAGAACTGTATATTCCTCTTGGAAATGCGATGAAATAAAATTGTATCACTTGTCTGTGTCTCGTACATTGTTTGCATCGCTGAAATCCTTGAATAAATGGTTGGTTAAATAACTATTTATGTAATTGGCAGCAGTATGTACAGATCAATAATTCTGTCTCTGATAACTTAAACGTTTCCTGTGGTATCCCACAAGGGTCCCTTTTAGGACCCATGCTCTTTATATTATATATAAATGATATTGTGAATGTTTTGTCTTTGCTCAAATTTATTTTATTCCCTGACGATACTAATATTTTCTATACAGGTAGAGACCTTGCTAGCATGTGTGAAATAATAAGCAAAGAAATAACAAAATTAAATAGGTGGTTCCAATTGAATAACCTGTCTTTAAATGTTTCAAAGACTAACTTCACGTTGTTGAAAAACTAAAAAGCAGGTATCAACCCAACATTTTATTTTGTATTGAAGCGATTTCGAGAGTACAGTCGACTAAATTTCTTGGAGTAAGTATCGATGAATAATAAAACTGGAAAGATCATGTAACTAAAGTAAGAACTAAATTATCAAAATGCAACTTAATATGTAAAAAGCTAGTTTCATCGTAGAGAGCAAAGCATTGTTGTTAATATATTCCACACTGTTCTTGTAATACATGTCATATTGCTCAGATATATGGGGTAGCTCTTACAAACAAATACTGAGTCATTTCTTGTAATGCAAAATATAATCGTGCGATTAATACACGGTGCGGATAGACTGGCACATACTAAAGGTATTTTCAGTAATTTGCACTTATTAAATTTTTATGACCTAATTAAATTCAAAACTTCATTAATTATGTTCAAGGCTAAACAGAAAGTACTTCCAAATAAATTAAAACGTTCATTTCAAACTATTTTTTAAGAAAGGAAACCCAGGCAGCATGGTAATTTTCAATGTAATTTTTCGAGAACAACTTTTAAGAAACAAAGCCTAAATATTGCAGGTCTTCATTTGTGGAACTCTCTAGATGTATAAAAAATATTTGGCGAATATGTCACGTTAAGTCGAAATTAAAGCAATTTCTCCTTTCGAACTATGACGATATTGTTTAGGAAAACCTTCCTTAGCATGTAGGATGTAACACCCATTTGGTGATAGAATGTGAAATTTAGCCGAGTGGCTTACTAATTTTCCTTAAAATCTTGAATATGCATAAACTTTTTCGTAATTAAAGTGTTTCTTTCTATTACAGTTAACAAGAGCTGTAGTTAGACAAATCTGAACTAAATGGGTTAAGTAATATAAATGAAAACTTCATAGGATCAGGCATTTCTCCAGTGGACATGACAGAAGGGATTGTTTTTGGCAGAAAACATCGGGATATAGGTTTTATTTGGAATCCCAAATTGAAAAATGTAAAATGTTTCATATAACAATGACAATATGTTTGGTATGGTGAGAGTCAACAGTGATACAGTTACTCTAATTATTAATGTGGGTCTACCGTATGAAAATAATGAAAATGAAGAACTTTATCTTGATTGTCTAGGAAAACTACATGCAATTTGTCAAACTACCAATGCCGAGTATGTGTGTATAATTGGTGACTTTAACTCTTTATCTTTATCTGACTTTATCTAAATCCCTCAATAATGTTGTTTATAAGTTTGTTGCACACCTTCTAAGATTTGCTAATGAAGGTAATTACAAGATTGCAGACTATGAAATGTTGCCTAGTCATTCCTTTACAATCTTGAGTTATACATGGAATACAGCTTCTTGGTTGGCCCATTATGTGTGTACTAAGGCAAGATATATGTAAATCAAGAATATATCTGTGATGCATTCTTATATGTCCTCTGATCATAAACCCTTGATGATTAACCAAGCAGTAGTAACTAGAGCGGCCAATGCATACAAAACATGAGAGAACAGGCTAATATTATACATTTTCAATCGACACCTACTTAGTTTCTTGCTTTTGTAAAGAAAACAAATGTCTCCCTGACTAAACCCATAATCCCCCCAAAAAATCCTTTTTTTAATGACTGAAATACAATATTCATTTCTGCAAACATAACCATAATTCATTGTAAAAAATTCAAAATAAACAAAACAGATGGTGGTCACTAAAACAGATATAAATGGACTTCTTTTTCATCCGAGTCTGGAAGATGGTCGCTAAAACAGATTTTACTGTAGGCCCTTCTTATCTACATCTGAAGTTGGTCACTACAGTATTTTTACTGTACGTTACAATTTACGTCAAGACAGGCAGGTTTACCGTACGTCTTTTCACCCGAATCTGGACGGGGTCGCGACAAACGGGTCTTACTTTTTATCTTTTTATCCAGGTCTTGAAGGTGGTCTGATTTTTTTTTGATAACCATCATCCTCCACACGCCCCCCCCCCCTCCCAGCTATTTAATGCAGATCCGACTATACACGTAACTTAAACCCTTTTACCCAAGGTAACGGTAACTATGATATTATAGCTATGATATACTACCTTGTCTTCGTACATTCCCATCGGCCACAAACCACTAGGCATTCTTCATAACTGCGCATCAGATGACGCACCTCGGTGGGAGAAGGGAGAAGGCATTTTGGTGCCAAAATGGCGAGCTGCTTCTCATAACACAAGATATCAGATGACCCCCTTTAAAAGCGAAACATGCTTTTACAAACAATGCTAATCGATACAAATAGCGCATATGTATATAACACCTTGGCAACCGAATCAAGTATGCGGCGAAAAAGAAAATAAATAGTAGGACCTGCTTATACCTATAAATTGCATTCCATGACCTCGTAGATAACGACTTCATCATGCACCACAAATGACACGGACCCCTGACTGCGTGGCATGTTACGTAACAGCCGTAAATGAGAAAGGTACAAAAGCTCAATTTCTGGCAATAACAAATAGCAATGGGCCGACAGTAATGCTGTTACTGTTTTGAAGCATTCTAAAGAATGCAGGAACACTCGTGAATCTACTGGAAAACGCTAAAATTCCCAGCGTAGTTAACAACTCTGCTTAGTTAACAAAGGAGTCAAAAAATGGGGAGGCGAAAGGGGGGTTGTTGACGTTATGCACCTTTCTTGATTTTCTATACGAGTTGTATATGTCGAGATATTTTGCTTAGCAACAGATTATTTTTTTACCCGTCAAAAGTTGAAACAGTCATCTGACTCAATCAAGGAATATCCATATAAAGTTTTAAGTCGATATGACTTTCCGTTATCGAGATATTATGCATACAAGATCTGGTTCAAAATGTATACATATTTTACGGGATGACGTCATACGTCCCATTCGTTCGTTCTACACGCAAAAAAAATTTATAGTTTCTTTCGGACCTACCAAACAACAATCCCAACAAGTTTCAACTTTCTTCGATGTTCAGCAGCTGAGAAATTTTGCATACAAGATTTTTACGTAATGACGTCATACACCTGCTCTAATCATGCAACATACATCAAAAGTCGACAGAAACGTCCGACTGGCTCATGAAATATTCATGTAAAATTTGAAGTCGATAAGACTTTCAGTTATTGAGATATTTTGCATACAAGAACTCGTTCAAATTATATTCATATTTTACGTGATGACGTCATACGCCGCATTCGTTCGTTCTACTTGCGAAAAAAAATTACAGAATCTTTCAATCCTACCAAGTTTCAATTTTCTCTGATAATCAGGGGCTGAGAAATTTCTCATACACGATTTTAACGTAATGAAAACATACAACTGCCTGCATTAATCACGTGACATACGTGAAAAGTTGAACTGTGCAATTGATTCAAGGAATATTCATATAAAATTTGAAGTCGGTAGGACTTTCCGTTATCGAGATATTTTGCACACAAGATCCTGTTTATAATACAAACATATCTTACGTGATGACGTCATACGCCGCATTCGTTCATTCTATTCACGAAAAAAATTATACAGAGTCTTTCGGACATACCAAGCAACAATTTCACCAAGTTTCAACTTTCTCCAATGTTCAGAGGCTGAGAAATTTTGCACACAAGATTTTCACGTAATGACGTCATACGCCTGTCCTCATCACGTGACATGCGTCAAAAGTTGATAGACCCGTTCGACCTAACCAAGGAATAAATCAATCAAGTTTGAAGTCGATCCGACGTTTTGTTCTCGAGATATCTTGCACACAACACTTTGTTCACAACAGACTGACACACACACACACAAACACACACACACACACAAATAAACACAAACACACATACACACACACAGAACGTACAAACATTATATGTCTCCCCTTGTTAGGGGAGACATAATTAACGAGTGTATGAAAGCCAAACCGCATCATATCAATTGAGAGAAACTTTCACCGGAAGAAATTAACTCTTACAACGTACATATAAAATCTACAATCGAAAATGTGAAAATTCCAAGAGAATGCGTCACAAGTTATGATACCACATGTTCTTCCAACGACTGTAAGCTGAACATATCCCAATTTCATCAGCAAATAGTGTCTTGTCTGACAAATTCAACGGCTAACGAAGAGGGAGTTAATAACCATCAAAGTAATATAAACAGTCAGCGGAAGATATACGGGTGGAACATGTATGTTGCAGAATAACATCAAATAGCAAGAGAGGCATACTGCATATGGTATAACTTAGGTAAACCTCGCCAGGGTCCTTATGCTGATACAATGAGAAGAACGAGATCACAATTTAAATACGTCCTTCAGTTCTGAAGGAGGAATAAACAAATGATTGAGTCGAATAAAATTGCAGAGAAATTGCTGTCTAAAAACTCAAATGAATTTTGGAAGGAACTGAAAAGATTAAATGTTAACAAAAACGTTATATCTAATAACATTAATGGTACTACAAATAAAAATGTTATAGCAAAGTATTGGAAGGATCATTATTGTAAATTTTTATTACGGATATGTGCAATCTTTTACTTAATGAAGTAATAGGGCATTATAATAGTATGGGATCAAATTTATTTGTGTGTTATTTAGATTGAAGCATAACATTCGATAGAGTAAATCACCGAAAATTGTTTGATATCTTACTGAAAAATAATGTACCATATATTGTGCGTCTATTAGCATACTGGCATCAAAAGCAAAGTATTTCTATAAGATGGGGCCAAACTGTCTGATCAGAATTCACTGCTACCAATGGAGTCAGACAAGGTGGTGTTTTATCACCGTTTCTTTTTAATATATCTGTAAATGACATCAGTAGTAAATTGAATAATGTAAAAATTGGTTGCTTTTTAGGAATTCAATTGATAAATCACTTATTTTATGCAGATGATTTAGTAATTTTAGCACCATCTCGTAAGGGCTTGCAGACGTTAGTGAATGTGTGTTACGATTGTAGTATTAACTTAACACATCTTTCAATGAAACAAAAACAAAATGTGTCATATTTAGAAGTAAAAAGGATAAAGGCATCAAATACAAAAGCATAACCTTAGGACATCAAAAAATAATGTATTGTAACATGCAAGAGTACCTTGGACATATTTTTTGCGATGACCTTAGTGATGTTGAGGATATTAAGCGAGCTAGAGCTATATAATCTAGGAGTAATGCAATAATCAATAAATTTAATAGTAGGGAAGAAACGAGAGTTCTGGACCAAAAATTGGCGCCACGCCAAAATGACGTCACAGGGTGGTCCAGAACTCTCATGAGAGTTCTGGACCAGATGGTAATTGAAAGAGCGCGCGCCTGTATGAATGACGTCATAATGAGGTCATCATGACATCATTAGTCACGTGACATGTCAATCATGTGTCACGTGTCATATGTCACGTGTCATGTGTCAATCATGTGTTATGTAACTCCCACCGTATATGAGGAATATTTTCCCGATCAATAACCTTCTGACCGGAATGGCTCAGTCGGTAGAGCATAGGACCCGTAATGCTGAAGCATGATCTGAAGGTCGGTGGTTCGAGCCCGCCCTCCGGCACTACTTTCACTTTCTGTCAATCATATCATTTAGGTTGTCAAAGTGAGTCATTCGTCACGTGACCTGTCAATCATATGTCACGTGACCTATAAATCATGTTTCATGTGGCTCTAATTGTATATGAGGAAAATTTTCCCGATCATAAACCTTCTGGCCTGAATGGCTCAGTTGGTAGAGCATAGGACCCGTAAGCGGACCCATGATCTGAAGGTCAATGGATCGAACCCGCCCTCGGGCATCACTTTCATATCATGGGGACCCCCCCCCCCCTGGTGAAGAATCATATACCATGGGGACCCCCCCCCCCCTGGTGAAGAATCATATACCATGGGGACCCCCCCCCCCCTGGTGAAGAATCATATACCATGGGGACCCCCCCCCCCCCTGGTGAAGAATCATATACCATGGGGACCCCCCCCCCCCCCAGGATGTGATTCAACACTCCTATAAGAGCACATTGTCTGTGCACATATGCATCATTCATGCTCTGACTGCCGTTGGATACACATGGAAAAAAAAGTGAAAACAGTTGCTCTTACCTATTGTGTTGTGCTGTGCTGTTGAAGAACAAGTGAAGGGTTGACTGGAATACACATAGGAGACGAAGTGAAACTAGGATGTGATTCAACACTCCTATAAGAGCACATTGTCTGTGTACATTTGCATCATTCATGCTCTGACTGCCGTTGGATACACATGGGAAAAAAAGTGAAAACAGTTGCTCTTACCTATTGTGTTGTGCTGTGCTGTTGAAGAACAAGTGAAGGATTGACTGGAATACACATAGGAGACGAAGTGAAACATTGGTTATTCTTTGGAAAAAGGAAGTGAAACATTAGCTATTCATTGGAAAAGAGAAGTGAAAGATTTGGTTATTCTTTGGAAAAGGGAAGTGCAAGATTGGAAGACAAATTAACCAATGACTTGTGGTAAGTCATCTTTTTTTTTTTTTTTTTTTTTTTTTTTTTTTTTTTTTTTTTTTTTTTTTTTTTTGGTTTGTGTTCACTTTTATGACTCTGTGACATTATGTGACAACATGTGACTGTGACATCATGTGACTCTGTAACATTATGTGACTGTGTAACTTTTTTTTTAATTTTTTTATTTTTATTTTTTTATTATTATTATTATGATAATATTTAATTAGTCATATTTCAATGGTTTCCCCATTACAGTAACCACACACACACAGCATAAGTACATGTGTACAGAGTGTGGGGGAAAACCGACTGAGAAATTTTAGAATGCACTCGTACAGAGTGTGGTGGAAAACCGATCGATAATTTCAGAGTGCACTCGTACAGAGTGTGGTGGAAAACCGATCGATAATTTCAGAGTGCACTCGTACAGAGTGTGAGGGAAAACCGATCGATAATTTCAGAGTGCACTCGTACAGAGTGTGAGGGAAAACCGATCGATAAATTCAGAGTGCGCTCGAGTGTGGGAACAATCAATAAATTTGAGAAGGAATGGGAATTTCCCTACGTTAAGTCTAATGTTATGTTCTAAAGTTATAGTAGTTGGAAAATGACACTTCTAAAGCACATTTAACAAATGTAGGTTTTTAACACCATATAATATATAAAATAAGTTTGAACATTTTAGCATGCTACTTATTTGAATGTTCTAAAGTTATAGTAGTGGAAAAATGGTGGTTCTAGACCAACTTTAACAAATTTAGTTTTTAACACCATATGATATATAAAATAAGTTTGAACATTTTAGCACGCTACTTATTTGAATATTCTAAAGTCATAGTAGTTGAAAAATGGTGGTTCTAGACCAATTTTAACAAATTTTGTTTTTTGACAACATATGATGTATAAAATAAGTTTAAACATTATACAATGGTGTAGTAGAGTAAAAATGAGGGTTCTAGACCAACTTTAACAAATTTTGTTTTTTGACAAAATATGATGTATAAAATAAGTTTGAACATTTTACCATGGTGTAGTAGGGTAAAAATCAGGGTTCTAATCCAAAATTTAATTTTTTTTTTGAAAACATATTATGCTTTTCTTAATGCTTTCAGGTATCGTCAGAACACATCGCTCTCCACCTTCACCTGATTATTAACAATGTCAACATTACTTCTTCACCGATGTGTAGAGACCATGGATGACGTCTTCAAAGTGAACTATGTTGACTATGTGTTTTCAAAGCTTCCTGCTTTTGAATCTAATTGGATTTTACAAGTGAAGAATTTGCATAAGCATTGGGAAGCTGTTGGAAAGATAATTCCAAGAGATGAATTCATCCGCTCATTTCTACACGAATGTGAAGAACTACTTTTACCATCAACTTACGACATTGATTCAGCATTTATCCGCGCGAATACAACTTGGGCAGCTGAACTCATGCTAGTTGTAGCTGCTAGAATTATTTTACATTATGATGATGGCGTTCCATTGACGACGAATGCATCAGAACTTGTTCGATTCAACAATGAACGAGTTGAAGTGAATTCAAAGCTTTGTAAAATGTTTGAAGAACTATAAAAAAGCTAACTCTGCAATTTCTAATGGTATAAAAGGAGAAGGGTGAAGTGAAGTCATCATTCAACGCGCAGCCATGGAGAAGACAAGCAGCTTTAAAATTAGTGCAAACTTAACTATTACTGTGGAGCATGGAGAATTTGGGCTATTTCTTCGAATCAAACGTGGAGAGAGATGGCTTGCTTTATCACCATCCTTGTGGAAGATTGTGTGTCAGAACTTGTCAAGATTACGCAACATTGGCTTCAAACTGTACTTAACGCAAACGAAGTGGCTTGAAGTCATTTCATACTTGGATATGCGCTATGTGAGTTTTGTGCAAACATCACTGTTTGAAGGGAAAGAATATACGCGTTACATCAACATGAATGATGGTGAATGGGGGACATTGCTTCAGGAGATGGATAACATTAACTCAACCTTATTGCCATGTACGGAATGTCATGGGAAGAAAACTCCTATCAAGCTGCAAAAGGACAATCGAATGAAAGTGTCAAAGCTTTCCAAGAAAAGACTGGCTGAAGTTCGATTGGAGAATATGGATGTGCAAAATCAACTTGGACTTACCTGTGAATATTGTGGTGCTTACGGATATGCTGAGGATTATGATTGTCACTGCCACAAGTACAATTGCAAGTTGTGTGAACCTGACAACTTCTGCAACAAGTGTGGCTCACTAACAGTATCTGCCGAGTAAGACTACAAGTCATTTGCTTGCCAGTCATCAAAGTGTGTAGACGTGTCATATGGATATGTGAAAGATGGATGTAGAAACGTTTTTCAAGGAGACGTATGTGGACTACATGATAAGTGAACTGGCGCGTTTTGGATCTATTCAACAACAACTGGAACACTTTGACATCTATTGGGAACTTGCTCATTCCACGCTGAACGTACCGAAATTACGTGAGGATTTCATCAAAGAGTGTGTGCTTTCAAACATTGACGGAGCTGAGGAGTTTGATGTGGAAGCAGCATATCACTTTGCTCGATTTGATCCAAGACTGTTTTATGAAGTGAGAGAGTGGCTAATCTACATTGCAGTATAATGACAGACATTACATTGAGACAATATATTGTGCAAAAGACATATTGTGAAGAAATGTTATTAGCTGTAAAAAAGTTTGCATGTTTAGTATGTCCTGCTTGTCAAAATGAAGAGTGTTCAGAACATACTTGTCATTCTGCATGTGTCTATACATATTGGAATGAAGCTAAATATTACATTCATTTAGATAAAGTGTTAGATAATGCAAATCAACGTTGTGAAAAATATGGTGTAGATGCTATCACATTTGATGAATTAAGTAGTTGGTTAATGTACATTGAAGATCAATGGACTCCAATTATTCACACCATTGTATCAATACTTGATTTGTAAGATATGTTGATAAAATGCAAGATGTGTTGATAAAATAAAATACAAGATATGTTAACAAGTGTTAATCATTTAGTGTTAACATGTCGACGTGGAAAGACTACTTAACCAATATTTATTTTAAACCTGGTCAACCCGGGGCATTTGCTGGTCCTTACAAACTATATCACATATTAAGAAAACATGATCAACCAGTCACTCATTCACAAGTGAAGAAATGGTTACAGGATCAAGATGCCTTCAGTTTACTACAACCTGTAAAATATAGGTTTAAAAGGCAACGTGTCATTACACGTGGAATTGATGACATGTGGGATATTGATTTAGCTGACATGGGAAACATAGCTTCCTATAATGATGACACCCGTTTTTTATTAGTTGTCATTGATGTGTTTTCCAAATATTTATGGGTGCAACCAATGCCTAATAAATCACATACGAGTGTCATAGAAGCCTTTCAAAAGATTTTTCATGAAACACAACGAAGACCACGAACTCTAAGGTCAGACAAAGGAACTGAATTTAAAAACAGATGGGTAAAAGCATTTATGAAGAAGGAGGGAATACATGCCTATACGACAAAGAATGAAACCAAAGCCAACTTTGCTGAGAGAGTCATTCGTACTCTAAAGGGAATGATGTATCGATATTTCCTACATAATCAAACGTATCGATATATGGACATCCTTCCAGACTTAGTGTATAATTACAACCATAGACCTCATGGCTCCCTCCCTAATAAGTATGCTCCTGCAGATATTCGTAAAGACAACGAATCGAAAGTGTGGAAGTATATGTATGTAGACAAATTGAAATTAAAACCGAAGAAGAAAAAACCCTACAAATTTAAAATTGGTGATCAGGTTCGCATTTCTCACATAAAATATGTATTTCAACGAGATTATCATATAAAGTGGACGCAAGAAGTCTTCATTATCACACATCGTTGTAAGAAGCAAGGAGTACACTTGTATCGTGTGAAAGACTTTTTGGATGAAGATATTGACGGACATTTCTATGAAGAAGAACTGCAGAAAGTGACAAAAGATATTGAATCAGTCTACAGAATTGAAAAGGTCTTGAAAACACGAAGAAGACGAGGTGTTAAAGAATTATTTGTGAAGTGGTTAGGTTGGCCAAAGAAGTTTAACAGTTGGGTGAAAGAAACAGATATTCGAAAATGAAGCATCCATTCACGTGTTTGGTCTCTGGACCTACAGGCAGTGGTAAAACTTCTCTAGTTAGAGAAATTCTAGAACAAAAGTTAATTAAACCCTCTCCAAAAACCATTTTATGGCTCTATGCAGCAGATCAGCCTTTGTATAAGGGAATGAAAGGTGTGGAATTTTACCAAGGCATTCCAGATAACATTGAAGAGCGTTTTAACCCGAAAAAACCAAACTTACTCATCATTGATGACTTAATGACCAAATGTCATAGTGATGAGCGAATGACACGTCTATTTAGTGTTGGCAGCAGTCATCAAAATCTAAGCATTATTTTTATTGTGCATAATTTATTCCATCATGGTAGAGAAATGCGAAATATTAGTTTGAATACACATTACATCATTCTGTTTAAAAATCCTAGAGACAGTCAACAAATAAGTACATTAGCGCGACAAATGTATCCTGGAAAATCTCAATTTCTCATAGAAGCCTATCAAGATGCTACGAGCAAACCTCATGGCTATTTATTCATTGATTTGAAGCCGAAGACAAATGATCAACTACGTATTCGTACAGGCATTTTACCAAAAGATACACATTACGTATATGTTGATAAGGTCGCGTATGAACAAGAACCAAGTCACTTGACCATTCGCAACCAAGATGTCTAAACGTATTCAAGCAAATCAACCATTTCTTCACTTGCTCGCACGCAGCGGGCCTAAACGACGTAAATCCTTGCTACAACAAGCTACTAAGGAAGAATTAACTAGCTTGTTTGAAATTTGTTTGAATATATTGCGAGGACATTTACCCTTAAGCTCAAAAAGGTATAAGGTATTCAAGCGTGAACGTCATACCCTACGTACACTAGCAGATAAGAAGATATCACTTCGAAGAAAAAAGAAGTTGGTTAATCAGAAAGGAGGATTCATTGGAGCTATTGCTAAATTTGCATTACCCTTGTTAGCTCAGTTGCTGTTAAAATGAAACATACTATGAAAATGGTCCTCATTCCTGAATATGAATATAAAATGTTGTTAGAAAAGAAGGGAAAAGATGTTGAAATCAAAACGAAAGTGAATAAACTTTTACGTGGGAAACGAACTCGTGAAAAAGCAATAGAAATGTCTCAAGTGCTTGGACGTCATTTACGAACAATTCAATCACAACAACAGCGACAAAAGTCTGTTACATCATCCAAAGCAGAAAAATCAGAAAAGTCCCAACAGTTTCTAAGCCATTTTCAACCTATTTATCATGTAAAACTAACACAACTTCTAGCAGAACTTAAGAAATATGGTACGAGATGGACAGATAAAAATGAACTTGTTTTAAAAACAGGTACTGTCATTACAAATTCTAACATTATTGATTTGTTGAAAGAAGCATTGGTTGCTACAAGAAGAAAAGAACAACGAGAACCACCGCATGGTTGGAAGCAGTTTATTGAGGAAATTGTAGATGCTAATATTCCAAAAACTGTTTTTGGTAAAAAGACAACTCGTGAAGATATTACAAAAGAGATACAACAACGTCAACAAAGGTTGTTTCCAGAAGGATGGGAAACTTTTTAACATGGATTAAAGAGCTATGGTGTTGTTGTTGTAAAGAAAATGGAAATAAAAATACTATTCCTGTAAAAATTAGGTGTGTTAGTGCTTGTTGTCAGGGAGAAGTAGTAGATACCAATTTAGATCATGTAGATAGCAATTTAGACAATAATGTAGACAGCAATGTAGAAAGTGAGGATGAAGAGTGTCAAACATGAAGTAATGTATATACACATCTAGTCTATCTACATCACATAAACGATTTAGCTGTCATGGAGTCAACAAGTTTTTACATTACTTTACCCAGCAATGCTAGTATGAACTATTATCCCAACAACAAGACTTCGAATTATCAAATTCGTATGCCTCGAACCATCTATCTGAACGGAAAATATGAAGTGGCTTTAGCTGAAATTCAATATCCACATACATGGACAACCATGAGACATGGAATGGACTATTCTATTCAGTATCGACAACAACCACTGAATGATATTGTTCTTGACACAATCAATATTCCTTATGGCTACTACAGATCCATACAAGAAATATGTCATGCAGTCAATGAAGAAGCGACTAATTCTATGAAAGATGACCTTAAAGAAGGTATTCGGATAAAGTATGATAAAATTAGACGACGCGTTTTTCTATATCTAAAATATGGCTTTGAAGTGTCATTCTCCACTGGATTAGCTGAGATTTTAGGATTTATCCCAAATCAATGGTATACTGAAACGTGTACAGCTGAATATAAAGCTGATGTGAAACAGGGGTTTTATACACTTTATGTGTACTGTAGTATTTGCGAGCCACAAGTTGTTGGTGATTATTATGTTCCTTTGCTACGTTCTGTTGCAATACAAGGACATGATGGAGACATTATCATGAAAACTTATGGAGAACCTCATTATGTTCCTGTAAACACATCCAAATTTGACGTGATAGAGATGAATATTAAGGATGACACAGACCATAATGTTCCATTTCAAACTGGGAAGGTGATCTGTAAACTTCATTTTCGACCAAAAGCATTATGAAAGCATACACACATAATCCATCTATTTATCGCAACCATTTTCTTCGTCAAGTGGGTGGAGAATTACCAGGATTTAAAGGAGCGCGAATACAATATGGAGATGGTATTGGTTCAATACTGGGATCATTGGCTCGAAAAGCTATTCCACTGCTTAAGGCAGGGGCTAAAATCGTTGCACCACATCTTAAAAAGGCTGCAAAAGATGTCGCGAAAGATGTTACAGGTCGAGTAGCACAACGTATGTTTGGTGATGAGTTAGGAGGACAAAAGAGAGCGAAACCAGCAAAACCTGTCAGAAGGCGAAAGGCAGCTAAACGGATAACATCAACAAAATATAAGAAAGATATTTTTTAATCATGTCTTTAATTCATAATCATTCTTGTGAATGTAGTCTTTCTCCATTAGAATGGTTTCACATACCACCAACGCAAACTGCTGTAGAAAAAAGCTATAATGTAGACTATCAACCACTAACTACTATTAGAGAAGGTGCTCCAATAGAATTCTACATTCCTGCGAGTACCGAAGAATATCTAGATTTAAAGAACAGTAAACTCCATATTGTATGTCACATTGTAAAGGTTGATGGAGAAGCGTGTGGTGTAGATGATAACGTGTCATGTATCAATGATTTGTTTAATGGGTTATGGTCTAATATTGAATTATTTCTAAATGATCGATTGGTATCACATAGTAACAATACTCATGGTTATACCAGCATCATATCTCATCTCATTCATGACTCGGAAGAAAGTCTCAATTCTGAGCGCTCTATGCGTCTCATCTATAAAGATACTGCCGGGTCAATGAATACTCATCAGGTGAAAAGACCTAATCATGAAAGATATGTATCAGGTTTTCATGTAAATATTGAAGGTGGTGATATAGCTGAAACAGGAAATAATGGTTTACATAATCGTTATTTGTATACACGTCTAAGCCGTGAGTTTATGCTTACAGGTGGTTTAAGGGTAGATTTGTTTGAGCAGGATCGTTATCTTCCCAATGGTGTTAGTATGAAATTACGTTTACATAGACAAAAAGATGAATATGTATTAATGGCTGCAAATAATGGTTTTAAAGTAGAAGTGAGAGAAGCGTTTGTAACCATTCGCAAAGTGAGGGTTAGTCCAGGTATTCAGTTGGGACATGCAGATGCATTGATGAAAAGTCCTGCTAAGTTTATTGTTACTAGAAAAGAATGTAAAGTTTTAGCTATTCCAACTGGATTTCAATCTTTTGTGAAAGATAGCATCTTTTTAGGCCAATTACCAAAACGTATTGTCATTGGAATGGTTCATAATGAATCCTTTGCTGGAACAGTATTGAGAAATCCATACAATTTTGAACATTTCAATCTTAACTTTATGCAGCTTTACTCTGATGGTGAACCAGTCCTATCAAAACCTCTCAAGCTTGATATAAATCAAGGCAAATATCTTGATGCTTTTGAAACACTTTACAAATCTTTTGATAGACTGGATGGTGAGAAAAGTTCGATTATAAAACGGGAAGATTGGCCTAGAGGTTATTCTTTATTTTCTTTTGACTTAACACCTGATTATGATGGTGCTGATCATTATGCCCTTATCAAACATGGGAATTTGAGACTAGAAATGAATTTTGCTGGTGCCTTGCAAAATACAGTCAATGTTATAGTGTATGCTGAATTTGATAACATTGTTGAAATAAGTGCAAATCGTAGCATTCAATTCGACTACCAGTCATGAACACGAAGCAGATAGAAGCCATCCTATCCCATGATGCCACGACAAAAGACTTGTTTCAAGGTGTGTTTGCCATGGACCAGTTACCATCTTTACAACGCGGTGCCTATGTCATCAACACAGACGATCATGATGAGCCAGGAGAGCATTGGGTGGCAGTATATTATGACGAAGACCCTGCAGAATATTTTGACTCTTATGGACTTTTACCTATAGACAGTCGTTTGAATAAGTTTTTAAAGTTTAATTTCATTTATAATTCAGTTCCATTACAAACACCAATATCCTCTACATGTGGATTTTATTGTGTGTATTATATAATTCAAAGAGCTCGAGGACATAGTCCTTTTGAAATCATTGATGTATTAAGAAGAAGTGATGGTGATTTTGTTGTAAAGGATTTTGTATATAGACATTATAAACCATTATTTTATTGATGTTGTATTAGTTAAGTTGTATTAGTTAAGTTATTGGTAATTGTGAATTGTATTATGAATATTGTAAATAAACAAGACAGTTTTATACAACATTCTTTGTTTATTGTGTTATACATTATTTACATTTCAACAATTATTTCACATTAAATTTTTATTTTACAAATACATTCAATACATCAATAAACACATGCCATTCATACCAATCTAAATTAATATATGTATCATAGACATTACATTCACGTTTGTAAATGCTATGAAAACTAGCATAACACTGTCCACTACCAAACTTTATTATTTTAACATCTTCATATTCAGACAGTTTCAGTTCATATCCATGATCATTCATGTCAATGTTCATCACCATAACACACATGGGATGCGTCAGTTCAATGGACTTGGTGCCTCGCATGAGTTGCACTCCTTCCTCTTTGAATTCAAGCGTCAGGTTCTTTCCAATCCAATGCTTGTAACAGAGCATGCCATTCCACTGTGTTGAGGGTGATGTAGTCGTAGCATTTTGTAAGCTCGTCATTTTGGCGAAATCGTACAAACACGTCTAAATAGTTCTCAGTCACACGCACTTCTAAATCCTCTGAGAGTTTCAGGAGAAAGCCAGGTATCCTCAGCTTCTCTAGATGGTCTTTCAACACAGATTGTTCGTCAGTTGATAGAATGATATACTTTCCAAAATGTTTTAGCACGATGTCATCATATACGTTTCTCAGATATGAGAATCCATGCGTAATGGGTTCATATTCCGATAAAAAGTCTTCCATCTCGTTCAACAGTCAGATGAACTATGAGCTGTCTCCTTGTCTGCAAAGACGTTTTTTATGCTCGCAAGATGGCGAAGAGTGGATGTTGTATCACTTCTAGGAATCGTAAGACTGCGCGCCAGTTCTTGATATCAAAGATGATCAAATCTGTATATGGTGTATCTGGCACAACTCCCTTATAATCCTCTGGATAATCCTGTAAAAGATTTCTACAGATTTCTACACGTATGTTAGAATCATATTCAGCCACCGTCACTTCCACTTTATTTTCAAGTCTACGTTTAAACCCATGTTCAAGTGGTATGTTTTTAAAGTCTTTCCACACTTCAGGTTTAAACCGATGATAACTTGTCTGAGAACCTAGTATCACTTCATTCCTATCATTTACAGTAAGGTAAGCACCACGGTTCAGCATGAGTGCATTCATGTTTTTACCTTGTTATGAGTCGTCTTCTTGTCTGCGAAGCCTTTTATCCACTTCTTTCACCTGCTTCTTCAACATTTTCCATTCAGGTATTGTCAGCAAAATTCCCTTTTTCGTTGGACGGTTTTTTCCAGTCCCCTCATCTCTCAGGTACTTGCGAATGTTTACCACTCCTTCATTGCTTTGTTTCATAATTTTGATATACTTTCCATTTCCTAGAGAAAGCATTCCATCCCACGACTGTGGTGTTGGTGCTGTCTCCACTTTCAATTTCTTGATGGTAGTGGTAGGATTTTTCACTTTTAAGTCTTTAACTGCATCTGCAAGAGTATCCATATCAGTTGTAGATCTCTTACGACTTTCACGTTCCATGTTAACACTTCAATGTTCGCACCTCAAATAACTCTTCCGTTGGAGGACCTCCCCCTTTTATACCACAGCCTTGTAATGTCCATGCGCTAAGGTGGAATAGCCATCACTCATCACATATCGCTTGTCATCATATGGGGAGAGGGCTACTTTCCTCAACTTCTCCGAGAAAAGCTGGTGACTATGACTTCGGATAATGTGTCCTGTAGCCATCGTTTGAGTTTTCTTAAACAAACTGTCTCTATACTGCACATGTTTAATGCGTCTTTGACAAGCTCGAGTGATGCCTTTGGCCGTACGTTTTTCTTTCCCACCACACAATAAACTGTACATTTTCGGTCTGAGTCCAACAAACTCTTCAATAGGGACGCCTGCCGTCTCATCCTTCATTTTCCCGAGCACTTTTTTGTTCACGTTGGAATGTAGGAAATGATCCGGTGGATAGTCACTTGTGTCGAACAGGTCAGCATCCTGCTGCATATCCTTGTAGATATCTTCCGTTTCTATGTCGTAACATAGACTGTCGGTGTCGCTGAACAATAACTTGGCATTGGGATACTTGGCCATGATGTAGTTGTAATGAAAGTTGAACATAAGCACTTTGCTGAGGTCGAGAATGGTGAAACCAACTTGAATGGGTTTATCCAGAAGCAAATCCACTTTGCGCAAATGTACCGCGGTCAAATCTTCGTTGAAAATTTTGAATTTGTGGAAAGAAGGTTTGGCTACAAGTTTCTTGAACCGCTTTTCCTTGTGAACAAGTTCAACATTGATTCGCTTTCTCACATTTTCCATGGTTTTGCCAAACACCGAGTTGTTCATCAGTTTGAAGAAGTCTTTCTCAAATGGGTTCTTGGCCAATTTTCTCTTTTCCGTGTTCAAGGTAATGTATTTTGCCAACCATTTGCTCTGTTCAAACATGATGGCGCGATGTACTTTAGTGACTTTCAACCCCAGTGAGACGTACTGTTGTAAATTCCTGTAATGAAGTACATATTTCTTCTTGTCAGACAAGTTAGGAATGAGCTTTTCACTGGGTTTGCCTTTCATGTTTAGATCTTCCAGTAGCTTCTGACTGTACTCTGACAATTCTCCAAATTTGACACATTTCCGTTCTGGAGCCACTGGGTAGTAATTATGACGATCATGGATTGAATTTGGATATTCTAAATCCACTTCCAAAATGAATCCAATGTCATCATCTTCATCCACATCCATGAAGTCAATGGATTCTGGCTCGCTCACCCACATAAATCCTCTTTGTGGCATGCTTTGTGACATGGCCCAGCCATACAAGTTGTTTGCGTCGAGGTACATCAGGTAGTTGTTTGGTATCTCAGAATTGTATTCTGCTACGTAGGGATTATTTGCTTTCGCATACTTGTGTGTGATCACGGATATTCCTCCACGTATGCCTTGCTCAACCATTTGGTACATGTCAATGTCATTGATCAATTCCAACTTCACCTTTGTCGCTTTTAACATTGCATCCCACGACAGTCCTGGTGCTGTATAGTAATGAGCAGGATCCAATTCATACGTGTTGAGGCATACTTGACGAAAGTTTTCAAACACGTCAGCTAGTAATAACACATCTGATTTCAGGTACAGGTCGTGGTATTCACCAAATGTTGTACAGTTGAATGTATCCCACACCTTCTGCGCATGTGCATAATCCTCATCGCTAATGTCCTCTTCGCTAAGCTGACTATAAAACTTGTCCTTTGATGGTAGCTGTGTTTCAGCAAACTTGGATGGCTCGTCCACGTAATCGTAGGGGTACACTCCCTTTCTCAGCAGCAAATCTTGCTGGTTACTATCGTGAATGTGAGAGGTCATGTTGTAGAAGTTGTCTTTGCCTTCTGCTGCAAGGTTGGATACCAACTTCTGTAGAGAGGTACTCATGAACTGAAAGCTGTCTGTAAATTTCAGATTGCTCATGGTGAATGCAATATATTTCTCAATGGTGTTGGGAATGACTGTAATCGTTTCATCTTTGAATTTCCCAATTTCCTCCATGATAAGGTGACTGTCATAACCTCGCAAATTGTGGAAAAACACAGGAATGATAAAAGAATCTTTATCCCCCTGCTTATCCTTTCTAAGTCGGAATTGTAAGTTGCATTCACTATGTGCAGCTCCGCGATATTTGCCATTGATATGGTCATGATCTCTCACACGATCTGCTCCTAGAGGTTCATGACAAATGTAGCAATCAACAGCGTTCTTAAAATTCTCTTTGTCTTCGGAAGTCATAACCATTTCCTTTGGCCGCTCTAAACCACGTACAATACGATCACGTTCATTCAACATATGGTCTAAAAAGACCTTTACGGCATTGTCTCCTCGATACACGACTGGTGCACGTGTGTTGTACTGGCTCACAACCACATAGGCAAAGCTGTTTGGACGATGATGTTGATACTTGTCTCCTTCATGCTTTTGCGTGAAACATTCAAAGTCTGCATAAATCACAAACGGTGCTCGCTGTTGTTTAGCCACATTCTTGAACTTGATGAAGGGTTCCTTGGGAAATGATAAACGTTGCGCGCCATGCTTGCCACACACTTCACGATGCTTATCTAAAAGCTCTTGTCGCATAAACCCGTGAAGACAGTTGAAACAATAAAAAGCTACACCATTATGCTTTGATCGATAAGACATAAGTCTGCTGAAATTCTTGATGAGGCAGTAATGCCTTTTCTTGTCATTGCTAATCAAAAGCAAGTTGATTTCTCTCGCACTGGTGTTTCGACTCAGTTGTATCGGAACAACTACATCTTGCTCATATCCAAACACGTTGATAGACATATCATTCTCCTTTTCAAACTTTGGAATGTCCGTAATCGGTGTTGGAAATGTCATGCCCTCTGTCTTTAATTCCTTCTCAAATGGTGTGTAATGATTCACGCGATGTGAGTTGTTCTCATGAGGGTGAAGGTAAGCTAATACAGACCATAAGAAACACTTGTTGTCATCATTGTAAATGTTTAATACACCTTTTGTATTCTTCACTTTCTTCGGTAGTGGAATAAAACTACTCGCATCCAGTGGCGCTGACGTAGCTGTATGTACTTCAATATACAGTATGTTATCCAATACCCAGCCAGAGCCTTGTCGCTCATGTTCATCAAACTTAGTAAACAATTCTTTATAGGCGTCTGGTAAGTCCTGCTCAATATCTGCTGGGTTGTATGCTGTATATGTTGGACTGCTGATAAATGAATTATCCACTTGTTCTACCATAACACCTTCAGCATTCGCTGTCAGTTTCTTGAAACGTGCATGAACGACAATGTACCATTTCATTCCATAGTTTAAGGTCTCCAACAAATGTGCCTTGATACGGTTCTCTTGTTGTCGCATTTCAAGCAGTAAATCCGATCCATCCTCAGACTCAAATCGTCTTTCCTGCGCGTTTTCTCCCAGACTAACCCTTCTACCTCTCCCTACTTGTCCTGTTTTTTCTTTCTTTGAAACATGTTCTTCATGAGACGCATTTTCCATCTCAGCTGGTGTGCATACATGTGCATCATAAGTATCCATAGATGGAAATATTTTAATGCATTCACAGCAGAGGAACGGATCAGGTCTGATAACACCATCTTGTACCGTCTTTCGTCTCTTGGCTTCAATCATCTCAACAAGCTCTTCATTAGCACGTTTCATCTTAGCTTGTTTGCATGTATGTGCTACGAACAATTCCAGAGATGGAAATGTTACATTACAATCATGACAGACGACTGATGTGTCTGAATTAGATGCCATTGTTGTTGTCACGTCAATTGCTTAAACTGATATGATGAAATGTAGGTCTCACTCATCCTATTTATACCGCCTAGGCATGTATTGCAGAGACATCTAGCGGAGAGCGATGTGTTCTGACGATACCTGAAAGCATTAAGAAAAGCATAATATGTTTTCAAAAAAAAAATTAAATTTTGGATTAGAACCCTGATTTTTACCCTACTACACCATGGTAAAATGTTCAAACTTATTTTATACATCATATTTTGTCAAAAAACAAAATTTGTTAAAGTTGGTCTAGAACCCTCATTTTTACTCTACTACACCATTGTATAATGTTTAAACTTATTTTATACATCATATGTTGTCAAAAAACAAAATTTGTTAAAATTGGTCTAGAACCACCATTTTTCAACTACTATGACTTTAGAATATTCAAATAAGTAGCGTGCTAAAATGTTCAAACTTATTTTATATATCATATGGTGTTAAAAACTAAATTTGTTAAAGTTGGTCTAGAACCACCATTTTTCCACTACTATAACTTTAGAACATTCAAATAAGTAGCATGCTAAAATGTTCAAACTTATTTTATATATTATATGGTGTTAAAAACCTACATTTGTTAAATGTGCTTTAGAAGTGTCATTTTCCAACTACTATAACTTTAGAACATAACATTAGACTTAACGTAGGGAAATTCCCATTCCTTCTCAAATTTATTGATTGTTCCCACACTCGAGCGCACTCTGAATTTATCGATCGGTTTTCCCTCACACTCTGTACGAGTGCACTCTGAAATTATCGATCGGTTTTCCCTCACACTCTGTACGAGTGCACTCTGAAATTATCGATCGGTTTTCCACCACACTCTGTACGAGTGCACTCTGAAATTATCGATCGGTTTTCCACCACACTCTGTACGAGTGCATTCTAAAATTTCTCAGTCGGTTTTCCCCCACACTCTGTACACATGTACTTATGCTGTGTGTGTGTGGTTACTGTAATGGGGAAACCATTGAAATATGACTAATTAAATATTATCATAATAATAATAATAAAAAAATAAAAATAAAAAAATAAAAAAAAAAGTTACACAGTCACATAATGTTACAGAGTCACATGATGTCACAGTCACATGTTGTCACATAATGTCACAGAGTCATAAAAGTGAACACAAACCAAAAAAAAAAAAAAAAAAAAAAAAAAAAAAAAAAAAAAAAAAAAAAAAAAAAAAAAAAAAGATGACTTACCACAAGTCATTGGTTAATTTGTCTTCCAATCTTGCACTTCCCTTTTCCAAAGAATAACCAAATCTTTCACTTCTCTTTTCCAATGAATAGCTAATGTTTCACTTCCTTTTTCCAAAGAATAACCAATGTTTCACTTCGTCTCCTATGTGTATTCCAGTCAATCCTTCACTTGTTCTTCAACAGCACAGCACAACACAATAGGTAAGAGCAACTGTTTTCACTTTTTTTCCCATGTGTATCCAACGGCAGTCAGAGCATGAATGATGCAAATGTACACAGACAATGTGCTCTTATAGGAGTGTTGAATCACATCCTAGTTTCACTTCGTCTCCTATGTGTATTCCAGTCAACCCTTCACTTGTTCTTCAACAGCACAGCACAACACAATAGGTAAGAGCAACTGTTTTCACTTTTTTTTCCATGTGTATCCAACGGCAGTCAGAGCATGAATGATGCATATGTGCACAGACAATGTGCTCTTATAGGAGTGTTGAATCACATCCTGGGGGGGGGGGGGGTCCCCATGGTATATGATTCTTCACCAGGGGGGGGGGGGGTCCCCATGGTATATGATTCTTCACCAGGGGGGGGGGTCCCCATGGTATATGATTCTTCACCAGGGGGGGGGGGGGGTCCCCATGGTATATGATTCTTCACCAGGGGGGGGGGGGTCCCCATGATATGAAAGTGATGCCCGAGGGCGGGTTCGATCCATTGACCTTCAGATCATGGGTCCGCTTACGGGTCCTATGCTCTACCAACTGAGCCATTCAGGCCAGAAGGTTTATGATCGGGAAAATTTTCCTCATATACAATTAGAGCCACATGAAACATGATTTATAGGTCACGTGACATATGATTGACAGGTCACGTGACGAATGACTCACTTTGACAACCTAAATGATATGATTGACAGAAAGTGAAAGTAGTGCCGGAGGGCGGGCTCGAACCACCGACCTTCAGATCATGCTTCAGCATTACGGGTCCTATGCTCTACCGACTGAGCCATTCCGGTCAGAAGGTTATTGATCGGGAAAATATTCCTCATATACGGTGGGAGTTACATAACACATGATTGACACATGACACGTGACATATGACACGTGACACATGATTGACATGTCACGTGACTAATGATGTCATGATGACCTCATTATGACGTCATTCATACAGGCGCGCGCTCTTTCAATTACCATCTGGTCCAGAACTCTCATGAGAGTTCTGGACCACCCTGTGACGTCATTTTGGCGCCAATTTTTGGTCCAGAACTCTCGTTTCTTCCCTACTTTTAATCATTGTTCAGAAGATGTAAAAGTTATCTTGTTCAAAACATATATCAGTAACTTTAATGCTTCCCAGTTGTGGTCGTGTTATAAGAAAGGCACTATATATCAATTCAAAATCGCTTACAATAATATTTTTCGTGTTTTTTTTTCAGTTTACATAGAAGATATAGTATATCATCGAAATGGAGTTACGTAATATTAAACAATATGATGAAGTTACGAAAGTATATATTAAAAGTACATAAAAAAGGTTACATGAATAAGAAAATGCAATTCTACGATCATTACACACCAGTGTTATCATGAAAAAAATATAATTTAATGCGCTAATGGTACAATGTGTCGTATACAGTTGATGTACAGTATTATCTTGATGAAGTATCTTTTACTGAAAGGCATTGTGAAAATTCAAAATATGGACCTCGAGTCTGAATCAAAGCAATAAATAAATAAAGAAAGAAAGAAATTGCGTAATTGTGAACAAGTCATTTTAAGTAGTAAAAATGTACAATAATTATTGTAATCGGACAAGCGTTCATTAAGCTGTGCTTTTGCTTGATCCTTTTTCTGTCTAGTTATGTATATATGAGAGTCTTTATCTCTTTGTAATTGTAAAGTTATTTATATTTGCAGTACAGAAAATAAAATTTGAAACATGAAATCTAATACTTTATAGCCGAACAGTACATTGCTTTCAAAAGCTGAAAACTTACTGCGCATGGATATTGTTTTGTTCCTGCACTATTTCTTTTGAGCGATATTATGCGATCAGCACTCAAGTATGGAAGAGCTGGAATTTGAACCAAAAAATGTGAAAATCGGTGATTATACATCCCCCGCTGACGGCCCACTTCACGTTTCGAAGGATGGGTTTAAGTTTTCAATTGATGGTAAAGTGAAATTCAGTCTCAAAATACCCATCACAGATATAACCAAATGTTTGGCACATTTCGCTTGTAAAAAGCCACCAAATTTCCAATATCAAAGACAGGTTATTCACACAGATACTGATGTTATCTGTTTGGAAGTGAACCAGAATTGTTCAAAGGGGATAACCAAGGAACTAAATAGCGCTCTGTCCGTTGCCAGATCGGGTAAGATTTTTCAGCATTTACTTTGGATTTCAGTGTGTACTAGTCCTAGATGACTCTTGCGGTCTTCACAAAGAGTCATAGTTCCTACAGAAATAAGCCAATTCGCACTTTCGGGTTTTTTACCGGTGGAGGTGTTGTTTCGACTGAAAATGTTGGGGGATAAATTATAAAGAAATGATAAGGGAAAAACATCAAAATTCTAATTTTCTTTCAACATGCACACTTTCAAATTTATAAAGCCATCATATGATCTTTCAAAAACTATTTTGCATATTATTCAGTGTCTTAATACCCAAATTGTGAATATGTTTCTGGTAAAATGGAATTTTGTTGATTTTTGCCGTTTTTTTTTCTGTCATTTCTTTATATCCTTATCCCACCTGAATTCAGCCGAAACGCAAAAACTTTTCGGCAAAAGCCAACAGTGCGAATTGTCACTGATGTCAATTTGCAAATCTCGGCGCACGACTCGGGCCAACGGCGTTATTTTAGAAAGGGTGCATAACATAAATGGGTCTAGGACAGAACCCCCCCGGGACCAAACCCCCCGCGCGCATAACCCCCCGAGCCAAAACCCCCCGATCGGACCAAACCCCCCTCTCAAAAAGCCAATATAATACGTCAAATTTAAACACACGTTTATTGAATCATGATTTTATAACTTGAGATGTAGTTCATTTGTATAACATTTTGCAAAAGCTGTTTTACTACGATGACTACAACTGCGTAATGTCAACAGTCACTGTTGGTTTAAAACTGAATATTGTGAGCTATTCCTCTTTATTTATAATAACAGGAATTCGTACTTCAGATGTTTTAATTGCAATCACATACAGACTAGATGATAAGGGTGTAAATTATACTTCAGATCCTGTGATTGTAAGATGACAGAACCGGACACGGCAGAAGCTCTGCAATTACGTACCTTACATAATAAATAATCATAACGATTACAGAATATCCGATACTGCTTAAAAGTTTTTTTATCATTGTTGGAGGGGGGAGGGGTTGGTCCTCTCCATATGAGGGGGGGGGGGGGGGGGGTTGGCATGGGGGGTTATGCGCGCGGGGGGTTCGGTCCCGGGGGGGGTTTGGTCCCGGGGGGTTCTTTCCGGGACCCAACATAAATGGCCCAATTATAAATTATGGCGCACAAGTTTTGTGGTCAGATAACTTATTTTTACTGAGAAAAATCTGTGTTTTCTTGAAATCAGGATATCGGATCCCTCATTATCGCCCACAACAACAGTGAATCCACAGTTGCAAAACCACCCTTTACTTAGTTTGGGAGTTTCGCTTAGGTCGAAAATAATGCGCCAGGGTACTTTTCGGTGTGCTTTTAAAGAAAAAGCCTGCCAGTTCGAGCCTCGGTGTCCTTGAACGTGCGCCGCAGGGCCGGTAAAAATTTCGAAATTTTTTAAAATTTCATGAAATTTTTGAAATATTTCAGAAATTTTTGAAATATTTCAAACCACATTAGAAAAAACACACAGTTCCACTCTCTGTGTAAGGGAACAGGACAATTCCCCCCCAGACAATTCCCCCCCAGTCAATTCCCCCCCGACAATTCCCCCCGTAGGACAATTCCCCCCGAGGACTATTCCCCCCCCCTCCTCATTAATTTTTATTTTTCTTATTTTTTTCTTTTCTTTGTATCTCTCTCTCTCTCTCTCTCTTTTTTTTTTTTTTTACAAATTGTTGCCCTTTTATCTTCTAACTGGAGATGGTAATTGTCCTTTCATTTCAACATTGTCGCAATTGCAATTTACATGCCTTATCCAAACCAATGAACTTTAAGTTGGCCACCTCAGTGCCAGCAAAAACGGTTTTTTACATGTTACATCGGTCGGATCCGCCGTAATGTTCGCGGTGCATCTGGTCAAATTGTGGGTGGCCGCTTGCCCGAGCTACCACGTCGCTGGTACGCCGACTCTGCGCAACGCATTCGTCAAACAGTCCGCGACTTCGAAAACCGACATACTGTTGACTATTGACTATTTGCGTGGAATTGCCCACAACACCAGGTTTTAAATGGCAGAAAAAACTTTCGTTCCAGATAGAAAAATTTTGCATTTTTGAATTTATGGTATTTTAAAAATAAAGACTTTGGCATTCAAAGTAAAATATAATATAAAAATTAAGTGGGGGGGGGGGGAATAATCCTCGGGGGGAATTGTCCTACGGGGGGAATTGTTCGGGGAGGAATTGTCGGGGGGGGAGTTGTCTGGGGGGGAATTGTCCTAGACCCTCTGTGTAATATTTGTTCGTTTTATTTAACAAATACCACCGTCAAAAATGCAGACAGATAAAATGACAGAATCGCATACCGACTAAACGCACAAATCGGTTGATTGCATAAAATTATGTATTTTTAACGGGATAATTGCATACCGCTTTACCGTAAACGGGATAAAGGCAAAGCTTTTTCTCATTTAAATGGGAAACACCGCTTAATTGCAGAATTAAGGACGACTATTCAAACAGTGCTACACTTGAAGCAAACTCAAGTTTGCTCCCTGTTTATTTAGCTAACATATTGTCTGCTATATGTTTGACCTATTATATACATATCCGACCTCTTTCCCCTGTGCCGTTAACAGTGCGCCCCCTTTCAGCAGTTCCTATAAACCCCCCTGCCTCTCTCCCACCCCTTAGAAACACCCGCTCAGATACCCGGAGTAGATGTGTCAACGGTGCTGTAGGCCAGCAACTGCTAGCTTTGCTACTCAAAAGTCATAGACCACACTGGATTTCTGTGGCTGCATTTATTGATGCAGTTATGCCAACGCAGTGTATTAACTGACAACTAAAGATGAATGTCCGTGGGTAGGTATCCGTCAGTATTTGGTATTCTTGATGTCCAACTTATTTCTTATTTAAAAATTTCAAAACATGTGAAATTTTTACAGTGAAATATTTCATTCGAAATATTTCATACCAGCCCTGGTGCGCCGAAAGATTCAGAGCCTCGAAATTGAGATCAGTGGCCATTTCTATTTCAGGAACTGTGACCCTTTCTGTCCTAGGAAGATAGAAAGGGTCCGCTGGGACTAAGTGTGTACGAGAAACTTTGGGTGAGTCGTCCAAAATTATTGGGTGAGTTGTCCAAAATTTTGGGTGAGTCGTCCAAGATTTTGGGTGAGTTGTCCAAGGATTTTTTGGGTGAGTTGGTTTTTGGGTGAGTTGTCTTGCTCCCTTGAAAAACCTTGAATTTTACACATACGAGGAGGGGGAGAACGAATGGTTACAGTAGATCGAAATTGGTGAAATGAAAAAGAACATCTTCCGTGGTTCCAAAAAACATTATTTTGTCAAATATCACAAAATGATGTATATTTAAGTCGATAGGGTTTCAAAGCTTGCAGCTGACTTTATTTAGTTGAGTTGATATTTAATATTTTGTTGTCACCAGTTACGATCTAATCTAGCCAATTCTATCTCCTCTCCCTCGTAGGTTTTCCAGACCTGGAAAACACCTGGAATTTTGTAAAATGTCCTAAAACCTGGAAAACACCTGGAAATTTAGTTTCGCAAATACTAAATTTTTCCAGGTTGTTTTTCTCGATATTCCGCGATCGTTTCGTATGAGTTTTGCTCGTGATTGTTCTATAGAAATTTGTTTTTGTCGATTGCTGAGGAGTTTTCCACACGCGTCTGTGCTATCGTATATCACATGTATTTGTTACATGGCTTACAACTCAGGCACCTGCCGTTTTTAAGATCACTTTGTTAGGCCCCAACCCTTCGGATTGGGGCCTATAGGTTTGGGGTGTCTGTCCGTCCGTCCGTCCGTCCGTCTGTCCGTCATCGCTTTATACCCCTATGAATTTGGGGGGCTTTTGGGGCTTGCTTGTGTTTCACAAATACTTACTTGTTACCCTTGAACCACACAGAGAAGATATGTTTTACCTTGCATCATCGTGGTGCGCATTAGCTGTTGATATAAATTTTCGTCTAATATTTTTAATGATTTATATGGCCAGTATTTACTCAGGTAGTTTTGTTTTTCTGGTTCATTACATGAAGCAAAATAGCTTTCATTTTAAATGATTTTAAAATGTCTTTACATATATAAGTATTGTACAAAACGTTTTGATATCACTTCTCGAGTTAAAATGATAAATAACTCTAGCAACAGTTAAAATTATATAGATGCATTGCATAGTAATCTCTGAACTCCATTTTTTGCTTCGCACGGTCAGTTATTACACCGTTGTTTCGTATGAGGGTCACGTTTATGTTAAACACTATAAGTGTAAATTTATTGCTGAAAAAATTGTTGAAAATAAAAATAAACAATGATTATAATGTGCATTTTAAAGACTGTTTCAAGAAACTATAGGCAAGCAATTTTTTCAGGAAGAAACAATTGGACTGTGATTAAATTACTCCCGATTTACCCTAATAATTGCGAGTGTATTTCTTGTAAGTGACGATGACGATCATGATAATTGCAATTAGCACTCATCACGATTGCATTTTTTATAATATTGTAAATTTTCAACTTTTCTATAGGTAGTTATTTGCACTAAACAACAAGCATTTTTTTATTTTTGTATCGATTACACCTCGCCCCCTAACATCCATACCTTTGCTGATGTAAAAAATCTGAAGCCAAATATCGGTTAGTTCGAATATCGGTTAATTCGAACAATTTCGTCGGTCCCAGCTTGTTCGAAGTAACGAATATTTACTGTATGTTAAGTACGCTACTGCTAATTTGATTAGTTGCTATAGTTATTCTGCGTTGGTACCAGGAGTGGGGTTCGAACCCACGCCGACATTCGTCCCTATTGTGTTTTTTTTTTACCACCCATAGCCGCACGTGACTTTTCACATGCCCTTCTTTCCATTCGTATCAGTGTAACACTACAGTGTTTGAACATCGTACGAATTTCCTTATTTTTGCCCGTCTTTTTCTTTTAGGCCACCCACAGCCGCACGTGGCTACTTTATTCCAATTTCACACGTGCCCTTCTTGCCACTCGCACCCGCTTTAACGTTGCACGAATATCTACCATACAACCGCGGCAGGAACGTACTCGTACACTTCTGTTGTGAAAATAGTAGTCGCAAGCGGGACTTGAACTGGGAACCTTTCGCGGACGTGCTAACCACTAAGCCAAAAGCTGCAACTCATGGAAACAGCCAAGCACAAATGTACATGTAGTTACATGTTTGTATATATTCATTTTCACAGCACACATTATAGATACCAGCTTCACGACACTACTGTTGAGATGAAGTGTACTCGAATATCTGAGCAAGGTTTTCTGAGGATATTCCAGTGTCAGCTTGATAGAAATATAATGTTAAAAGGAATCCGGAATTTTTTCGAATTGAACCCGGAAAACCTGGAAAACACCTGGAATTTTTTTTCATTGTTGACGTGGATACCCTGGAGATTCTTATTATAAGTCATTAAGAGTATAATCTTATTAGGCTAACAAACCAATTTGTAATTTAACCAATTACGATGTGCTGTTCAATTTGAGTGTTCTTTTCCTCGTAGTCCCACTAGAATAGCACTTCCATGACACCAAAAGTCATATTTACGATAATGTAACTTGGGTCTGGTGCCTCAGATTTACCAATCTTTGCGCACGGTACAGGACAATATCCGTCTTTGAGGAAAGATACGTCACATAAATAACTGTTTTAAAAAGTCAAATAGCATTTATGTACTGAAAATGCGTTGATTTTGGGCTTCGAATATCGAACCTCTTGGTATTTTCCTTGGAAACCGGATTCGATTGAATGGATGGGGGTATTTATTAAATAAATATCATCTGATTTATCTTTAATGTTTAGCAACATCACAAGTATAATGCAGTGTTTACTCTCAGTTGTTTTGTAGAATTATAGTTCTGTTTAATGTTGTAACCCTTTGAGTGTTATAATAATGTTGAATTACATTTTTCCCTATTCTGCCAGGAGTGCGTGTACAACTTATTCCCGATGGCTCACGAATTGCAACGAAGTACATCGTGTTCTCCGTGGGTCGCGCTGAGGAGAATACGGTGGATATCTTCAAAGAGATATTCTCGCCACCGGGCCAGGCGGTGACGAACAGGTTTCGCGAATTGTCCACGACTGGCCTCAACCTCATCCTGCAGGACTTCGGACTGGCCGTCCAGCAGAAGAAACCGGCAACGCTTGTACACACAAACAATTCCTCTACGCCTGGTAATGTTTCAAACATGAAGCTGCTTTGCGAGACAACGATTAAACCCGCTCCTACGCCTCCAGGTGAGTTTTAAATCAGCCATTCGCGTTATCAGTGTTGCGGCACTGTTCGTCCTTTTTTTTTAAATGAAAAAGAAATTGAATAGCCTCTTCACGGCTTTGCAAATCATGGATTTTGTGGAAATTTAGTTTGCAGAGGAGAGAGCGAGTTGTTTTTGTTGGTCTTTGGACAACTCGGCACCTGTCAAACTCGGCACCTACAAAGTCGGCACTTTTTGGACAACTCGGCACCTAAAATTTTGGATAACTCGGCACCTCATTTTCAAACTCGGCACTTTTTGTTTTTGTTTTTACTTTTTACTTTGTTATTTTTATAGTCTTAATGCTTCAACAACAGTTTGTTTTATTAAAGTGGCTCATTATTATACTTTCTTTTTAGATTTATCCCTTATGGTTTGAACAAAGTGTTTCAGCTCACAATTCCAGAGCACTCTGGACACCACAATTCATTGCAATCACCATGAAAAGGAACCTTTTGTGTCAGTGTTCTATGAAACCTTTTATGTATTTATTATTTTGTTCCCTGTGGTTTTGACATCACTCACTATTGCTGAGAACTCTGGACACCACAATTAACTTCAATCGCGAGAGCAAAGAGCCTTTCATGTCAGGGTACTCTGAAACCTTTTATGGATTTATTATTGTTTTGTTCCCTGTGATTTTGCGATCATAGGTTGGACTGCACTTCCTAATTGCAATGTTGTGATCAATGTTTCTGAGTATCATAAGTTGCAATTAGTACCACAGTGCGCAGCACGGAGCACTGTATTGCTTTAATAGCAATTATGAAACTATGCTTGGGTGAATTGCGTGGTTGCTTTAATTTTATTTGCCCAAAGAGGCGCCTAACTCGACAGTCACCTTGTTCTGATCTCTCGAAGAAGATTAAATATAAAATTTAAATCAAATCACCCCGACAAATTAAATCAAAAAGGAAACGGGTCATAAGCAAAGAGCAGGAATTCCACCAGGAAAACAGAGGTAACTTTTACATTTTTACATTTTGGTGTCATGACAAATAAAATGCAATTATACAGTTGAGTACATACAGTGGGTGATGTCAAATGAAAGGCTCTATGGGCGCAAAGTCCATGGAATGAAACAATAATAAATACATAAAAGGTTTCAGAGTACACTGACACAAAAGGCTCCTTTTCACTTTGTTCAAGTCATAAGGGATTAATCTAAAAAGAAAGTATAAAAATGAGGCACTTTAATAAAAAATAAACTGTTGTTGAAGCATTAAGACTATAAAAATAAAAAAGTAAAAATTTAAAAAAAAAAAAAAACAAGAAGTGCCGAATTTGAAAATGAGGTGCCGAGTTATCCAAAATTTTAGGTGCCGAGTTGTCCAAAAAGTGCAGACATTGTAGGTGCCGAGTTTGACAGGTGCCGAGATGTCCAGTCCCCGTTTTTGTTTATAAGCATTTTCCCAACACGACATAAGCACTGCGTGATATTTCCAGAAATAAACCGGCTTCAAAATAAGTGATATTGAAAATGCCATTGACTGCTGTTTGGATTTTTATAGACCTAAGTCTTAGATCAACTGTTCTGCCAAAACTACGGATGTGACGGTTTACCGTTTTGGACGGTTAACCGTGAAGGTGGTGGTTCGGTTAAACCGAACCGTGTTCGGTGGAAAACCGCGGTTCATTTTCAGTTTTTAATTAACATTATTTTTGTTTTTCTCAGGACCATATTTAACTGCTATGAATGTTTCAGCTCACTATTGTAGCGCAGCATTATTTTACACTTCCAAATGAGTTCCTTTTTTTAGTTAAGCAAAGTGTTTACTTATAAAATAGAATACTTTTTTACTTCTAGAATAAAAACAGGAAATTACTTCGGATATCTTTAATTTATATATATTTGCATAGTCTGAAAAAACCGAAACCGAACCGAAAAAACCGCGGATTTTTCTTTAAAAACCGAAACCGAACCGGACCCATCAGTGAGTGACGGATCACATCACTAGCCAAAACACCATTTTTTTGGAAGACCATGCAGTACCGTCCATTGAACAATGGCAGTTTGGGCTTGGGTCTGCATGGCGAACAAGGGATTGAAAGTATTCATGCAGAGATAAATCGAATATCAAGATGCATGGCCTGCATAAAAAATCCCCTGGAATGTCTTCAGCCCATAGTAGTAGAATATCGCATCAAAATATCACCAGAAGCTCAGCAAGAAACTGTGAAAGCTACAAAAAAAAAAAGAACTCGGAAACCAAATGCTAAATCTGTGATTAACAAAACCTCACATACCACGTGACCGCATCATTGTACAATTTATACATGTGTGCAAGGCGCTAATACTTAATAGTGGTCTCAGTTTTTATTAAAATTGATCAAGTTGTAACACGCGTATCCAATAAATAATTACAAAAAGTGGTGTTGTTAATATAATTCAAGTAATGTGAAAGTTTCAGAAAAAAACCAGAGTCGCATTTCTCCAGCGAAATGTTAAACACTTGACAAAGATTAAAACACAAAAATACTTCCTTCAGTGGGTTATTTCTTGAATAATATAAGTATTTTACAACATGCATACAGTGTGTTATACAACTATGTACAGAGCTTATGGCACAGCATGTATGTTTTAAAAAAATCGGACTACTGTCAAAAAAAAAGAAAAAAAAAAAAAAGAAAAAAAAAACTCCATAGGTTCATAACTGAATACCAGCTAAATATATTAGCAAACAACACAGCTTGGATACGTCTTATAAGCCGAGTAGTGTTTGGCTTTTTGTTGACTTAAGGTTTGAGTGACTGATCAGGCATGCGCTGTGTTATCTGTTTACGCAGTGAGAGCTCGCACAACGCTGACCAACTGTGTGGTGTTCTGTGCTTACGTTAAATGCTCCGCATTTACTTGCAGAAAATACACTCTTTTCACATGGCGTTTTAACAAAGAAAACGAAATCGAAGACGAAAATAAAAAGTGACATGCACGCGTTCAGATCAAGCTCTTCATAAGTCGTAAGTTTCATGGTCCTAGGGATCATAGTATCAGAGAAGACACAAAAAACTAAAATTCCATTTCTAAACAGCCGTGTCTTGCTAGCAATTCAAATTATATGTCATTGAGGTCAATCCGTGAAGTACGTACGCACAAAGTTAAGAATTTTAGACCCCCCCCCACCTGTTCGCAATAAATTTTGGCATCAGCATGGACCTTAATAAATAAAACCTGCAATGTTTGAATAATTTTTGGATTTTTTATTCGTGCAGTTTTGACGAAGCAAGTGACGCCGGGACATAGCAGAAGCTCTTCCGTTGCCACCGCCAAGACAACTGTTGTCGCCAATTCTAATCCCGTTGCCAAAGGCAAGTCCAGTTGGATATGTAGTTTTTTTTTCATCATATGTTAAATTTGAGGATGGGCGGGGGTTGGAGTGTAAATTGACTTTTGAGCTATATTAAACATATCATGATATGCCAGGGGTGATTTTTTGCAACTCAAGTTCGCGTTCCGGTTATTGAGGTATTGAAAGTTTGGAAACAACAGCTAGTTTAGTTGTTTCGAGCGTTGACCTGGCAATCCAATGTCCTTAGTTCAAATCGGGCTCGATTGGGTAAGCATGGGGGGTGGTCGGTGGTAAATCCGCTACAGTTGCCGTAGCTAAGCGAATTAGTTTCCGAAGTGGCTCAGCGAAAAAAAAAGACGTAGTTTCTTGGTTGGCGTAGTGAAACAAATGTCTTTGTTGACTGAGGAAAGAAGCACCAACGCTGCCAAAGTAAGAACAAGCCGGGTGTTAACGCAAGTAGTTATTTGGCTGGTATGAATGAATGACGCCCATCCTTGGTTATAGAATAACTAATAAGTAATACTGGCGTAGAGCCGGAAGGCATAGCTTGTTATGAGCGAGAAGGTTGGAGAAGGGGCTGAAAATCATGACTTCACTGGAACCGCTGTTATTTACTTAAAATGCTTTACAGATGCCAACAGAAAAAGGTGGAACAGCAGCAGTAGCAGAGACAGCAGCTGGAAAAACAGATGCCGTGCCGACGACCCTCGGGCCATCTCCTCTCTTTTGGGCCACAAGACCTTGAATGTCTCCGTCACGCGCCTCAGTATAACTCCGGGCCAGCTGGAGAAGTTGACGAGAAAGCGACTGAGTGATGACGACACCAGAACGTCAACGCCATCCAAGCGCGCCAACATCTCCGCTGGCCCGGAGGCGTCGCATTCGGGCGCTGCCATTCGAAGCGACGAACAGATGATCAGGTCAAGGTCGAAGGAGTCGTCGAGTGCGCGACTGGCGGATGGTGCAGCTGCCAGCAACCAGCAGCCGTTGGTCATTGTCCGGATGGAGCCGGCAGCTGCTGTGGCCAGCTTGTCGGCGACTACGAGGTCGTCGCCGGCAGCCGTACCATCCTCAAGCAGAAGTGTTGCGCCCACCCCTAAACCAAGTCCGCCTCCCGAGGAATTAGACCCGATCGTTGTGCTGGACGCCGGAGCTTTTTCCGTCGGGCCTTACAAAGGTATGGATTTTAGGATGTCACGTTTTTTTTTCCACAGTAAAATGAAGCTAAAATTTAATATAAGATACAATATGAATATGTATGTGTGTGTAGCTTTTAAAGCAATAGCATTAGTAAGTAGAAAACTGATTTGAAAAAAGAAAGCGATTTTTTGTAGATGATTTTTGTTTCTGCCCGCAGGAATCGGGCTGTCGAGCATGGAACTGTCATCCAAGGAGCTCAAACTTCACTTTTCGAACCAGACGCCGGCTTTGAAGACGCTTGGCGGCGCCATGTGCATCCGTGCAGAGAACGTGCTGCACGTGCTGGCACACGTGTCGCCGCTGCACACGTCCGTCGCCTTCCTGTACTTCACGCCGCCGTTTGCGGCTGTGCTGTGCGCCTACCTGCAGGCGCACGCGGACGAGTTCGCCACCTACCACCGCAAGGACGACGCCTTCAACTCGTACGGTGTACTGGCCGTCGTGCTGCAACCTGTTCCCAACACCAAATGCGCCAAGCTGAAGAAGGTGTGTCGCAAATTGGCGCTAGACAGGAACCACGATGGCACGCTACTGCAGGAGATTGACGCGGAGGGCGCGGGCAAGTTCCTCAAGGTCTGCTTTTCGTCAAAGCTTCACGACGCACTGGCAACCACTGATCAGAAGGTGACGCACACGGCGTGCATCAAGGAGGACAAGGATGACGTCATTTGCGAAAGTGCCACCCCCGAGACTGTGCCGCCTCTTGCGGCCAATGGCAAGAGTGCTGGTGGGGAGCTGGGTGGACCGCACGTTGTGGCACCCGTGCCCACCGGTGTCCCTGTGCAGAATCGCGTCACGAACTCTCCCCAGCTGCCCGTCTTCCCTGCCGCTGGGAGCAGTTCGACGGTTCACGGGGTGCACCCTCCTGCCGGTGGGGCGGGCGTGGCCGTGCTGCAAACAATTGTGCCCGTCAGCGCCAACTTGGTCCCCGTCGCCAGCAGTGCGACACCCCTTCATGGCGTCAATCTCCCTCAGCCCCGCTGCAGCCCGGCTGTTCAAAGCCGGCCTGTGCCTGTCCAGGCAAGCGGCATGGATAGCGGGTTCCCATCCACGGGTGAAGGTCGAAGCGGCTTGGTGGCGACGGCTGCATCGTTGCAAGGACAGCCTCCCAGTGACGTCATTCCATCTACTAACGGGGCGGCACCTTACGCCATCCAGCCATTGGTCATTGCCCCTGAAACTGATGACGTTTTGGTGACGTCTCACGAGCATGCCAAGACGGTTGACGTCATCGGGCAACGCACCACGGAACCGGTACGCCTCTCGCTGCGCTGCCCGTTCGGCTTGAAGGGCATGGAGAAAGTATACCAAAACATTCACTGCAAACACAACTACGATTACACGAGTGCTGTTGACGCCTTGATGCGCTCCAATGGCAGTCCAGTGCGCTGTGCGGCTATTGGCTGCCAAAATGCCAAGCCTATCACGATGGATGATCTTGTACCTAATGCAGAACTCCAAAAACTTGTCGATGCTGGCAAGAGTTAATGATGAGGCGAGCGTCGATGGCTGAGTTGCGGTGTGTATGTGGAATTGGGGAGGGGGTGTTGCTTTCGTTGGCTTGCAGATATTCTGCTTAGTATCCCCTCTGTGTCACCTTGCATTTTATATATTGTAACATTATTTTGTTTCGAGGTCGGAAGCAGCATGACAGGTACATAATATGCACTGTGTTTGTGATGGGAGGGGGGCGGAGGGGGGGGGGGGGGGGGTTGATAAATCACCCCTTTCCGATCACCTTTCTCTTCCTCACGTGCTTTTGACATTCACTTGAGTATTTGATGATTTTTCTCGCGAAATCTTTAGGGGTAATAATTCACTACTTTTTGAATTGATAGGCTGTTTGAACCCCCCCCCCCCCCTCTCCTCGGCTTTCTCTCATTCCTCCATAATCTTGAACGATTGGTCATGTTTCTAGACCAATCCAAAACTTGCCCACTGACCTCCCAAACACACCCATCCCCCGCCCTCCATGCACCACCTCAAGGCAATTTCCACATATTTATTGCTTTTTTGGACTATTACACAACCTTCAAAAACGTAGTGAACGCTTTCAATGGAAAGATCACTTTCGCATGTTCCTGTCTCTAAAGAATTGGAAAAAAAAAAGCATTTTGTAGTCCATGAAAGTCTTGGTTTGTGTTCTGCATAAAGTATCGATTATTAGCTTCGAAGTTGTTCACTCTCATTAAACTATTTCTTTATAAGGCTGCTTGCCAAAGATTACTGTCAACAAATGGCCGGAAGACTCATTTGTGCTAATTTTGAATTCCGTGGTGGTGAATAATCCTGTCGTTTAGCTGAGACAATTTGGGCGAAGGTCAATGCCCCGCTTTCCACCCCTGGCCAGATTCGAACCATGGACCATAGGATTGCAGGACCACCGCTCTACCGACTGAGCTAACCGCCACCCCCCCCTGTAAACATTTTGGCTGGCGTATTGTCGCTCACCCCGCAGTGTTCAGCCCCTAGTATCCGTGAAGGAGCGTACCCAACGGTGACGAAAACTTTTGGAAGACCATTTAGCCAAAACGGGGAACAGTTGTACCCATAAGAGAAAAAAAGGTGAGACAGGGGCATCGTGAGAGGTGTTTGATTCTCGAATGCTGTTACTCGAATGTCTTCTCCGCTCTGTTTCGAAGATGGAGAGAGAGAGAGGGGGGTGTATATATACACAAGGCTGCTTGGTTCAAGTCTGACAAAATAAGTAGTTACAAAGATAAATTTCAGATTAATTCATGAATTAACCCAACATCTTAGGCTTACACGTATTTGCCAGACATTTCAGGCAATGTGTGAATTAGCTGGATACGTTCAGGCAATACATGCATTAACCCAATTCGAGTATTGCATGTAACATGTATATTGTTTGTAAAGTGTTTCTTTCATAATCACCCCATCATTGGAGACAGCATAGGGAAAGTCTGTGTCGAATTACATGTCAAGTTCTAATAAAACATCGGCGCCGAATGCTGCTAATAATTAAAGAACAAAAAAAAAAAAAATAAAAACGACGAATCAGTCGTTGATGCTAACTATCTGTCCGGTTTTCTTTTTTAAAATTACAAGGCGCGAGACGGTTGGGGTTGGGTGTGGAGATAACTGTGTCAGATTATGGCCCTTTGTTGTGTTTATTAAAGTCACTGTATAAAAAACAGATTATGTGCGTAATTCTAACTTAGGTCTTTCCTTGATCCACTTATCTTTTGTCATTTTTTTTGTAACATTTTCTGATGTTAATGTACAAAGACACGAATCGATAGTTGACGTAGATTTAGAATGTAACTTTAACAATAACTGAAAGTAACCTTATTAATGAGGGTTGACCACAGAGTTTAGGGAAGGTGTTTCAGCATTATCATGTTTCCCCCCGTAGAGATGAAACATTTTGTTTTTGTACTGTCTGTGGGAGGGAGTGTGGGGGGGGGGGGGGGTGGGGGATGGGGGATGAGTATGTGTGTGAATTGTGTGTGTCTTTTGTAGACACTTGGTATTGTTAAAATGTTAACTCCCGAACGAGACGTCGGATCAGCTTCAAACTTGGTGGCATTATGCATGTGACGTCATAGGGCGTCAAAACTTGACAATTGCGTCATTACTGTAACTGCTGAACGAAACGACGGATCAGCTTGGCACTTTGTAGGATAATATCTTGCGTGTGTATTTGGTGGATAAAGCACAGCATATGACGTCATTACGTGTTTTGGACACTAGACATTGTTCACAGGATAACTTGCGGACGGCAAGCAGGGTTGAGATTTCGCGGTCGCCCATGGCGACCAACTTTTGGCTCGGGCGACCAACTTTTTCGAGTTGGTCGCCCGAGTGGCGACTAACTTTTTTCTGAATATTTTCAGGTAAATACTGTTGATTATTTTAAACACCATTTTACGTGAAAATGACTTTTGTATAAATTTTGCTTTCAGAGCCTTTTCACATTTGAAATAAATTTCGTCTGAAATAGTATTCAAAGTGAAAGGATATAAACAGTTAAGGATTATAAGTGCTTTCGAATCGGACAAAGGTATCCAAACAGATAAGGATTATAAGTAATTTCAAGTTAAAACACCAAAACGTGGAGGTACACAGGAGGTGCGAAAAAACCCAGTTGTGAAACAGAAGAGAAGTCGAGAGCAAAGTTTGTATAGCAGCAAGGAATAAGAGAAGTCCAAGCGACACAGGCAGATACACAGTGACATTTGGCTATACGAAGAAAATAACAAAATGTACTGTTCATATAGCGTCGATTTTTTTGGAAATATTCTACTTGGACAGAAAAAGAATGCATTTACACAGGAGGGTTGTTCCTCTGCAAAATTGATTGTTGCTTTTTTTTTTCATTTGAAGCGGGCTAGGCAAATTTTGCAAAAATTGCGCCGGGCGACTAACTTTTGTGCCGGGCGACTAACTTTTTATAGTTGGTCGCCCGGAGGTCGACCAGAAAATTTTACGAAGTCTCAACCCTGGCAAGTCGGATGAGCTTCAGACTTGGTGGGTTCCACCGGTTGTTATTGTACGTGTCACATATTGGACAACGTGTGACGTCATATGACTCAGAACCTGTAAAATGGGCCATCACTATAACCTAACAATGAAACGTAGCATCAGCCTCAAACTTGGTATAATAAATACCTTGGGTGGGTTTGATGGTTAGTATTGTAACCCAACGCATGACGTCACGTGACATCAAAACGTTAGCATGGTAAATGAGAACGACAAGTCGGATAAACTTCGTCCCTGATGGGATTATAATCTGGGTTGGAATTACGACTGCAACACGGGGTTGGCATGACGGTTGCTATTGATATTGAAAACGCGTGACGTCATGTGACGTCAAAACATGGTTGCAGACTCGCGTCTCACCCGATTGTCCAATGTATTTTGGTAAAGGTTTGGTAGCACCCCGATTGATGAAACGGGGGGGGGGGGGGGGGGGGGGCTGGTGGTATCAATGCGGACCTGCTCCGTGATGAGCAGGTGAGCCGGTGAGGTTTGATGAGCGGCGGAGGGGGGGGGGGGGGCGGGGGTAAGGGAAGGCGGTACCTTCGTTAAGCAGCGCATATATTTTCGTGGCTCTCTGGACATGTTATGACACGTCATTTGATGTTTTTTTTTTTTTTTTGCTGTTATGGTCGTATTTACATGTTTGTGTAGGGTTTTCTATTGATTTTGCTAGGCTAACAAGAAAGTTGTTTTCACTGCCAAGCTATACCATGTATGGGAACGATTATGTCACATTTGCTTGAAGTACCAAGAATTATTTTCACTTTTGAAGTGGGTCATCTGGCATCGCTGACATGACGAACAGCTGAGCATAATACATTATATTATGCCCCCCTCCCCACCGAGGTTTAGTCATCTGCTGTAGTTATCAAGGATGCCTTGAGTGAGCTTTTTTGCCCAATGAGAATGTGTGAAAACTTCGTATATATATCATTGGTGTTAGCACACTTTGGGTACAGATTTACACAGTATGGCATTTGTGGCTACCACTTTCCAAACCCGGATTAAAAGGACGCAGAGTGTAATCCCAGTTTATAGTGACCACGTTCCGCGTTGCTTTACTTGCCTAAACCTAAACATATATATAGAAATTAAGGATCAAGAGACCCGTAATATATATATATATATACATTTATACGACGTAAAAAGTTTCGTAATTAGGAAATACTACAAAATACGGTGGAAAAGGATGGCGGGGAGAGGGGGCGTTGGGGGCAACATTTGTTTTTGTTCACAAAAACAAATCGGCTATGGCTGACTAATGAATTTTTTATATGTTGGGGTACACTGATGTTGGTGTACACTGGCCACACGTGTGGTTGTCACGTGTTGTATTTTCATTCGTTCTAATCATCGTATTTTAGTTGGTCAAATCTTCCGTTCACAAGAGCCGTTCTACATACAACAGTAAATACGATAATAAGTTGTTGGAAAGTTGGAAGTTTTTTGTTGAAAAAATAGTTGAGATCAGGGAAAACTCACGTTTGTATGATTGTTATGTTTCGGATCATGTTTTTACACGGGGGTGGGGGGGGGGGGCGGGAGGGTGGCGTAGATAATATTTTCAGTGTGCTTTCCTGTGAAATAAATTGATGCATTTATGTCACAAATTGAACAAAAATTGTTTATTTGTATATACGCAGTTTCTGTTGTTTCTTCAGATCTTTGTGTATGTCTGGTACGGAGCACTTTACAAACTAGAGCAGTGTGCATAACCCACATATTCCCCACAGGCCCCCCATCAGTTAAACACGGCCATCAAGAGTCAATCAAAAGCTGTAAGTTTCCAAGTCCAGTTGGTGCATTTTCCTTGAACGAACCTGGCCCATTTACAATACCGATCTGTGTTTGTTTCCATAGAAGCTACATACCAAGTTTCATTAAAATCCCTGCATTTGTTCTTGAGATATCGTGCTAACAAACTCATTCCGATGCTGAATAATTTCCAGAATTTGATAAAATTCGAAGTGCATTTGGTTTATTTTCCATGGGCCAACCTAATCCATTGAAAATACCGATCCTTGTTAGCACCAAGTTTCATGAAAATCCTTGCAGTTGTTCTTGAGATATCGTGTTAACAATAGTCAATCAAGAGCTGAAATTTTCTAAGTCCAGGTGGTCCATTTTCCTTGGACGAACCTGGCCCATTTACAATACCGATCTGTGTTTGTTCCCATAGAAGCTACATACCAAGTTTCATGAAAATCCTTGAAGGAGTTTTTAAGTTATCGTGTTAAGCTCTTGATGAGAGACCGACCGACACGCTGCGACGCGGTCGATCGCATATATTCCCCACAGGTTCTACCTGTGGGGAATAAACCAGGCATGAACCTGGTGTTTGCGTAACACAGTACGTAACAATAAACACAGGAGCCACAACCTTGTACATACAGCAGACTGAGACAGTGAAGGCAATGGTTCTGCTGCGCATTTCAGTGCCATCAAATGCAGTAATGCACGAATGTTGAGCGTCGTCAAAAAAAAAAAAAAGCTTGGAAAAGCTACTCATGGCGTAATAAGAAGCAGCAGACTCCTGACGTCATAAAAAGGAACGAACTTATGGCGTAATTAGAAGCAGGCAACTTAACACGTAATACAAAGAAAATCACTTATAGGGTAATAAGATGCAGCCTAATGACAGCCATCCTGCTTGAAAAAAAGTCACATCTATAATATATTTTATGTGTTTATTCATAAATAACTGCATACATTTTCTAAACACAAAAATTATCTATTTACTCCCATGTATTTACAAATCCTTTACACACATTTATCGTTCCTCCCAGGATCTGTTCTGCCTACTTCTCTCGTGAATAGCTTATTATTTGAGGAGATGTACTGGTTTTAAAACCTTGCCTAGATCGGAGTTTGAAGGGGCGGGGGGGGGGGGGGTGGTGGTGGTTGGGAGATGCAACGAAAGCCCTCTTAGCTTGAAGCTAATAGTTTTCTTATCGCATAAGCTGGAGATATATTTTTTAAAGAAAATCGTTTTAATCCATGTTATCCAACAGTCTACGGGCGTTGCCATGACAAGAACGGGCGATCAGATGTAAACAAATAAATGCAGCGCCAACTATGAAATTTCAGTATCATTCCTTTACAACAAACCTGATAGCAATATTTATAAGTGTTCCATCACAACATATTTTCAATACCCTCTCCCCCATTCCCCTCAAAAAAAAAAAAAAAAAAAAAAAAAAAGAAACTGTCCCAAATGCGTGGTCACTGGTGCCCAAAAGACGTAGTTCATAACCACAGTCCTACAGTAACAACTGTGACACCTGCTGAGGACTTCTGGGTAATATTCGCTGCGGGTCTGGATATTGATTTTCTGCTTTATTCACGGCAGTGTACAACTGTTCATACGACTGGACGATCAACTCGAACGATCTCTTTTTGACACTGTCCCTACAAATAAAACACAATACACTCAAGTTATATCTTTACCAATTCAAGCATTCGACCCAGGTCAAAGTATAGACATGGACTACTGCAGTACCTTTCGTTACATACATATTGTCCAAAGAAGAGGAAATCCAAGTAATTTTCCACAGACCGAGACCAATCCAAATTCAGTATTGAATTTTATATATATATATATATATATATATATATATATATATATATATATATATATATATATATATATATATATATAATTACCGCGCCCCTAGCCTGGATTCCAACGCGCTATAGCGAGCGAAGCAACTGCACGCGACTCACCTGGCCTTAGAGCTGAGGAGGAGAGAACACTGCGGCAAAGCTACACTGTCAGGTGACGCGAGAAAACTGTCAAAAGTGCTCTGTAAATACAACCATAAAAAAATTCTCATTCATTTCCTTAAAAGACGATTGAGCTGGCGGCCATCTACCTTTCCTGAAAAAAAAAAATGAAGACCGAGCCGTGGCTTAACTTTGTGTTTATATCTTGTTCAAGTTCAATACGATCAAAACGTAGAGGTTGTGTACTGGTAATTAACGCTTACCATGACAGCACGCAGACTGTCAGGGCCCATGTTGGGTACGTTAATGAGGGGTCCCTGTTGGGGGTTGTACTGCTGCAGACGGTCATACACCAGCGTGAAGCCCGCGCGATTCAAGGCGAAGGTCGCCTGCTCGCTCACAAGCGTATCCACATGAGCATCGACCTGGCAACACAAACAAACAAAAATCTATAAACTTCCGGAAATTTTCCACACCTTAAAATTCCCCAAAAATTCGTAAGATGAACCTCTCACTGTTGAACACGTGAAATCACCCTCTGCTATAGTCTGATGTGTGTCTGTCATTTACAGTATCTAAATATTCGGTATGCGGAATAATTTCGCCACGCCTCAGCGAGATCTGTTTTCCTGAATATTTGCACGTAGTACAGATGGACTGCAGTTTTTAAGCGCTTGCAAAGTTGATCAACTTCGCCCTCTCTCTATACCTCTATATAGGTGCAGGTAGTTGATCATGTGCGTGGCCATGTCGGCCGTGTGGGGTCCACTCTCCCCAGCCCCCCCACCCCCCACATCCCTCTCTAGCCCTCACCTGGGCCTGCAGCATCTCTAGGCGCTGGTCCGTAAACTCGTACAGAGCGAGTGTGGTCTGGATGAGGTGCAAACAGTTGATCATGTACGTGGCCATGTCAGCCGTGTGGAGGCGACTCGCCGACACCGAGCACATCTGAAGAAGCGGGTCAATCACACTAGAGATGATCTGAAAAGCAAGAGGAAAAGAAAACAGAGATTATTGTAAAATGAAACAGAGAAAAAAATAAAGCTTAGTCTGGAAACAAAGAACTGGATTTGAAGATTGCAAGAAAGAAAATTCGAAAAAAGGTCAAATTATTTGAAAACGGGAAACAGATGTTCTGAAAACGAGGGGAGAAGCTGAAACGAAAACAAGTCACAGAAAACAATAAAGCTGGAAACTCTGTATATGAAAACTGAAAAAGTTTATCTGAAATTCAACGAAAGTGGACTTGGAAAAGTAAACATAGACTGTAAGTTTTTGGTTTAATCACCTGAGAAAGACCCTGTTTTCTGGCGTCTAGCGGAAGTACAGAGGAATCATGGGAAGAGAGGATGTCCTGCAGCAACTGCAGGGTCTTGTTCATGATGTTCGTGGGGCCAAGGTCAGCCGGTGGCAGCTCTGCCTGAAACGGCCAAACAGAGATCATGTCCAGGGACATTAGCCCATGCATTGAAGGGTGTGAACTATGTCAGTCCGAGCAGAAAGTAGGCAGTTTATTTTCATAGGCATTTTATTTTCAAGGTGTACATCAGTTGTGGACACTTGACCTTGTTTGCACGACAACTTCTCGAACGAAACATCTTATTTTACCTAAAACCATGTAATCGCACATAAAAGCCCATATTATCCGACCTTCTCGATGAGCTTGTTGGCGTTGACGGCCAGGCTGTTGAAGAAGAGACTCATGCTCAGGTTGTACATCTCCTCCAGCGTCGCCAGCAGCGAACAATTCGCCGCCAGGATATTTCTGTGTTCACAACACATGCAGTGCTTATAATCACATTTTTCATTGATTTTCATCATCACCATCATTACCGTCACCATCATCATGATGATCATCATCACTACCACCATCGTCATCATCATCACTACCACCATCATCACCATCATTATTATTATTATAATTACTGCGGTTGTTACATTTACTTTTCTGACGGGTGGTCTATTTGATTTTGAGTGTCTTTTTATGTTTGCAATCATATACTGAAACCCCTGCACTTTACCCCGCCTTTCATGGCTGATAGTGTAAGAGGGGTTAGGATCGGTTAGGAGTTGCGGGGGGGGGGGGGGGGGAGGGGTGTGGTTAATCGGCTGAAAGACACCTACCCTATTGTAGAATGGTAGAACTTGACGAGATTGGCTAGCTTATACAGTGTGACGGGACCTGGCTCAGATACCAAGACCTGCTCCACTCTCACCTAAAAGCCAACACAGGACAGTCCTGCTTCAACATACAGTTGCTTATTTCAGTAAGGCTCACCCGTTAAGCTACGTACGCAAACGTTGTTTGCACACCTTTTAAGGAAATCAAACACCGATTCGAACAGACTCGTCAACGTTTCAGAACACGCGAAGCCGACACGTTGGTTTTAACAATAACGAAACTGAGCATTACATCCTTTCAGGAATCGAACAGGTGTGTTTAGTATCAATACCTTAAACGGTCGACATAATCCTTCTGTTATGTGGCTTAGAACATCGCTTATTTGGTCAGTTAATTCTGCAAGTAAAATTAATGTCAAATGACAATAACTATAAATAAATAAAAATAAATAAATAAGTGAAACGTTTAACTGTATTTACATCTTTAGTGTCAGTGAGTGAAAACTACAACAGGAAATAGAACAACCCTAAAAGTCTTTTTATAACTGAATTGACACATCGATTTTGGGAAAAAGGATCACTTCGTTAAATTTCTGCACGCTCACCTTTCTCTGGACAGAGTTTGACTAGAATCTGGATCTGTTCCTTCTCAGACGCGGTGGCCTGATGGAGCCAAGCAAGCATGTCACCCGTGTACCGCAGCGGGTCATGGGAATGCAGCTCTATGGGCCGTGCCGCACCCCCCGGGCCTGCGCAAACAAAACAATCGTAACCCCTGCAACAATCCCACCCCCCCCGCAAGCAAGCATGTCACCCGTGCAGCGCAGCTGGTCGTGGGAATGCAGCTCTATGGGCCGTGCCGCACCCCCCGGGCCTGCGCAAAAAACAATCGAAGCCCCCGCAACGATGATGTGGCGCCGGCTCTATGGGCCGTGCCGCACCCCCACCTCCCCCCCTCCCCCCCCCCCCCTCAGGCCCTGCACAATAAAACAATTCCTACCCCCGAAAAGAAAATGTTGTGCCAGCCCTGTGGGCCCTGCCGCGCCCACCAGAAGTCACGCATATCCGCGTCCGTCATTCGTAAAACAATTTAGGCATGGAAGTTGGGAGATGGGGGGGGGGGGGCAGTGGGGGAGGGGGGGGAGGTTGTTAACTCCACCGCCATCCCAACGCCACACTTCCGGAACAGTAAGGGCTCACCTCCCCGCGTGAGAGCGTCGATGAAGCCCCGTACGATCGCTGTTCTCCTCGCCGTGCCAAACTCGTCGATGCTGTACCTGGAAGCGCAATACGACCACTGTCACAGACATCTTGTTATCATGTCATATCTTATCATCTTGTCACATACATCTTGTTATCTTGTCAAATGCATTTTGTTATCACTGTCACAGACATCTTATCTTGTCACATACATCTTGTTATCACTGTCACAGACATCCATGGTTGCACAACTTTGGCTAAATGAAACAGTTTTGGTACTCCTGTAGCATTTTTGCTTTGCGGAGCAGTTTTGGCTTACTTGAACAGGACGGGCCTGTCATGCAGGGCGGCCATGGCCTGACACAGCTGACTGCTGACGTCAGGGGAATCCCCCGTCAGCGACCTGCATTCGTCTGCAAACAGATACCACGTCATGCCACGACTTTTTTGTTTTTACCATTTGCAAGTAACCACCGAAAAGGAATTAACTGAGCGTAAGTAAATCGCTGAAAATGATGCCCAAGTGGTCAGACATACGGACCAACAAAAACGCTCAATATTTCTATATAACCCCGCAAAACAGATCGGTCATTTTACACACCACAATCCTGAAACTTACTCTGAGCCCACCTGTAGAGCCTCTCGTAAGCGGATTCCTGGTGCAATGCCATGGCCTCCATAATTTCTAACCTACAGTTAAAAACAAATCAAATTATACCTATTCTAACCTTCACTCCAGGTTAAGCTATACTCACACCATAATATTTCTGTGGATTTTGAATTCAAGAAGACAGAAAAACGTTTGAACAAAAGATTCAAGATCCGTGAAAAAATACTCAATAGATAAGATAAACATGACAATAAAAGCTCTGTGGTTACTTCTAATTCAATTTTTTCTTCAAACACACAGATTTTCGTACAGTACCCGGCTGTTTGCTGGTTAGTTCTTAGCAATACTTTACAGTCTGTGTGAATTTCCTTCACCCTGGCCAGAGCTTTGAAAAAATCCTGAAAACAGCAAGAACGCGACAATTAAAATCGGCAATGGAAAAAAGGCGTTTTTATCGAACCGAACATGCGAATCAAAAGATACGAACATCGCTGGTACTTGTCACAACAAAGTACAGAGTAGCGGGTATCAGCCCCATCCAGGACGCCCTCTCGGGGCTCTCTCAGCGCTTCAGAGTGGCAAGTATCTACCCTGTGTATGCAACCCCCCACCCCTAACCGTCACTCGCAGCACTTCAGCGTGGCGAGTACCTACCCCGTGCACAGCGCCCTCCCGCAGCCCTCGCAGCACAGCGCCCTCCCGCAACCCTCGCAGCACTTCAGCGGGTTGAGTACCTACCCCGTGCAGAGCGCCTTCCCGAGGCCCCCGCAGCACTTCCACCTCGCTCTGCTTGAGCTGGAACTTGTCGAGGAATGCGTCGGCTACCTGAGCCCTCATGGCCAGCTTCTGGCTGCAGATGGAAAGAACAAAAGTCACGTGTAAAGTCACAAGGTCATTCATAATTCACGTGTCAGGTTATAAGTCACATGGCCAGTTAAAACCTATGTGGTGAGTCACAATTTACGTAACATCATTGGAATAAAAACGTAACACATCTCTAGCCGAACCATACAGCGAAACTGCGTATGTAATTCAGTGCACACCTAAACGCCACGCAATTACCGCTACGCAATTGCAATCCAAGTCAAGCCGTACACACACGAATCGATCTAACAAAGAAATATATTTATCATTGAATAAAAAGCTGGATGAACTAGTGGCACTTGACTACGTCTCGAAGAGTACGCCTGTCCCCTGTGGGCGATACGGTGTGTGTAGGGCTGTTGCGCGTTGACTAAAAGTGGAAGGATAGGTAGACAGTGTTTAACATTTAAACGAATCAATCCATTAACCAGCAGGCGCGTGAGACTGCCGTAGGTGCGCTAAGTACAGCGCCGATTTTGAAAAATCCGCCATCTTGTCAATTTAAGTCCCATCCTGAAAATTCTTGGTTGCTGCACTACGGAAGGGTCCAAAATTTGAAACGAATCCATCCATCAATGTAGCCTGTAGGCGCGTGAGACTGCTGAGACCGCTAAGTCCAGTGTCGATATTCAAAAGTCCGCTATTTTGACAATTTGTTTCGGGGGAAAATTCTTGGTCACTGCACTGCGAAAGGGTCCAGAGAAGCCGTGCACAAAATTTGAAAGGAATCCATCTATCAATGCGGCCTGTAGGCGCGTGAGAGAACCGTATAAACACTAAATCCAGTACAGATTTTCAAAAGTCCGCCATTTTGTCATTTTTTTCCGTTCCGGAAAATTCTTGGTCACTGCACTGCGGAAGGGTCCAGAGAAGCCGTGTACAAAATTTGAAAGCAATCCATCGACTAATGTGGCCTGCGGTCACAGACGGAGAGACGGAAGGACAGCGAAGTTCAAAACTATATGCCTCCGTTCCACGGGGGATAATGATTTACCTTTCTGCCTGGAGTTTGGTCGTCTGGTCAATCAAATCATGCGTCTGCTCCTTGGCGCTCTGTGGGCAGACGACATTTATACTGTGACAAAACCCTCTATCTATACATTATTTTGACGGACCAAGAAATTTAAAATATACTAGAACAGCTCCAACAATAAAAACGATCTTGCTGATACACAAAATACACACATTCGCATCTGCTGTGTTAATATTAAAGTGTAAATTTCCTTCAAATTGATGCTTTTAACTTTAAAATAAAAAAATGCAAGTACTGCTAAACCAGTTGGAAAATTAAACCGACATTTATAACTCTTTATAACATTTATACATACGGTATATCTATTTCTCGACTCAGAAATGTGGTAATGTTCGATCCTTCCAAAAAAGGAAGACAACTTATTTGGTTTAGAATTCCCACCTTAAGCGAGCGTATTTTGTTTACAATTCCCACCTTAAGTCTTGTTGTCATGTCCTGACAGCAATCATTCATGGCCTTCACATCTCCATATATTGAATCGAGTTGCTGTAAAAACAACACATAGCACACAGGTTTTTACCTTGTACCTCTTAATTGTTTAAACTGCCCAGATTGTCGATTTTTTTCTCAAAAGCTTTCATTGTCCAGAACGCGCCTTGATGTTCTATTTTAAGTAAAAACGTTGTTAAACTCAGTGCACACCCATATAATGCTGGTTTAAGATTAGCTTCAGTTTCCATTACGATGACAAAGAATTGGTAAGGGACAATTTGATGTGCTACGGATTAAGAAACTTTTAACCCAATTTCAAATTTATTAAAGTAATTTTATGAGAAAACTGTACGAAAAGGAACTAAAAGTTCTATTCTACCTTATCCGAATTTCAAACTAAGTCTGTTAAAATAAAACATGTTCTGACTTCACACAGCGTCAAAAACCTGCCTCTTTCACAGCTCTGAAAGATTCCACAAAGTTTTCATTGATTAAAAGACTTCTCTTTTCTATATCCCCTCTGAGATTGCGTCGACTGCGTAGGTTGTTTTCAGTGAAGAACTCTGACAGGGACTTCAGGGCTTCAAGCATGTCCTGTCACAATAACAAAAACATTGAGGAACATTCTGCGAGCCTGACAACATTCCCGATTTTGGAGCTATTTTCGCCCAAATTTAACCAGTGTTCAGGCTCGCACGCGAGTTTCCATAGTACTCATTCAGATAGAACATATAAGCTACCAACCACCGGTGAGACCACTCCACTGGCAAATCAAATTTTAGTCTCTATAAATTCGAAATAAATAAGTCTGTATTGTATATGATTAATTACTCAGTACGCTAATTTATTCAGTGTGAAAGGAAATTCCAGTGGGAAATCTTACCGGTACGAAGGGGAAGCGGGAAGGAAAAACGAATGCTTTCATTAGATTCAAATTGTTGAAACTGAAAACAGCATCTTGAAAACTAGAAGCTCATTCCGCTAGCGAAATGTTAAACACTTGACAAAAATTAAAACGCAAAAATACTTCCTTCAATGGGTTATTTCTTGAATAATATATTGCAAACAACACAGCTTGAATACATCTTATAAGCCGAGTAGTGTTTGGTTTTGTTGGCTTAAGGTTTTATTGACTGAGCAGGCATACCACGTGTTATCTATTTACACACAAATTCGCACAAATTCATATAACTCTTGCAAGCCAAAGGCTTGTCAAGTGTTAATAATGTTTATTTGTCAAATAACGCTAAAGGACTAGAGCGGCCAATGCAAACAAAACATGAAAGTACAGGCTTATATTTAGTTTCCTGTTTTTGTAAATAAAAACAAATATCTCCCCGACTAAACCCATAAATCCCCAATAAGCATTTTCCCTTTTCCTCATTACTGAAACTGGTTGGTTTGTGTACTCCAACCACTTCTATCTCCTCTCCCTCGTAAGTGGTACCGCACTCGTACAAGGACGAGACAGTAATTGGGACAAAATTATGGGTTTTTAATGATTTTAGGGAAATATCCCTCGACCTAAAAGTCAACAAATATATATCACCGACAGAAGAGGTCTAGCCAAACATTGCTGATACAAAACAGAGCAACTTCCCAGTATACGGACATTAAAATACACAAAAGTATAAACTGTGTTTCTAAGGTAAACAATAGACAAGTTTGGGACATAAAATGTCGGCCTGAACATGAACCAATCACAAACAGCGTTACAACCGATGTTCCAGACATGAATCAATCACAAACAGCGTTACAACCGATGTCCCAGGACCAAGATGGCGACGCCAACAAATAAACAGCTGATCAATCTGGCTGGTTTTATTAGCTTTTCTCTTAAACAACAAGTGATACTTTCAATTTTATGTTACAACATTACGAGATACACTTTCCCAAGTATGTTGATCTAAGGATATCCAATAGTAAAACGAGTAAAGCAGGTTTCAGCCCATCTGTGTCCAATGTCTCATTCTACCCTCCACCCCATTCTACGGTCTGGGCCTTGTAACTGAAAGATCTCCGAGAGTTCTGCTGTTTTGATAACAGCGCATCAAAAGAACTTGAGGGTTGTTGTTATCTGTAACAGTATACGGAAAGCATGTGGCATTTGGGATAAAGTCTTCAGAGGACTCCGGTGATAAGTGGGGCACTCCTAGGTTCAACTTAACGATTCAACGATTTTATTTCAACAATCCTTGTCAAGCAAGGACACGGTGAACATAACATAGTATGTACAAGATGTTGTCTCAAAATTTCGCAGACAGTTTCAAACTTTGTGATCGCCTTTTCTCGGTTGGAATACGTATTATCGCTCAAATCATTTTACGGTTTCTCAGTTAAATAAATAGTTGAGAAAGTGTCAGCGACAAAAAATACTTTGTTTAATAATATTATACCTTGTCATTATCAAAACGAGTTTCTAAAATTTTATTAAGTTTCTTGGAAAGTGGATTATTTGCTTGCAGAGTTTCTTTTTGTTTATCTGCCATGTTGTCACTTCACAGCGCCACCTTGGGATTGTCGACCATTGGAGGCGCTCATACTATATTTCTGGAAGGGAATATTTCAGTTTGTCGAGAACAGAGTACCATGCCTATATTGTGTTAAGTTCTCTGTTATCGTTTTAATTCAAACTTATCGCCCACATAGCATGAATAAAAAGCAATCACACAACAAGACGCTTAAGCATAATATCAAGAATTGCTAAAAACAATCAATCATTAAAAAGATAAAATGATGTTATTATAACGGACACTACAGTTGATTAAACAATACTTTAACCGTATAGTGTACCAGTATTAATGCACACTAGGAGTTACATGAAACAGGTATTAACGTTGATGGATTTCAATTCTCCCTTTTCTTTCGCCTTCTCTTTCTCTCTCTAAAACTCATATTTGAGCAAATAACAGAATACCCATAGATACAAACATGAAACTAGCTGGACTAGAAAGAATAACACCGGTTGTGTCCAAAGAGGGTTGAGTGTACTTTCACCACAATTATAAATAAGCAAATGTCCATTTGTTGTTTTTGTTTTATTTGCTTGTGATAAAAACACAAATTTAAATATATGAAACCAATTGGGATATCTTTAGGGCTGCTTTCTCATTTGTTAATATTTAGACAGCCATTTGAAAACTCTCGGACAATTGCTTAACTCTGATTGTAAGCACATTTTCCAAATAAAGGAATAAAAGCTCTTGATTTATAAAAAAAAATTAGTGTGCTATGAAATTATTTGTTAGCAGATAGTTCAATATAACTGCCTGTACCCGCTATCAACACTCTATAAAGTTGCAACATGAACACTTAATACAAGTTGCAAATGAACAGAAAATAAGAAAATCTTACAAAGCTAAATAGCCTTTTTAATTGCGAAATATCAGCTTGTAGACTGCGAAGGCATCACTATGGGTTTTCCAACTGCAGATTTATACCAGGTGTATTTCATACATCACAGATAATTTCCCCTTACAAAATGATTATGACCACTTTACTGGTGGGCGAAATTAAAATTTATTGAACACCTGCAATATGGCAGCTCCCTTGGAAACAGAAATTTAATATGTCACTAAAAACTGTAAAAAAATATCAAAATTAAGGATGGCTCGAAGTGAGTTTTATATTTTTCGGTTTGCTTAATTTAAACTTATAATATTTACGTTCAGCATATGTACTGTCGCTAGATGAGTATTTTCCTTTTGGGAGAAAACTTATTTGTTTACATGTACTCGTATGCCAACTTGTGATTTGAGGAGTTCAGGTATTTGTGGACTTTCAGGCCTGGAAATTGAAGGATATTTTTAATTTATATTTTGCATCGAAGATAGACCTGAACAGACACGTAGAACTTAAACAGAATATGCCATCATAAACTTTGGTGCATAATTTTTGAGCACGTGTCGCCGTTTTAGCCCACAGTGGCTTTATAGTCAGTCAACACTCAAGACAAGCAAATCACACTTTGGGTATTTGGAATAAAATGCGCATGAATTTTCAATTTCAGCTGCGAGGGAAGAGGGTAAAATGAAAGAAATAATAGAAAAATATGGAAGAAATATATAGCAAAAAACAGCTCATATTCGGAATATAAAAGAAATTGAAACTTAAAACTATTTGTTAAAACTTTTAGTTAATTTTTAAAATAGCATAAAAATTGTTAAAAATACGATTATTATTTGATTCAAGAGAAATTTGACATTTGGGAGAAATCTCTCTATCATTTCTTTCATTTTTACCCAGTTAGTTTGTATTCGAAACTCGGATTTTTTGCGAATTTTATTCGGAACGCCCAAAGTGTGATTTGGCTTATAAAATAGCGTTAAGAAGGAAAGATGCTCAGAATCGTGCTCTGAGCATTTTTCTTTACTTGGAACAGGCATCTGAAAACTTTCTTAAGATATAATTATGATTTATCTAGTGTTAGGTCGTACATACGAGGACGGATTACAGGCTAAGCCATATATACGGCGACTATATGTCCAACAGGCACTACGAGTACAAGTGGCAGATTCGAAATGGATAGTGACACAAGAATGAGAAATTTAACCTGGATAGATCCACGCCTTACTTCACAAATTTTTGAAGTGCACATCATTCAGTTTTATATGCCTGGGAAAGTATAATCGCAATATTGTAATATAAAAATGATAGTATCATGTGTTGTTAAAAAAACTTCACAAAAGTGGCTATATTTATAAGGTTTCTTTTTTTTACTTTTTGCGGCATACTTTTGAATCGCTTTTGTTGAATGGCTCGTGTGTAGACCGTTGTTTTATTTCTCAGACATGGGTGTTGTACAAGGAGAGAAACATGAAATTGAACAGCACATCGTTATTGGCAAAACTGAAAATGTGTTCTTTTAATGTAAACAGAGTTTGCACTGCTTACTCCACGGTTATTTCTAGAAGCCACGCAATTCATCGTGACACTCTTATTTTGTATATATATTGCTTTGTTTCAAACTCGAGGTCCACATTTTGAATCTTCACAATACCTTTCAGTAAAGGATACTTTATCAGCATATTCACTATACATCAACTTTATACAACACACTATACCATTTGTGCATTAAATTAGATTTTCTCATGATATCACTGGTGCGTAATGATCGTGGAATTACATTTTCTGGTTCATATAACCTTCTGTATGTACTTTTAATATATACTTCCATAACTTCATCATATTGTCCAATATTACGTAATTCCATTTCGAATGATATACTTCATCTTCTGTGTCAATTGAAAAAAGCACGAAAAATATTATTATAAGCAATTTTGAACTGATACATAGTCCCTTTCTCATAAAACGACCACAACTGGGAAGTATAAATGTTACTGATATATGTTTTGAACAAGATAACTTTCACTTCTGAAGAACAATGATTAAATTTATTGATTAGCTCTAGTTTGTCGCTTAATATCCTCATCATCACTAATATCATCGCAGAATAATCTTCTGCAGCTGTTTGACCAATCCGTAATTTAACCAGTTACGATGTTCTGTTCAATTTGAATGTTCTTTGCCTCGTAGTTGTGCCATAGAAACACAATTTATACTATAGTGTTTTTTGTACATACGAGGTATTTGCTGTGTTTTGTATTTATAATGTTAGACTCGACATCCTTTATCAGTGGTTCCGAGTAATTCGTTGTATAATTTCCTAAACGTTAAAAACGCTTAATTTTCTCTCAATTACGGCCTCCTACTTGTAGTAAGAGAACAATCAGTTATTAAAATTCCTGTAGGTAAATGTGACTTCCAAACATTCTAAAACGCATAGGGGTATACACCAATTAATCCTCACACTCACAAGGTTGGACTTATAACTTTTTAGTACTCAGTATAAATGAATACCCGACAAGGAATCAATTAAAGTATGACAAATACTAGAAAATAGCATTGATGCTCGATGTTTTTTATAACTTATACAAACGGTACAAATCCCTCAGCCGTGTAATGCAGTGGCTACTGTTTTGAGTATACAATACGATCTGGCTTCCTCTAATTAAACGTACTTAAACCAGGTCTAGACCTTGGTTGAGAAATACAGCCTTGGAGATCTGTGCTCTTTAAGCAGAAAAATGTAGACACACACACAAGCGTGACAAGCTTATACAGGGAAACAATAGTGCAGGCTTCAACAAGGACATAGAAAAGGAATTCAGCTTATTCCATATTCACAAAGGGAGCGATAAGTTTCGAACAGTAATAGATAGTTTACGAATAGTCATGATTAATACCACGTCTTAATTTTTCAGAATAGTGGCAACAAGGAACGTCCGCGCTTCTGTTTGTCAAAAGTAAACAATACGCGCACAGACCATGGCTGATGTCATGAATGACTCACCGTATGCAATGAGTCTGCCGCGGCCCTATGATCAGGTACAGCAGGGCCTCGGTTATAGTCGCCACTACGCCCAGCGTATTCGCGACATGGGTAAGGACAGTAAAGATTCGTGGATTAAAAAACTCTGGACGCACATGTTTCAAGGCAAGGGCAAAGATCGTTCTAAATTCAAGGACAGGGAGGCAAGTTTGTTAAGCCAAGAGAGCTTGTCGCGCAGTAGGTCCCGGTTATACAGCCATCCCGAATTTGCAGTGCGATCGGGAAGGGAAAGCATTAGTAGCAATTACAGTCAGGTTCCCAAACGTAAGCAAAAGGACCCAGATCGGCATAAAGACTCGAGTTCTGTCAGTGCTTCGAAATCAAAAGATGCCGTGTTTCAAAGAAGGCGTAAGAGTGTCAATCGTGATCGGAGCCATGACGAGGCGAAATCGTCATCGACAACGCCAAATTTGCCTCCGATTAATGCTAAGTCTCCCATGGTATCTCAGGCGAATGAGACGCCCAAACTGCAGCGCAGTGCGCCTGCGTCCAAGACGAACTTCGTGCAGAATGGCGTTAGCGCGCTGTATGACACGGACTATGAGTACGAGACGGATACGGAGAAGCCGCGCGGTAGATCGCGGTCGCCGAATGCCCAGCAGCGGCGCTCCAAGCCGCGGAGCCAGAAACAGATGTCGTTCTTTGACCGCATGGCCAAGAATCGCACCACGGCTACGGAGACTAAACCTCCAGTGGCGACGACGGCCGAGGTGTCACAAAGCGCACGCCCGGAGCGTTCTCGGACGATGCCGGCGCCACCGGCCGCTGCGGCCTCCCCTAATGCCGCCAGGGAAAGAACCGAACCCAAACCGGAAGTGCAGGGGCGCGAGATAGTCAAGCCTCAGTCGGAATTGCGCAGTAGCCGCGGCGCCAGGGAGCCGCGCGCGCCGCGGGAAGCCCGCCCCACGGTGTACCCCAATAGGTTTGATCGCAAGCTGCGGAAATTACACGACACGTATGATGGCAACCGGTACGCGAGGCCCGACCACAAGCGCAGCCACCCGTTTTTCGGTTCGCACGCGTTGATAGCCGATAAGATGGCCGAGGAGAAGCCGAAAGGAAAGAGGGACCCGCAGTCTATGGAGCTGGAGAAGAAAGCCAAGGCCATTGCTGATAAAGCGATGAAGGTCAGTTTCCCAAATGAAAAACTATCACATAATCAGATACTTTAAATTTCGATCACGAATTGTACGACGCAGAGATCAATGCTTCACACTGAGCAGTTTTAAAAATTCACATTTCATTCTCTTTATTTGAGACCAGTTTGTGGTTAATTTTTAAGACTTCTCAGGAATGTTAAATATTTCATAATTTAAGATTAATTTAAGACTGTGGTCTCAAATTAGTCTTGAATTGAAGAATCGATTGAAAAAAAATTTACACGAGGACACACAGTCACTTATCCACGTACTAACGGGGTTGAACGCTGCTTGCTTTCGTGTGCAGCCCACTGTACTAGCTCGGACACCGCACCCCCCCCCCCCCCCCCCCTGCTGTTAATGAGAAAGAGTGAACATTGTACTGTATAAGTGTATATATAATGTTGTTATATGATATATGAAGATCAGATATATAATTACATAGGTTACTATAAGACAGCAAATTCTTCAATTCGATGCTGATTTAAGGTTTTTAAATTCCAGCTTAATTTGAGATCCTTTAATTACAGGACAATTCTGGATGTTTATTTGCCTCTCCCAGTTCTGTTAGTGGTGGCTATTTTTAGGTCTTGAACTCAATCCGTAATTGGGTTCATTATCGTGAATCTAATTTATTTTAGTGGCACATGTATATACAACACTGTATTTAATATAAGAATTTATCAAGCAAATAAGAATTCAGATAATTTTGTCATGGGTGAATTGACTACGGTAGTCTATTCCGGAATAGACAACCGTCTATTCTGGAATAGACTACCCAAGTTAAAAGTTTTCTGGAATAGAACATTTTAATTTTTTCATACATATTACGTTGTAGCATATATTACTTACACGTTTTATAATATTTAAATTTAAAATTACACAAAAACGTTCCATTTAAAAGGATTTGAAGGTCGGTAGTCTATTCCGGAATAGACTACCGTAGTCGTAAAATTCGTTAGTTCACCCATGACAAAAAATATCTGATTTCTTATTTGCTTCATAAATTCTTATTTTAAATAATACACTGTTATACGTAAATCTCATGTTTTAAGGTACGAATATAGGATTATGCCGTCAGCACTCCCCCTCCCCCAACAAAAAAATGAAACAAAAAGAGAACTGTTGCTCTTGCTTCCAGGAAAACAAAGTGTTCACGTGTGAAGGACCTTACCCGGTGGATATGTACGTACGCATCAGTCTTAGAAAGCGAGGCTGGGTAGAGAAGTTTGGGCCTAAGGCCAGTGGCAGCAGCTCCTCGAAAGCGAACGCCGAATCGAAGGCCAATACGGAGACAGAAGAAGGTAAGTGAAACTAACTAAATGCTCATTTTAGACCAAAAATGATCAAAACAGTGTTAATTTGCGGAAAAAAATTGTTGCTAAAAATCGCTTGAGATTTCTGCAGTAGCAGACTTCAGGTTGGATTCCAGTAAGATGGAGGCATGATATATTAGAACTGCCGCTATAAGACGCCGGTATTTACGCCTGTTTCAAGTTGTCTCTAGGATCCCATCCTCAGTAGGAAAAGAAATGTATGGAGAGATTCAGGAGCACGATTGGCAGTTTTATAGTTTCGTGTCACTTACGATATCTCTTATTATAATTGTGTCCGCTCAGGCATATATTATAACGGCGAATGAATGGGAACAGTATATTCCATGCTTTTGAACTTTCTAAGACCGTTTCCGACCGAGAGATTTTCCCAGGACTATTTACACAGCGTGACGACCCTTAGTTGAAAACATTTGGGAAGGTCGCATTTGCTTCGTGATAAAATATTCACGACAGCCCCTTCACTAGGCAAGAAAGGGCACGTGTTTTAGGAAGAGAGCGTAAAGCTAGCGGTTGTTAGGTGGAGTCATGGGCACCTGCTTGGTTTCCATTGATCAGGCGATGCCCCTAGATCGGAAACAGGAGTAGGGGTCAAAACACGTGTAAACAGTGCATTCTTGACGCGCCAGAAATATGGAAAAAAAACTGTCATTGTTAAGTGTCTTGAAAATCAGTATATAGAAATTATGAATTATCTTTCTTCAAGTGTAGTAGCCCATCTCTGGCGTACAAGGGTAGCCCGTTTATTGTAATCATGTAGGGAACTATTTCGGCGTGAGGGTTTTGCACGGGGTATCCATATCGTCTCCGACAAATTGTGGTGCAATAGGTTACAAAAAAATAATTGTCATGGATTGATGCCTCAGCGAGTTCCAGTACACGTTTTGATAGGAGAGAAATTCCAAAAGTTGATCGAGATGCTTTCAGTCTTTTTTTCTTCGTTCTTTTTTTTCTTTCTTTCGTTTTTTCTTTCACTATATTTTTCTTTTGTTTAGTGGGATATATTGCGTTTCCTTGACATTCCAATAGCTTGTATGCGATGCCCATGGCCCATTATAAAGCAGATTATCCTTCACAGTTCTCTTTCACACAACTCACCATTAACCTGTATAAACTAGTGCAAATATTTTGAATGACAGAATTAGATACGATAAACCACAGGGCCCAGTATCGAATTTGCTCATTCGATTGGAAACAGCGAACAGAAAAAAAATGTGGAAGGGCGGAGAGTGTGAGATATGTACAAAGTAAGTCGCGTGAGCTTATAATGGACTAATCCCAAGAGGATCAAATCCTGATTTCGCCTCCGAGAATCTTGTGTTGTTGTACTCATTGAGCGTTATCCTGATAGATAGGGATAAGCCAAACATACTTTGTCCGGCAGTGCAGTTTTTGAAGAAAGATTCAGTGTGAAAACCCATTTGTGATTTTCTGTCTGTGTGATTGTCTGTCTGTGTGATTGTCTGTCTGCCGTCAGTCTCTCCTTTTTTCTGTCTATTTGTCTCTCGCTCGATTTCTTAAGGCGACCTGGTTAGTCACATTGTCCCTGGACATTTTTTGTTTTTAGAATTATTTAAGTTTTAGATTTATAACCTTCGCCAAATTTGTTCGCCTTTTCTCCCTCTGAAAGAATAAAAAATATAAAGTTTTGACATGTGGGCAGGGATCACACGGGGTGTATAAATTTTTTCTTGTGTGTGCGGCGAATGTGTTAGGTATGTCTGTTGATCAAGGGTTTGAGCAATAAATAGGCTTGTTAATTTGCTCACTTATAAAGCTTAAGTATTGTTTGCAGATTTGCTTTGATTTACATAAAGGTTTCGCATTAAGCGCTTACAGAGTGTTGTTTGTTAAGGGAAACGACAGTTATATCCTCAGTGAGTCCCATAACGGTGCTGGGATGTGCAAAAATATCGCTTGTTGAGGTAAAATAAATGGCACAAAACTAAATCTCTTCAAAATCGTTATTTTAAATATGTACAAATTATAAACTTGCTGAAGTCAATTTCAACAACTTTGTAGTTTAAGAAAACAGCGGACTGCTCTTTTTATATCGGAAAGCTACGGATAGCGGCTGTAATAGTTTAAAGTTATACAGGGCATTAAATTGAATTTCTCATAGCTCGGAAAAATGAACCAGCCTAATGATTTTGTTAAGTTCTGAGCTGTCTAAAGGACGGCATCGTGTGTCATGCCCGCGGGAGTATTGTGTCTGTATTAACATGGCTGGGACTTAACGGCTGATATCTGATCCAGAAATCAATGCCAGACAAGATAACAAATGCTTGGTTATAATTGACAAGTTAAATATTTGTACCGAATCAACTAGGGACTGTGTGCTCATGGTCTGTGGAAGAATTGAGCAGCAGAACCTCACTAAATAGACCAATTCAAAACATACACAGTTATTGTTATTATTATTCTTATTATTGTAGTTATTATTATTATCATTATTATTGTTGTTGTTGCTGTTGTTATTATTATTTTAGCCAATTGTGCAAGTGATAAAAAATCTCCGATAAGTAAAAAAAAGTCTGATTATGACGTCACACAAGAAGTGACAGTATCCATGGAGAAATAGAGTATTGTGATTTTTTAGCACCTTATTTACAGCGGAAATTTTCCACAAAAAGAACGGGTAGGCATAAGCGCCTGGAGTTATTTTCTCTGATGTTTTCCGCGCTTAGTTTCGGTTATTATATTGAATTTTTAACTGATGACATGTCATTTCAGTAAATAAATAAAAAGAAAGCTGTAGTGCATAACCATAAACCGTGACGATTGCGTGCACCGGCGCACAGAGGCGATAGAAGCCCGTTATGAACACATGTCAGAGCCCCGTAAATCCATATTTTCTGCATAGAACACGGTTTATTAAAGAGGTCCCCATTTCCGTCGCCGAAAAGCAAAGCGACTTGGTTGTTTGTTAACAATGTAATTAGGTATTCACCTGTCAAGGGGCCCACACTACATCTCATGATCCGTCGATATATCTCTTTTTCGTTTGATCGCTCCCCCCCCCCCCCTTTTACTGATTGTCCTCTTGTCTTAATAAGCCACTTCACTGCTCAATTTATAACTAGCTTTTCTGATGTACACTGTCGACAAATGTCCATTAATTACTAGGGGTGTGACGGGACACCATTCTCGCATTTCGGTTAGGTTCGGTACGGTACACCTCAATTATTCGGTTCGGGTTTTTTTCGGTACGATTTTGCAAAAATTAAAAATTTTGCCGCAATGGTATATTATTTGTGTTTAGCAAAATATTTACTGTATAACAGCAAATAACACCTTTCAGCTGTGTTATTTGAAACCCAAACACCAGTTTATAACATTTATAACGCTCTAATTGATAAATTAGAAACTATTTTTTAAATAAGACATCACCCCTTTAATATGTATTAGGTGGCGAAGCACCTAAACTAGGTCTCCCAAAAAGACCATATGATGATTTTATTAGTCCTCCGCCATCGGGCAGTCTGGATTATAGTGTCCGGGTTTGTCCGTCCGTCTGTCTGTTGGTCTATCTGTCGACACTTGAGGCACATGATTTTGTGTAATCTATATCACAAGCACGGGGTCGAATACAGCTACTATGCCGATACAAAAATGTTCCCCACCATTTTCAGATGTGCAAGAAGTATTTTACATATCGATATCTGTCGATATTTAAAAAGTAACGGAGACTACAATCAAGCATAAATATCTCAAATAGCAAACAATATACGTATTATTTCACATCACATACCTTACAATTAAGTTAAAGTATGCCCTTTTTAATCGTTACAGTTTTGCCCTAATTCAAGTTTATGTATATCACATAGCAGTTATTACAGTTTGGTTCTAACTTAAGAACATTTACAGACTTTCTTAATTATAACGCCATAAACAAAACACCTTCATAATATTACAGCTTTAAATCTTGAATTATACTTAGGAAACACAACTTATACTGTCGCTAAAGTAACAGTTCACGTAAAAATGTCAAGTGATAATTTGACATACGCACATATTTTTCTTAAAAAGAGCAACATGTCAGCATGCTGAGGTTTAATGGATGACCACGAAGCTGTGACTAATGTCATAGCTGTCCACTATCAGCGAAAAAATTAAATTAAAATAACAAAAAAAAAAAAAAACAAACAAACAAAAAAAAAAAACAAAAATAATTTCTCTTTCGGTTTTTTAACCGAATCGAGAAATCGCGGTCGATTTTCGATTACGGTGCGAACTGTAACATCCTTATTAATTACTTTGTCTTAGTTGTTATTTACTATGGTGGTGGTGTACCTTCATTCAGCAGTCCCCACCCCCCCCCCCCCCCCCCGATGTGTTTAATAGCTGTGGCAACAGTCGCAACAAGAGGATATAATTGACAGGTGGCCACTTGAGCGCGTCACGATAGCGATGTGAAGTGGTGACTTTTTCAGATAACTTTGAAGGAAGGCTCATTCATTGTACTCCACATGTCACTAGGCCTTGCCAACCGTTTCCTGTTTATGTAACACATGCACGTGTTAACACAGCTCGTCGTCACAGCGACACACCTGTTTGCATACGGAGACGAGAGAGAGAGAGAGAGAGAGAGAGAGAGAGAGAGAGAGAGAGAGAGAGGAGAGAGAGAGAGAGAGAGAGAGAGAGAGAGAGAGAGAGAGAGAGAGCTTTGTGGGATTATTAGCGCGGGACGGGCGCGTGTTTTGTGGGACTGTTAGTGCGGGACGGGCGTGTGTTTTGTTGGACTGTTAGCGCGGACGGGCGTGTGTTTTGTGGGACATATTATTATTCGTTTCCTCTTTTTTCAATTTTGTTCCCGGTCCTGTTTTCTAGTATATTTTCAAAAATGATATAAATAAATAAAAATAATAGAAAAATAAAAAATAACTGTTGGTAAAGATTTGATCATAAAATATACAATAAATAGCGGCAGTGCGTGCGTCATGCTAAAGCCAGAGGTTTATTAAATATGTATGAATTTAATAATGCAAATTTCTACTAGGGTGAAGGGGGGGGGGGGGGCGGGGCGGGATTGTTGAGTGGGGGGTGCTGTTGACAAGTATCCAAGACAATAACTTCTTTTTCGCAATTGCAAGAATAGAAAACCGCGCAGACAGTTGTCCTGGGAAAATCTAGAGGAGCCTGATTCGAGCATTGACCTGATGTTATTCGGTTCAGTTTAAAAAGTGTTGGTTGCCAATGCGGTGTTAGTTTCTTTTTTTTTTCTATGTGAAGCATCAATTATTTATTAATTTATGCTTTATTCATTGTTATATATTGTATTTGCAGATTATGAAAATATAATAGATCAAAGCATTCCGTTGCCATGGGAAGAGGAGAACGGTCTCTATGCCATCACGGTAAACTCTGCTAGCTTGTTGTGTTTTGAACGTCTGTGCAGTGCGAATCAAATGCCAAGCACTTTTTTGTGCATTGTATATCAGACATCACTGACCCTATCAAATTATTAACCGCATAAAATGAAGTTAAAAATAATGTATAATAACAAATTGTAAAAAACACAATCTAGATAAAAGCTAAAACATCGTTGAATATTAAAAAAAAGTGGTTGACGGAAAGGTTTTCATTTCTGTATGTGTTGCAAAAGCAGGGTTCCGAATTTGTTTCGAATTGATCATGAATCGAATCATTATGCTTTTTGATATTATATTTCTTCTGTAACTATTTAACACAAATGGAATTAAAAAAATATGAAAAAATGGTTTTTGTATTCTTTAAAATTTAAGATTTAAGATTTATAAATTTACAAAAGTGAACTTTTTCTGTGTTTCTTTTAGTCGCGGCTTGTACGTCATTTTCCAGCGCGGTTTATCTGGGGCGGCAAGAATGTGAACACGATGGTGCTTAAGAACGAAGTCATCGTGAACCACTTTCCAAAAGCGCGCTTTTTTTTCTTCCAAGGTAAAGTATTTTATTGTCTCTCAACGAAGTTAGTTATTATGGTGTGTAAAATCTTGCTTTTTTTTCCTCCCTGGCTACCTGTGGTATAAAATAAAATCAAAGTGTGAATATGAATAAATTTGTTTTAATGAAAAGTAATTAGGGAGGGGCTGCGTATTACTCCGCCCGCACTTAACTTTCTGGCGAATAATAATAATAATAATAATAATACTAATACTAATAATAATAATGGAATTGTTATTTTAAAAGAATATTTCAAGTAATTTTTAACATGTTTTCCTTAAATAGAACTATTTTTATAAAATCGGTAATTAAAATGAAGTATTCCTGAGCTGAATTCTTTCTGAGCGCACTCTTAACGATGCTCCACAATTACACTTTTTTTGACGGCGGCGCACATGGGTTTGTTTCCAGACTGGTCTGACTCACAGCCTGCGCGAGTTGATGTGGATCAACAGCAACGACTCGCACCATTTCTTCCCGCGCTGCTACACTCTCTGTCCCGATGAAATGGAGGATATCATTGGTTCGTGTTTTTTTAGCCCTCAACCATATACAGGGGCCCCTCGTTAATTCGTCCTCGGTTAATTCGGTCCCTCGGCTAATTCGTACCAATTCCGTCGGTCCCGATTTTGGGACCCATTCACTTCTACGTAAAAGTACGAATTAACGAGGACTCGGATAATTCGTCCCAAAATTTACCCTCAATTTTTTTCTGTTCCGGTCTTTTATCAATGCAGAACCATACAGATTAGGCATGCCACACAGTTAAAACAACACGTTACTCAGGCATCATGTGTAGCGAGATGAAGGGGTTGCATAATGCGCATTGTGGGGGTGTAATGATGGGGGTAACGATTATGATTGACATCGTCTGCTCAACACACCGAGTGTCTTAGTGTGCACAGCGTTTTCACTGGCCACTAATCTGTTGACACTTCGCGCGCCGGAGGGTATATATATTACAGGGAATCTGTGAAATTATTGGATTTCATGAAATCCCTAGTGTAATAACTTGCTCAATCAATTTCGATGGTTTTGTTGAGGAATTTTCAGGTTTGCAATGTAGTATTTTACCGAAATTAATAGCAGATTTTGATTAATATACTTAAAGCACTCGATTGCCAAACTATCATTTACGAGATACTTCAGTACCTGAATTTAGCAATATTTTTTATCCAATGTAACTTAGGTCACATGTCACGCAAAATTATGTTATTTTGGATGGTAGTGTTATAAATTCCAATTCCTTTCGATGTGAAAAGGGATACACAGTTTTGAAGAACCACTAAACAGCCTTCCTGAATGGATAATTTTCAAAATAGTTTTATAATCAATATGAGCTTATTCATTACGCGAATTCCCTAGGGGTTTCATGAAATCCCTAATTACACAGAATCCCTGTAACATATATAAATTGTGAACAGTGGTCAAGCATTTCAACTTGCAAATGGCATCAAAACGAAAACACAATGATTACACAATGAACCTTAAGTCAAGTGTTAAAGCAAATAACGAGTGGCTCAAAACCAGAATTGAAATAAATTTGAGCCTGCTCGAAAGCGCGCAAGGCTTGAAGGTTCATTGTTGTTTTTGTCCATTCGAAAATTAGACCCCCGGTTAATTGGTACCCTCGGTTAATTCGTACTTCTTCCCTTGGTCCCGAGGAGTACGAATTAACGAGGGGCCCCTGTAATGCTAAGGGCTATTGCTATGGCCGTGTCTGTCCGTCTGTCCGTCGGTTAACATTTGGCTTGTGAACACTCTGTAGGCTACAATTCTTTTGCAATTGCTAAGATATTTGAGATATAGCTAGTATATGAACTAATAAAGATCGCTATTGTATATGAGCCATATTCGCCCAAGGACAGTGACTCAGCTAGACTTTTGAATTTTTTTTATTTGTGTCATTATCAAGTGTTGTTAACATTTGACTTGTGAACACTCTCTAGCCTACAATTCTTTTGCAATTGCTAAGATATTTCAGATATAGCTAGTAAGTGTGATATTTTACCTATCACAATATGATTCATCGCAAATCATGCTGTCGTTTCAGAGGACTTTCGCATTACTGCTTGTGTCTCCATCTTGAAGTGGGTGCTCAAAATGTATATATCCAAGAAGCACCGCGATAAATTCCAAGAGCTGCTCGTGCGAAGGGAAAACACTAAATACGAGGTGAAATTCAACTTGAAACTACCTGAGCGTTTATTTGCATGTATTACATTTGCATTCCAGATTTATTTACGGCATAGGGGGGAGGGGGGGGGTGGGGGGAGGGGGTAGTGATATGTTGTGATCAGTGATGAAAGAGAATGTGTAAAATCAGTTACTGAGTTGAATCGTTGCCATTTTACACACCACAATTTTGAGCCGGAGCTGATTGGTGTATTACCAAAATTATGTCACGTGATCTTTTAGGAGATAAAATTCGGCGAAGAGAGCAAAGAGGTGAGTGAGCCAGTGGCGGTGACCCAGAAACAGGACGAGGCCAAGGAGGAAACGGAACAAGGAAAGGAAGGAGAAGGAGAAAGTGAAGAGGAGGGAGAGGAGGATGAAGGAGAGGAAGAAAAGGAAGAAAATGAAGATGACGGTTGGATTTGTTTATTTGTTTATTTTTACTGAGTGGCGTTGATGGATAGCATTCAGTACGGGTTGCTGGTGATGCATCTGTACATTACTTGCAAATCCCGTGGCGCTCCTAAAATCATAACAAAAAACTAACCCCTTGGGAAAATATGTACTTCTGCGCTCTGTAGCCGAATAATGCATGTACTTTTCTGCAGTGCATGTCCTTCTGCGTATTGCAAAAAGTGCCGAGTTGGTCAGGTGCCGAGTGGACCATAGAGCGCATGTACTCCTCCGTACTGTGTGTATTTTGTGTATGATGCATATACTCCTCAGTACCTTAGATACTCCTGTGTACAACAGGGATTCGTTTGTGTTGCAGACGATGAGGAAGAAAGCAGCAACAATGATAGCGAGAACGAAGAAAACGGAGAAGAAGAAGGAGAAGAAAAGGAGGAAAAAGAAGCGCTCCCTCCCCCCGATCTCGACAAGTACAAAGATTTCATCGACTATGAGAATTTCGACGAGGATTACAATTCAGAATATGGAGATGAAGGATTTGAAACTGAAGGTGACCCCAATTCTACAATGAAGTGTCCTAAAGTAAACATTATGAGGTGTAAAACAGAATTAAGTAGGATCACAATACAGAATGACGTAATCACTTAAAGCAACCTCATGTGTATTCGTTGTGGGGTTGGATGACGTCGAAGGTTTCGGTTGTAGCTTCAGATTATGTAAAAATGGAAATTCGAATTTTCACCATTTAAAGTAAAACATAAAAGGTAATAAAACGTTGAATTTGCCACCAGGGCAGCGCTGTAGGGTGATAAACTTACATTGAAGTATTTTTTAAATTTATTTTGAACTTTTTCTTTAGATGAAGAAGATGAAAGCGGCAAATCTGATAACGAAGGCCATAAAAAGAAGAAAGAAAAACATCCACAACTAAATCCCAAAGGTGACCCCAAAGGTGAGGAATTTATTGCTTAATTTTTCTTGATGAACGAAAGAACAGTGGATGCGACCTCCAAAACAATAGTGTGGTGTGTAGCGTTACATCAAGAACCGACCACAGGACTGTGCGATTTCTCGCTTATATTTCATTTCATATGACTTAAAATTTAATATACATTTTTATCGTATCTATTTTTATAAAGCACGTGGTATTTTTTTTTCATTGTTGTGACGTCATTATGATTATGCATTCGGCAGGAAAGGGGAAAAGGGCATCAGCAACAGGTAAAACTAGACGAAGTGTCCGACACCGTGCACACTACAAATTATGGTGTGTAAAATGTCGCGTGCACTACCGTTGCCGTTCAACAGCTGACCTCTATGGCGGTTCGGTCTGTTGTGTATAATGCCTTTTTGCTCTGCAGTCCCACCGGGACTGTGCCCATAGTACTCATAAAAGAGAGGAACTACTTTTCAAAATATCCATCCGCTCTGTGTTTATACATAACAGATCTTCTCAGAGGTCAGCTGTTTCATAACGCGTGCACTACAAAAATAATCATTTTACATGCCATGATTTGTTTATTAAATTGTTGGAGATTAATAAAATTTACTAATGACTTAGACAAATAGATGATTTGATTCCTGATTTGTTATAATTAACGTTCATGATTTTGTTTTCACTATCCGCCCAGTTGTTTCCAGTTTTTGTAACTATCCTTCCGGTCTTGTTTTCCTGAATCCATACTCAGAGGGGTTGCCCCTGTTCATTGCGATACTCGAGAGGTACACAGAGATCGGCAGTACACAGATCTTCGTTGTACTTTGTCGAATAAGAAGTTTTTTTATGAAGGTCATTTCAAGGCAAAAAGTGAGGTGTGATTATTGAGTTTTTTTGTGTAATTTTGCATAATATTGTTTTGCATTGTAAAAAAACCAACAAAACAAATCTATACACGAAAATGAAAGTAGCACAATCGGAAAGTTTATGTAGGTATTTAATTAAGAAGACAGAAAAATGGAATCAGAGAAAGTAGATTTTAGTTCTAAAAAATTATATCTACCGACTGTGCAAGATGGATCAATATATTTAGGCGAATTGATGTATGATTTCTTCGTTGTTGATTTTATTACGCTCTTAGATTTGTTTTGATTTGTTCAATCTTAGGTGTGGTTTGAAACAATACCAGATTTTAACAGAATGTTATCCAGCCGTCTCGTCTTTCTGCGTGGCGTGGGGCGGGGGGTGGGTGGGGGGGGAGGAGAGTTCAGGCAGTTGAAACCTGACGTGCAAACGAATTGGATAATCAGCGTAGCGCATTTTTAAACAATCAGTTATTCTTTTCATTAAAAATAGAAAGTGAAAAGGAAGCTACTGATCAGGTAAAAATCATGTAATCTGTGACATGTTGTGTCTGTTTACTCAGATCGTAGTTTTTTTCCGGTAGTTATATGTATTTTGTTCTGTTAATTAGTCCCTTGTCTTGTGTGTGATCTTGTTGCTTTTGCAGATAGTGATCAAGACCTTCGTCTGTTGTGATATCATTTATTAAAATTAAAGCGACAATCTGTGTGTAAATTTAATGATTCTGAAATTTAAAAAAAATTGTTTTCAGTTTTTACTACGGTAAAAGAGTAGTCAACTAATCTGACTACTGCATGCTGCTGGCGTTTATTGCTTCATGCCAGCGCTCTGGGTAGTGCCCTGTTGTACTGGTAGCAGTCTAGTTTAAAAAGATAACGTATTGTATCGCATTTGGTGTTGTGTGCGTCAAAACTGTATGTTGTTGTGTTGCGTCAAAATTATATGTTGTTGTGTTGCGTCAAAACTTTATGTTGTTGTTGTTGCGTCAAAACTATATGTTGTTATGTTGCGTCAAAACTATATGTTGTTGTGTTGCGTAATAACCATATGGCGTTGTGCTAGGTCTGAAGAGTATGGTATAGTGGGTTTAATATGGTGAATAGGAAGGTCGACCCCCTGTCCCCGCTCCCTCTGTCTGTCTCTCTCTCTGTCTCTCTCTGTCTCTGTCTCTGTCTCTGTCTCTCTCTCTCTCTCTCTCTCTCTCTCTCTCTCTCTCTCTCTCTCTCTCTCTCTCTCTCTCTCTGTTTTTTTTCTCTCTCTGTCTCGCCCTCTTTCATTTTCTCTATTTCTCCCTCCCCCTCTTTCATTTTCTCCCTCCCTCCCTCCCTCCCTCCCTCCCTCCCTCCCTCCCTCCCTCCCTCCCTCCCTCCCTCCCTCCCTCCCTCCCTCCCTCCCTCCCTCCCTCCCTCCCTCCCTCCCTCCCTCCCTCCCTCCCTCCCTCCCTCCCTCCCTCTTCAGTCTGTTGCACCCCTGCCACTTATAACAAAAAAACGGAAACTCTGCGCAACCTGTCCTCCGTGACAAACCTTTGTGCCTTCTGTGCAGTATCAGATTCATTATGGCACAGGCTTAAATTCTTCCCATCGGATTAAAAAATAATTAGGAACTAAAAAAAGAAACCTCTCAGTTTTGGAAATTAATTACCGCGGTATTTTATCAGTCAAAATCCAATACTTGACCAATATGGTTCAGTACTTGAAAAAAAAAACAAACAAAAAAAAAAACAAAAAAAAAACAACAAACAAACAAAAAACAAATAACGGATTGTCGTCATAACATCACATAATAATGTCTAATGACAAGGTATAAGAATAATTTTTGTTCGTTTTTCCAGCCATTACGTCACGGCTAAAGGACAGTAACATAACCACGAATTGCTCGAGCCCGAGCATTGTTGTTATAATAACGAACTGTTTGAAAGAAAGAAAATAATAAATAAAACACACGTAATAAACAAATAATAACGAGCTTTGTAACGACGCATTACTGGTTACAAGGACACATAAAGCATATTGGGCGCTTTTGTACAATTGTGTTCTGAAAGCCAACACTTGGTGGGGGGATAATGCTGTGGATTGGTGCCCTGGCTATGCCCACGACCTCTCCGTATGCACGATATCCTCTTTAGCCTCGTTTATCCACATCAATTGATGTCGTTACCGTAAAGCCGTAAAGTACCGCCTGTTTGTGCTGATATATATGTGTGTATGATATGCACATTGGAATATATCTAGGTAATAATATGTACATCAGCTAATGATAAGCTTTGAGCATGTGCAAGATTTACTTAGAATAAACACATATGCGCAAATACCCTTATTGCACGCATCGGATCAAAACTATCGAACTAAAAGAGCCTGTCTTTTAGAAATATTCTTGGGGGGGGGGGGGGGATAAATCTGCTAACATGAAGAAACGGTATAGAAAGGAAAAGGGTGGGATGCGCAAACACCGTGGCATTGTTAGGGGGAGTTCTGTACACTGGCTCTGTGTCATGTTTGTGTATTTATAAAAGCTGAAAATCTTTCCCAGTAGACAGGATTTTTCGAAATGAGGAACAAGGAAGATAATGAATAAACAGAGATGACGCAACCCAAGACATTTATTATTCTATGGAGTCACATTTCCTCGCATGTTCCTCAAAGTGTTTCCTCACATGTTCCTCAAAGTGAGTCCTCACATGTTCCTCAAAGTGTTTCCTCACATGTTCCTCAAAGTGTTTCCTCACATGTTCCTCAAAGTGTTTTCTCAAAAAAGTTCATCAAACTACTTTTTCACATGTTCCTTAGTGTTTCCTCAATGTTCCTCAAAGTGTTTCCTCACATGTTCCTCAAACATTCCACATTTTCTCACAACAATTCCTGATCATAATCTCGTGCATTTTCAGTGAAACGTTTTATATGAGGGACACCTGCGGCATCTGATGAAAGATGTTCATTTTACAGAGGTGTTCATATTCAGGGTTCGAAATTAGCAGTGAAATATTCCGTTATAATACGTTGATCATTAAAACAATTACAGGAGCAGAGATATAACAGTGAAATGTTCCTTGGTGTTGTTCTTATTTGAGGACGGTGCTTCGTGACGGAGGTAGTACTGTAGGTGACAACGGTGTGTATTTTCGGTTTTTTGTCGTGCGGCTTTTAGGGCCCAGATCGTCGTCGAGACAAGGTCGGGTCCGGTCCAGCAAAGGTCGTACAGCGGTTGCACGAGGGCAGAACATGCACACGAGAGGGTTGCTGTACAAGCCGCCCGCCACGGCGCGAGTAGCCTCCAAGACGCCGCGCACACCGCAGAACCCGGCGCCCAATCCCACCAAGCCGGGCGGTGGCCTGCAGAGGTCCAACACCTTCGGCTCGATGCCGACCAATCAGAAACAGAGTATGCAACCCCCCCCCCCCCCACCTCAGCACCCCTGATGTTTTCGTCTGACCGGATGTAGTGGAGATATGCCGTGTTGGCGCACTGCTTACTAAAATCAGTATATTTGCTTCTGTTTGCAGTGGATTTGTTAGCGCATTTTCTACATTTATTTCAAGTGTATTTTTTTTTCAGGAGAAATCCCGTTCGACTTCATTTTACACACCCCAGCCAGGGCAAATTGAACGAAAGTACGATAACCGCGTCAAGCCGGGGGTTGCGTGACCAGGACACTGGGATTGCCAGTCCAACGTTCTAGTCAACTCATGAGCTAGCCCCATCCCCTGCCCACTCCCCGCCCCCCTTCCCCGGCCCCCGCCTTTATAAACAAATTTCGAATAATTATTTTTAAAATGGTTTCATACATTATTTCAAAAACCCCAAGGGTACGCTTTTTTAAATATCACGACCGCAAGTTTTGACCAGTTAATTGCACGCCCTATGTAAGTCAGTGTTTATGTTTTTATCCAATTAACCCGTTTTTTGTGGGCGAAAACTAATTAACTAATGATTAGAAATGAAAGTTTATTGTGGATTGCATGATATTAATTAACTAAAGACAAGTTCGTCTTGTCCTATAGCGGCACCGCGGACGCTAAACTGCACTTTTTAGAACTTTACACCGAAACAGTTACATTTTCCAGCATTTCATTTGTCCGAAAACGTGGAACGTTCCGAGTTGTATTAGAGTGTAGACTGAGGCAGAATAAGTGTCTACTCACAACACGCAGCAAAAATATCGACCAAAAATTAAACTCAACGTATTTTTCCAGGGAACAACCCCACCGTATGTAAACATTTCAAAATATAGACCAGAACTGTCGTATTCACAAAATAATCAGACTGTTTGGCAGTATAGTTCTTCTGTGTTTGTATACAGTCGCAGTCTTTAGAATCTCACTCAAATTAGATACATCCCAAAGTGCCTTAAATGTATTTCCAAAATGCTTTTTCCTGTACTGCACTCACTTTTAAAAAAATATCTGTACCTTAAAATTATGCACTTCAGTTTCACAGAATTCAGCAATTTTTAAATTCTTTTGATTTTGTACGCTGCTGTTTTACTCATTTTTGCAGATAATACTTGACACGCTAATTGGATCAGTTTTTTTGGGTGGGATGGGGGGATAGTCCAAAAGAAGAGTGACTGGCATTTTCATGTAAGGGTGCAGGACCGCAGGTTAGGACATAGATTCCTTCGATGAACACACACACAACAGCCATGTTCTACAATGTAGTGCTGTGGCCTGCAGCTCAGTGTGCAAGACATGATTGTCCAGCATAGCCTGTGACCTAATACACAATGTACGAGTCATGATTGTCCAGCAGAGCCCGTAACCTAATACACAGTCTACGAGACGTGATTGTCCAGCATAGCCTGTGACCTAATACTCAATGTACGAGTCATGATTGTCCAGCAGAGCCCGTAACCTAATACACAGTCTACGAGACATGATTGTCCAGCACAGCCTGTGACCTAATACACAGTGTACGAGACATGATTGTCCAGCATAGCCTGTGACCTAATACACAGTGTACGAGACATGATTGTCCAGCATAGCCTGTGACCTAATACACAGTGTACGAGTCATGATTGTCCAGCATAGCCTGTGACCTAATACACAGTGTACGAGACATGATTGTCCAGCATAGCCTGTGACCTAATACACAGTGTACGAGTCATGATTGTCCAGCATAGCCTGTGACCTAATACACAGTGTACGAGTCATGATTGTCCAGCATAGCCTGTGACCTAATACACAGTGTACGAGACATGATTGTCCAGCATAGCCTGTGACCTAATACACAGTGTACGAGTCATGATTGTCCAGCATAGCCTGTGACCTAATACACAGTGTACGAGACATGATTGTCCAGCACAGCCCGTGACCTAATACACAGTGTACGAGACATGATTGTCCAGCATAGCCTGTGACCTAATACACAGTGTACGAGACATGATTGTCCAGCATAGCCTGTGACCTAATACACAGTGTACGAGACATAATTGTCCAGCATAGCCTGTGACCTAATACACAGTGTACGAGTCATGATTGTCCAGCATAGCCTGTGACCTAATACACAGTGTACGAGTCATGATTGTCCAGCACAGCCCGTGACCTAATACACAGTGTACGAGACATGATTGTCCAGCATAGCCTGTGACCTAATACACAGTGTACGAGACATGATTGTCCAGCACAGCCCGTGACCTAATACACAGTGTACGAGACATGATTGTCCAGCACAGCCCGTGACCTAATACACAGTGTACGAGACATGATTGTCCAGCACAGCCCGTGACCTAATACACAGTGTACGAGTCATGATTGTCCAGCAGAGCCCGTGACCTAATACATGGTGTACGAGACATTATTGTCCAGCATAACCTGTGACCTAATACACAGTGTACGAGACATGATTGTCCAGCATAGTCCGTGACCTAATACACAGTGTACGAGACATGATTGTCCAGCATAGCCTGTGACCTAATACACAGTGTACGAGTCATGATTGTCCAGCATAGCCTGTGACCTAATACACAGTGTACGAGTCATGATTGTCCAGCATAGCCTGTGACCTAATACACAGTGTACGAGTCATGATTGTCCAGTAGAGATAACAACAGTACTTTTCCAGTTATCTATTGGTATAGTCAAAATATGAATGATTGACTTTTATGGGTTGTCCCACTGTAGTTTAGGACTTTTTAGAACTCCTTTCGAGAGTATGTTTATTTTTAAAAGGACCAGCTCGAACTCAACATGTTGTTTTCAACTCGGAATGTTAAACGTTTTACTATAATTGAAATACTGGGAAGTGTAACTTTTTCGGATTGAAGTTCTGAAAGGAGTTTTTTAGCGTCCGCGCTACTGCTTTGAGCATAAACATAAATAAACTAGAACCCCACTTCGCTAGCGAAATGTTAAACACTTGACAAAAATTAAAACGCAAAAATACTTCCTTCAATGGGTTATTTCTTGAATAATATATTGCAAACAACACAGCTTGAATATGTCTTATAAGCCGAGTAGTGTTTGGTTTCTGTTGACTTAAGGTGTTACTGACTGATCTAGCATACGCCGTGTTAGCTATTTATGCAGTGAGAGCTCGCACAAAGCTCACTGTGCAACTGTGTGTGATGTGGGTTAAATGCTACGCATTTACTTGCCAAAAATACACTCTTTTCACATGTCGTTTTAACAAAGAAAACGAAATCAAAGACAAAAATAAAAAGTGACATGCACATGTTCAGATCAAGCTCTTCATAAGTCCCAATTTTCATGGTCGTAGGGGCCATAGTGTCAGAGGAGAAGAAGACACAAAAAATCGGAAAAAGTGTCAAGAAGAAAAAAAAAAGGACGAATTTTGCTCGCACAAATTCATATAACTCTTGCAAGCCAAAGGCTTGTCAAGTGTTAAAAAGGATAATTCCTGCTGTTCGCTGAAATTACTCGCTTGAAAGTGAAAGAGTCCAGGAGAGCCTTTGTGACGTAAACTCTTTGTTTGTTAGGCTATTCGCAAGGAGAGCGAAGTTGAGGGGTAATGAAAATGGCGGGGGGGGGGGGGGAGAGGGGTTGGGGGGACCTGCAGATTTATTAAGCGACCTCGTCCACGTGTCTTTTGCTCTGAAGTAGGAACTTCTATCCCCGCTCACTTCCGGTGAGTTCCTGGACGTTATAGATGTCTGTGGTTTATTAACTGATGTTTACAGTACATTGTACTAACAGTAAAGCTTGTATTTTATTTCAGACCAAATTGCGCAAAGGCTGCAAACGTTTTTCTCGTGTTGTAAATAAACAAATAAACAATTAGAAAAATAAATGTTGTATTCTTAATATTTAGCACGCCTGTACCATATTTGCTTATGTCACTCGATGCTGCTGTGGATTGCACCCTCCCCCCTCCCCGCCCCCTCATAATATGATAATCATAATAATAATAGTAATATATAAAAATAAAACTATGTCATTTTAAAAAATTGTGGTGTGTTAGTTAAATAAAATTACTTTGTTCTATGCGTTTGCACTTACGCTACGTTTTATAAGCTACACTCAACAAACCTGCTGTGGGGTTGCCTGAAGATATATCAATGTAATATCAAAAATGTTTACCCTCAGGCCCTGCAGCCCCGCCTCAACCTCACAACCCGCCATCTTGGAAGTCCCGCATGTCTAACTGTTGTTTTAGTGATTCTGGTCGTTGCAGATCAGAAGAGAAGTATCATAGTATTAAAACTAATAATAGCAATATTTTTTTTATAGTTGTACCAGAAATAAAGAAATTTAAGAAGGAGAAGAAAAAGGCTGTGGAGATTCCGCTAAAAGCAGTGGAATGGGCCGTGTACCACCTGGATAAGTACACACGCTCCAAGGATCACGAGGATATAGACAACAAGGTGAGTGACGTGAGCGTCACCCCCCTCCCCATCCCCTTCCTGCCTCCCGCCGCGCGCAGAACTAATAATAAATAAATAAATAAATAAATAGAACAAATTCAAAGGAACAAATATTGGTTGAAAGTCGGAGTCATGTTAAAAACTTTTTTCATAGATTTTTTTGCGAAAATAAAAATTCACAAATGAAAAAAAAAAAAACATATATTCGTCCCTACTGATCGTCTTCATGTTTTCCTCTCCTGCTCACAAAAGCGTGATACTTTCACAGCATGACACACAGTTCTTTGCCTGAGACGATCGGTTTTGCCAAATGGTGTCTCGTTCAACGAGTTTTGTCCTTGGAAAGTGATTAGTCAAATAACAACAACCAAAAATAAATAAATAATAAATAAATAATTAAATATCCGGTAAAGAAAGTATATACTATACTCAATCTGTTATTATTCTTCACTTGTGTTCACATTAAGATTGTCTGGGAATCTTTTCAGAATAAAGGCCTGACACCTGCTCAGTGGTCACAGTTGCTCAAGTGGTACTATCAAATTGCTCAGTAAGTCGTAGTTGCTTGTGTGGTACTATCAAATTGCTCAGTAAGTCATGGTTGCTTGTGTGGTACTATCAAATTGCTCAGTAAGTCGTGGTTGCTTATGTGGTGCTATCAAATTGCTCGGTAAGTCGTGGTTGCTTATATGGTACTATGAAATTGCTCAGTAAATTATAGTTACCTGTGTGGTACTATCAAATTCCTCAGTAAAAGCTATGGTTGCTTATGTTGTACCATCAAATTGCTCAATAAGTTATAGTTAGGTGTGTGGTACTATCGAATTCGTCAGTAAAAGTTATGGTTACTTGTGTGGTACTGTCAGATTGTTCCATAAGTTATGGTTGCGTGTGTGATACTCTCAAATTGGCCAGAAAAAAATACAGTTGTCCATTTAGTGCTGTCAAATTTCACAGTAGGCTGTGATTGCTTCATGTGATATTTCGCTGGTTCAAGTGACAATTATTTGGCTGTGTCTTGTGATGGACTTATATGCACGAGAGGAGTGATGGAGGTTATACTGTGTTACTGTTCTAGTGAGAACGCTACAGTGCCCAACATGACAGAAGGCAAGCTCAAAGAAAGCGACGAAGTTCTCAAACGTATGAAGAAAATCTGGCCGCAATATGAGATAGATGGGAAACGAAATATCTGGATCGTGAAGCCCGGAGATAAATCCAAGGGAATTGGTTAGTCCCTCAATTCTCAGGAGTCATTGGCTAGTTATTCTTTCTCAAGTAAAGTCTTTTATTGATGCTCTCGTTTGAAATATCATACATTGGAATGTCTGGCTTAATGTGAAAACCAGATAAGTTAGAACACACTTTTATTTATAATGATGAGAATTTAAATATTTTTGTCCTGGGCAGAATAAGGCATTTTCACATAGTGAGTCTATTCCGGAATAGACTCACGATGCTCAGTCTCATTCACATATATATCTATATCGTATCACAGAAGTTTTACGGTCATTACTTTACGTTAGTCTGTTTCGGTATGGACTCCTTATTTCGCCCAGGACAAAAAGAAACTGTCCGCTTTCCTTTTTGCTTGATATATTCTTGTTTGAATAATTGGTTGTATAAACATCATTTTTGTGAAATATTTTTTTTTTTCAATATTTCTAGGGCGTAGAGTTTTTTCCCAAATGTCATTTTCTTGTTAAAAATGAAGGCACGGATACCGCAGATTACTCTGATAACATGAATCGACTTTTACGCACCTTAAATGATTAAATGAACACTGTTAATTGTTTGTTTGATTGTTGCTTACTCTTACATGAAAAAACATTTCTTTCTGTGTTTCAGGCATTGAATTTGCGTGTAAGCTGGAGGAAATAATGAAGTACGTCAATAACTCAACATTGTCTGGAACCTACGTCATGCAGAAATACATAGGTAACCTATTTTGAGGTGCCATATATTAAGATGGCCTTAGATTGCGCTTGCAAAAAAAAAAAAAAAAAAAAAAAAAAACAAATACAAAACCAAAAAACAAAACAAAAAGATAACAAATTACTGTATTTGAAAAAAAAATTCGGTGTTTATTTGCATCAGTGAAATATAAAAATGATATTACAATAATTAAAAATTTAAACTAAAAACTAAAAAAAATAATAACATAGGCAATGATTTAAAGTTATTTGGTTAGTAAAACTAATTTAAATTCAGTTTGTAAGATATTCTCGATATTTTCCAGTATTTTTGCGTTTTTGACTGATTGGGCCTATCCCCTTGTGTGACGTTACAGAGAGGCCGCTTCTGATTTACAACTGCAAATTTGACATACGCCAGTGGTTCCTGGTGACGGACTGGAATCCGCTCACCGTGTGGTTCTACAAGACGTCCTACTTGCGCATCTGTAGCCAGCAGTACAATGTTGACTCGCTACACGAGTAAGTGCCCCTCTCTGCTGTCTGCTGTTGACGAGTAAGTGCCCTTCTCTGCTGTCTGCTGTTGACGAGTAAGTGCCCCTCTGTGCTGTCTGCTGTTGACGAGTAAGTGCCCCTCTGTGCTGTCTGCTGTTGACGAGTAAGTGCCCCTCTGTGCTGTCTGCTGTTGACGAGTAAGTGCCCCTCTCTGCTGTTGACGAGTAAGTGCCCCTGTCTGCTGTTGACGAGTAAGTGCCCCTCTCTGCTGTTGACGAGTAAGTGCCCCTCTCTGCTGTTGACGAGTAAGTGCCACTCTCTGCTGTTGACGAGTAAGTACCCCTCTCTGCTGTTGACGAGTAAGTGCCCCTCTCTGCTGTTGACGAGTAAGTGCCCCTCTCTGCTGTTGACGAGTAAGTGCCCCTCTCTGCTGTTGACGAGTAAGTGCCCCTCCGTGCTGTCTGCTGTTGACGAGTAAGTACCCCTCTGTGCTGTCTGCTGTTGACGAGTAAGTGCCCCTCTCTGCTGTTGACGAGTAAGTGCCCCTCTCTGCTGTTGACGAGTAAGTGCCCCTCTCTGCTGTTGACGAGTAAGTGCCCCTCTCTGCTGTTGACGAGTAAGTGCCCCTCTCTGCTGTTGACGAGTAAGTGCCCCTCTCTGCTGTTTGCTGTTGACGAGTAAGTGCCCCTCTCTGCTGTTGACGAGTAAGTACCCCTCTCTGCTGTCTGCTGTCCAGTATAATTGATAAAAATGATGACCAACTATAGTAATAGTAACAACATCAACGACAACAACAACAATAATAATAAAAAAAAAACAACAACAACAAAAGCAACAGTAATACAAAATGCGTGGGGGATTAACATCAGCTGAACATTTACACAAAGTTAACAGTCGGAACCTGTTGTCGATACAGCGCCATCTCACGGTCTGATTGCCTTTTCAGGGCCGTTCATTTGTCCAATGTGGCCGTACAGCAGAACTATGTGAACGGCAAGCGTGATGCCAAGCTGCCCGAGAATAATTTCATGACCAGTGACACGTTTGTCAAGTACTTAGAGTAAGTACTGATCGCTGACAAGTATCGTAATTTCAGTACCGAACTGGTGAAACTTGTTGAGTACTTAGAGTAATACTGAATCGGTGAGATAATGGAAAAGTACTTTGAGTACATGGGTCCTTAAAATACAATATAGACGGTATTTACAGCGTCATAGAAATCCTTTTCTGATGCGAGGAGCTCATTGTTTATTCGAAGCTTTCACTGAACTCGACAATTTTCTCGATCTGTTTCGATCCAGACAATGAGATTTTCCTTATTTTCTCATAAATATTACATTTTACACACCATTTTCTCATTTTTTTGGAATGATTTTGACAATTAAATATAAAATATTGAGTGAATTGGCTAAATCTTAAGATAATAACAAGTTGTTTTTGATATTTTCAGTGAGACGGAGGGAAAAGGCTACACGTGGAACAAGATTACGTACCCTGGGATGAAGACTGCCGTTGTTAATGTCTTGTTAGCCACTCAGGATATCCAAGAAAGCAGAAAAGTAAGTCTCCCGTTATTACAGTATGGCATGGGTGGAGGTAGTTGAAACGAGGGGTGGGGGGGGGGGGGGTTGGAGGTTGGTGGGGTTGGGGGTAACATGTTTTTGATTTTTCTTGGCTGTAGTGATAACTCGTACATAAGACATCTTGTTTTCATTCGCACCTGTTTTTCCCCTGTTTTTTTTTTTTACCCAGAATGCATTTGAACTGTACGGTGCTGACTTCATTCTGACGGAGGACTTCCGGCCGTGGCTGCTGGAGATTAATTCTAGCCCCGGCATGGCGCCCTCTTCCGTCGAAAAGTGTAAGCTCTGTGCAGCCGTGATGGACGATACCATAAAAGGTAAACATCACCGCCCACTCGAAGCCCCATCCTAACATCGCCAAGCGCCTCTGGTCATTTCTACAGTTTCACCACATAAGCCACCCCTCGCTGCCTGTTCCACAACTACAGGAATTCTTATTTTGCTGTTTTGGTATTTAGATAAAATTCCAGCACACTTCAGTTTTTTAATTGGAATTTGTCCAGTAAAATTCATTGTAGCATTAAAAAATAAATAAATATAACAAATACAATAATAATAATAATAATAATAATAATAATAATAATAATAATAATAATAATAATAACAGTAATAATAATAAGAGCCTTTCGGCTCTTCAGTTAAGAAAATTGCATTCAAAACCAGCTAATTGCATCGTCCGTTTTCCGCAGAAAGCTATGCATTTGTCCGGTGTTTGTGATTTTCGTTTATATTTTAAAGCATATAAAAATTGCAATGGATTTTAAAACAGTATGCAATTAGCCGGGTTATTCGATGAACCGTTAGGCGATTAACCGGTTTCGTCTGTATATGAAATAGCTGGTTTATGTTTTTGCTAGTGGTAATTGACAAGAGAGAGAATAAGAACGCGGACACTGGAAAGTTTGAACTGGCCTTCAGAGACACACAAGTAGCCCCTACCAAATGTGTGGACACGAAGTTCATGATTGAGGGCCAGCGTATCAAGAGAATGGATCTGGCGAAATACAATCAAATAGATCAGGAGGAATCCAGGAAAGCGGACTCTGTAGAGGCAAAGAAAAACGTACCAAAGGTAAATACACATATTTCACAATAGCATTATGATATTTACTAACTAAAAAAATTGCCATTTTTTTTTTTTTGCCGAAAGTTGTTTGACCTTAAAAAACAATTTACTTACTTACTATGTTCAACTGTCGCGTGGTTTCAAAGATAAAAATATGATTCTACTTATTAGGGGTTTTCCCAGCATTCTATTTTTGGGGCTGGTTCGCTTTCAGACGACATCTCTTGCATTCTGCTTTGTGATGCCTTTGTTTTCGATTTTTCTGTGGTTTAAATGACCGGTGAATGTTGTGGGTATATTAGAAAAAGGCAAAATCTTAACTGAGATTGTGGTGTGTAAATGTGTCTCATGTCATTAATTTTATGTTATATTCTTATACCCAATGATTTGGCTGAGGGATTGATTGAGGATATTTGGCTCTCATTTTGTTCTAAAATTGCAATTTGTTTCACATTTTCAAACCTGAGACTAATGAGTCTTTCATGATTACAGCAGTTGTTTATGAAATAAATCAATAACAATAAATAAATGAAAGTATAAACGACACAGTCCGTTCGCTCACTTCTGTTCAGTTTATAAATCCCAAATATTTGTCTAATCGATCAAGTAGTAGAATACATTTGTTTCCACATCGATCATGTGATAAAGCGACTTCCATGCCATTTTGATGTAGCCACCCTCACCTCCTCCCGAGAACGATTCTGTGCCTGTCCACACTCCAGAGGTCCCTAAAACACCTATTGGCAAACCTAATAAGTATTTTCTTATGCCCGTGTAAATTAAAAAGGTAAGGTTAAATGGACACAGTATATACCACGAGTTCTCACTCTGCACCAGGATTGAAAATTAATTCCAGTTACACATTGAAAAAAGTGTGGTTATATATTTTATATATTTTAAGACGGATTGGTTTCGTTTTGAAATACCTGTATGTTTTTATGCATAATGGCAACATTGAAGAGCACATAACAAAGTGAAAGTACCGTAATGTTTGCACGGTAACATCTTTTTGAAAACCAATCAAACAGTGGAACTTAAAATAACTGTACATAGAAAAACCATTCAAAAGAAACATGTACACATTTTATAGCTACGGAAACACTGGGCGAAGAGGGCTCGTTGATAACGAGGGTATGGAAGCATGGGTTGTTTCTCTCTTCCTCCTCTTCTTCCTTTTCTTCTTCTTCTTCTTCTTCTTCTTCTTCTTCTTCCATTTGTCAATCTGCCTTTAATCGTCAACAGTGTCGTGTAAGTTGAAAGCAGTTTCCAGACGCTTCATCGTGTCCCTCTGGCCACAGACTAATCTCTTACAAAATAACTATTTTCTCAAGTGTGATTGTTCAACTTTGTGTGCAAGGAAATGCCTGACAATTTTAAAACCAATGTACTTCAAGAAAAAAAAATAGCTTACTGTCTGCCTGTGTCTTAATTTTGTGGAAAGTTTATTGTTATTGATAGAGATTGAAAGTAAGAATTGTTGCACTTCCGCTGTATTGTGTACTGAAGTGCAGAATTGTCACGATTTGTCGTTTATACCGTAATGTTTATACCAATGCCGTAGCCCTCGTTATAACGACTTTCAGGAGGAACGGGGGGGGGGGGGGTGATTTAGGTGTTTTAAAGGCCATAATTCTACGGGATATTAGGGCTGAAAATCACTGTAATTATTTTCTTTTCTGGTGTGTAAAATGCCTTTATAGAAACACATAATGCAATAAAAAGGATTTCACACACCATAATTCGGTTTCGGTACTGATGGAAGATATCGTCCTTTCGTTGTAACGAGGGTATACTGTGTAGCATTTCCACACACTAATTGCCCCGTCTGCCTCTACAACACGTCCCCTTTATGGCGCGCTCATATCCAGAGTTAAAATATGCACATTTCACTTTTCAGCGGCCTTATGTAGGAATTGGCCTGTTGTAACATCTGCAAGTGGTAAATGTTATCGAAATTTCTTATCAGCTTATCTCTTCAAGCAAGGGGTGGCGGATATACATTTGAACTGCCCACGTTCGAAACTGTCCACACTGTAATTGTGATTTCTTTATTCAAACAATTAAAGGTGTCATTCTGAAATAAAGGACACATTATTTTTTTAAATATTCATAATATCCATAATCAAAGGAGAACTACTATGCAAAATTCACAGTTTAGAGTAAATAAGAACAAATCATTCGAGCTATATATTACCGGGAGAAGTCGGCCCAAAACGAGGTCGGCCCAATTCCTGGTGGGAGAAGTCGGCCCAAAAAAACTTGGACACCTTTTTTAGTGGGAGAACTCGAGAGAACTAGAACAGAGAACACAAATCTTCGAGTATTCACTCGAAGAATCCTTGGGTCGACTTTTGGTCTCTTTCGGCATGTTGTCGTTTAGGCTCCCGGAGACCAGTTGTCCATATAAAGGAATATGCCCTTTTTATCTCTAATGTGTAATAAATCTCACATACAATACACTGCGAAACGTTTTTAAAAATTTTATAAATTGAGCCGAGTTCTCCCCCACCATTTTAGGCCGACTTCATTTTGGGCCGAGTTCGTTTCGGGCCGACTTCGTTTTAGGCCGACTTCGTTGTAGGCCGACTTCGTCATAGGCCGACTTCGTTTTAGGCCGACTTCGTTGTAGGCCGACTTCGTTTTAGGCCGACTTCGTTGTAGGCCGACTTCGTCATAGGCCGACTTCGTTGTAGGCCGACTTCGTCATTGGCCGAGTTCGTTTCGGGCCGACTTCGTTGTAGGCCGACTTCGTCATAGGCCGACGTCGTTTTTGGCCGAGTTCGTTTCGGGCCGACTTCGTTGTAGGCCGACTTCGTCCTAGGCCGACTTCGTTTTGGGCCGAGTTCGTTTCGGGCCGACTTCGTTGTAGGCCGACTTCGTCATAGGCCGACTTCGTTTTGGGCCGACTTCTCCCGCATTCTGTTTCGGTTCAAAATTAGTAGACTATGAAATTGCAGCATTAATCAACTATGCGCTGTCCACTTTTAATTGGGCAACGACATATAGTTTTCAGCCCTATATGCACACTTAAGTTTATGCCTTGGCTTAACAACTACGTGTGGATTAACTTACCTTTGACCAAGATTACAAAAGTGCAAATAAGTTTTATAACTTGAAGAGCCTAAATTCTTACTGTGCCTTAGAAATGATACAAAGGTAAAGTTGTTTTTTCAGTAACTAATAGAGTTCTCAATTTTATGGGTCTATGCGAAAAAGTTGCCTTCTTAAATTTTTTTATAATTATTTGCAGTTAATATGTCCCCAGTTCTCTACAGGCGTTCAATTTGTTTGAATAAAGAAACCTCGGCCGTGCACTCTAATCAGTCCGACTAACAGTTTGTGGTGTGTAAAATCTACGTTATTTTTCATAGAGATCTTGAGCGAAATATAACGAGTTTACACTTTTGGTTATGGGAAAGACACTGAAACTGGCATGTCTTTTGTGAACACCTTTGTGATTAAATTTTGCAGGTGGTTTTGCTGTAGTGTAATTTAATTAGTACCCAGTAAGCACAGAAAATTTTCCAATGTGGGATACGTATGGGTTTTAATTGGGATTTGCATGGGAAGGTGGGAAAGGGGAAAACCCATATTAATCCCGTGGAGAAAGGAGCCATTTCTGGGTGGGAAATGCCTGGGTTTTCCCACCCTGGGAAACCCCCTGTAAAATACACATGAAATATGTATGGGAATGCCCATGTAAATCCCACGCGGGTAAACCCAGGCGGATCCCAACTGGGAAATGCATGGATTATGCGTGGGAATTCCGACCATGGATTTTACCTCGATTTTTGTCTCATTCCCATGCAAATCCCTGCATGGGATTCACGTGGGAAGGCCAAAAATAACCCTGGGTTTTACATGGGTTTTACTTGGGTGTGATTACCGGGTAGGAAATTTTGTGTTTCGGAAGTTTTGTTTCGCACTAATAATTAGGGAATCTGAAGTATACGAATCAATTGTAAGGTCAACTCAATTTAGTATTTCCGGCCGTTGAAGTAAAGAAAATTCGATGCTTTGAATTCTTCTAATAACATGTGATGTTGAATGTGCGTAACACTTTTAGTTCAGTCAACTGATAACCGTCCTTAATACAGTACAGCTCAGATATTCGGAACTACAAATTTAGTGTAGTGACACTTAAGCTTTTCCAAAGATGCAAGAAGCAAAAGTCTATTACATTGCTGGGCACTAGCTGCACGAAACTAAATAAATAATCACACATACACACAAACACATTCTCTCTCACACACATACGGGAATGTTTTTCTCTGGGACTCAGTTTGTCACCATATGGAGCCAAAAGGGTTAAAAATATAGCACTGTAATAAGTGGAGAAGTGGGTAAAAATATTTGAAATAGTTCATGAAAGCCCTGTTTTGAAAACAGTTTTTGGTATGTTGCTGAGTGTGTACATGTTTCTTTTGGAAGGCAAATGATAATAAATGGGATCATAGCTGGGAATGATCTGGTTCTAGCATATTAAAACATGGTCATTATCATTACCCTCATTCAGTTGAATAACAGTTAGTATATTATGGTGTGTTAATTCACTTGATTTTTTAATTGGTTGAATTTGCACACCACAATCTGGTAATGGGAATGATGGATTGGGCCAAAACACGTTTGTTAAAAAATGCTACACATTTCGTTCGTATGCGAATAATATTAATAAGTACATAAATATTAATGTTTATGATTGTCTTGTGTGTCTATAATTCAATTTCGTTTCACAGCGTGCGTACAAGAGTTTGAAGTTAATGTAGAATGTCAATAATACTGATTTTTTTCCCCAAAGATATGTTTATTTTATCATCTTACACAATGAATGTTTCCTACTGGATGAAAAAAAGTTTGAGTTTTTCGTTGGTTGGAAGATTATTAAACCTTTGTTTACATTAAGTATTGTTTATTTCATGTAGTTCAGTTCATATCATCCGCAGCCGAAGAAAAAATAGATATCGACAGTTAAAATAGGGTAACATTTAGAAGCAACCACAATCCGGGCGTTGGCCATTTTGATTTTACCTCTGCACATTTCCACTGTTTTTATTTCACAACAAAAAAGTTTGTTTGGCCTAGAGAGGAAAACAAACATTTTTTGTCTTTCTTTGGCTGAAGAACTACAAATGACCCTAATGATTATAGAATCTAGATTTCTGTTGAATCCTTTTTTTCTTAACAAACAACATTTTATGTTGATTATTACAACGATAATGTTGGTTTATTACCATTAAATAAGGCTGTTATTTTCTTACGTATATCTAAATATCTGGAATAATATTCTTTATTTTTCTCAGATCATTATTTCCACTTGATCTGACATTGATTGCGAGGTGGCAAAGACAAATGAATTTAGAAATGCCACCATGTTAAATGGAGAGAGAGAGAGAGAAGAGGAGAGAGAGAGAGAGAGAGAGATAGAGAGGGGGGAGAGAAAGAGAGAGAGGGAGAGAGAGACAGAGACAGAGACAGAGAGAGAGAGAGAAAGGAGAGAGAGAGGGAGAGAGAGAGAGACAGAGAGACAGAGAGAGAGAGAGAGAGAGAGAGGGGGAGGGAGAGAGGGAGAGAGAGGAGAGAGAGACAGAGGAGAGGAGAGAGAGAGAGAGAGAGAGAGAGAGAGAGAGAGAGAGAGAGACAGAGAGAGAGAGAGAGAGAGAGGGGTGATGTGAATATTTTAACAGCATTATTGATCAATATTGTCCAAAGAGCTTACATTCTCGCAGATAACAAAAACCCTGATCTCATAGAAACTAGGAGAAAAATGTATGGAGATCTGGCTGTGCGGTCTAGTTTTTTTCTCAGAAAATTCCATTTCCTTTCATTCTTTTTCCGCCCCGTAAATGAATGACAAAGTAATTGCAGGTTAAAAAGGCAGAAAATTCAACAAAAAATATATAAATAAAAAAAAAAAAAAAATGAATGTATTGTATTTTGATTGGTTGTGATTGCAAGTGGTTCCATTTGGCATTTGTAAATACTGCGTAATAGAAAATCTGCTTAACTTAAATGCACTGTTTTGAATTTGAATTCACGACTGGTACCTGACCTGCACCAATGCACGATTTATTTACTGGTTAACTCTGGCTGTCAGTTCATTACGTTGTAGTTTCCAAGATAATAAATTAAACTAATTACAGAGAGTATGAGAACAAGAAGGAAAATTAATTAACAAATAAATAAATAAATAAATAAATACGATAAAAAGATAAATATCGGACAAAAAATGAATCATATCTATGGCATCGTATTTGTAGTATCTGTTGTCTGTTATTTGTTTGAAGGCTGAAGGGTTCGGTCTTATGTCTCTGCCCATAAGTTTGGGGTATATCGAAAGCAACACTTTTTCTCGGAAATGAGTTCATGCCACTGTAAAGTTTAGTGAAATTTTATGTTTAATTATTTCAGAAAGACTACGGCACCCCTTTAGAAAAAGAGTTGAGATTTCTGGAAGAATCGCACAGCTTCAGGTTTAAAAAACAGTTAGAAAACGACGATGCCGTTTCCGTTGACTCCTGTGACGAAGAAAGTGCTCCTGTTTCGAATCCAAAACTGAAACCGGAAGTTGCCCAACAGCGACAACAGCAGCTACAAACCCCACGCAACAAAGGCACCACGACGCCCGCCTCGGGTCGCCAGACGCCGTCCAGACTGATGACGTCAAGCGCGCGGGCGCAGTCGCCCGTCAGGCGCCCGACGACCAAGCAGCGCACCGGTAGTGCCACCTTCAACGCCAACAACACGTCCAACATCTACAGCAACCCGAGCGGTTACCATGGCGACGGCAGGAAGGCGAGCTACCCTGGCAGCAAGCTTAGCCGCGCCCAACGCCGCAGCGCGCGTCAAAGCGAGGCGCGACTGCGCGAGAAGCAAAAGATTTACAGCAATATGGTCACGTCCCGCTTTTTCGCCCACGTGTGACGTCATACGTGGTACCCTTTATCCTGATTCATAGGACTTATACGTGACGATGTGTTTTCGTCGTTTTGTTTTTGTTTGTTTGTTATCTATCTTTGCCAAATTTAATAATATTTTACACGAAAATCTGTTAGCTGTTATATTCGGGCGCACTACATATGGGGCGCACTCGTAATTGAGCGCACTATATATGAGGCACACCATGAATACAGCGCATTATATGCTGGATGGAGAAGGAATATTTTCCTCTGCATCATATACAGAAGCAAAGTACCTGGAAATTCGAAGTTAGCTTTATTTAAAAAAAAAAAAACAAACATGCGTCTTTACTTCGAACTTTATTTCTTGTGAATATTGATAGGAATTAAAGGCAGGCGATTTTAGATCGTTGTTGTTGGTAGGAAATACTTTAAATAGAATGCATAGTGCTAGGTGTTAGAATTGACATAATCCTGCTTGATCCTATAGTTTAAGAACGCACATTTATTTAATAGGGTTTCATACCCTGAGTTTGTTTATTAAAGCTTTCTGTGATTTCATCAAAATGTTTCAACAAGATGATTTTTTTCTTAGCTTTATTTTTTGCCCTGTGATACTTTCTCGATATGAGTATAAGTGTGAGTATGGTATAAGTATCGCCAGTGCATTTGTAAATAACCTTGACAGCATTTGGCTGAGTATTTGATCTCATGGTTTTTTTTTCTTCATAATTATATGAAATCGTCCTTCTCACAAGCGTTATTTTGTTGTTGATATAGCTTCTCTCTTTGTGCCCCTTCAGATCATCTGATTGCCAGTATTATTCCGTCCATATTACGTTTGATAGATATCACAGTATGAAGATCCTTCTTTAATTGTGATCAGGAACAAAGTTCATGTTGATTCAGTATTGGTTGAAATTTTGTTGTGTTTGAATGATGTTATGAATGTTATTAAACAGATGCTTTGAAAGTGCGTAACGTTATGTCTCCCTGCATTGATGTCTTGGCGTTATTGGGAATGCATAGCGTCTGAAAATATCGACCTTCCAACAGAAAAAATGCTTCGAAACATCCTGGTTTTGGGACCAATAGAATGCTTAAAAATGATAGCTTTGGGTCCAATAAAATACTTCGAGACATGCCTTCGTCGGGACCAATGAAATACTTTGAAACATCCTAGCTTCTGGACCGATAGAATGGTTCGATTCATCCTAGCTTTGGGACCTGTAAATACTATGAAATACTCGGACAGTCTCACCACTGATACCTGTTTTGTTAATGTCTCAGAAAATCTCGCAAAATAATGATAAAAAAAACGGTGGCTGCTTTCAAAACTAAAGAACTCCGCGCGTTGATAAATAGATCTTTCTTGCTTTGATTCTCTTGTCATGCGCGGCAAGTTGCGAGCCAGTCTTTAATTTTTTTTTTTTTCTGATATCCAATTTTTACGGGGTATAGCACTTAATTTTTAATATACGTGGAGTTTCTGTTATGCGCAGAGCTTCTTAGCATTTGTACAATAATTGATTGATTATCGATTATGTAAATGTTTGTGTTATTTTAATTACCTTCAAGTATTATCATTTGTCAATCTTTTGAAAGATTTTGTTATGATTTACGTTCCGGAATACAATGTAATGAGTAATACAGTACGGTGTAATGAGTACTTCTTGCAGTACCTGAATAACTGTGTAGCAGTATTCTTACTACTAATGTGATTGGCTAAAGTATGCACGTGACCTTAAATCACGTGACTTTAACTGCTATGATTGATCCCGTTGAACCAAATAAATGTGGAGTGGAGACTAATGTAGCTTGTAAGTGATCTTTGCAATGAATGCCTTTCTCTATACCGCTGTGAAACACGAAAATATGTGCACTTCCTGTGTACCGATGTAACGTATTCGTAGTGTGAAGACCAGTCGTGACGTTTTTGGGCAGTTACTTTGCTTATCTCTCGCCGTCTTTTTTTTTTTTGGATATTCATGGAGGAGGGGATTTCATTTTTAATGGCAGGTGGGGGAGGGGAGGGCGCTTCGGTGGCAAATCTGTGACGATAAAGTGAATGTGACGTCACTTTGCCACTTCACCTTTTTTGTATCTCGAAAGCCGTTCGTGGTAAGACACAGTTCAGAATTCCAACCCTTGATGTTATAACATTAGTTGTAACTTGGTGACATGTAGTATCAAGGTCAAAGGTTACGTTTTATGTACGGGTGTCCCCCACCCAAAAACAAAAGAAATACCGGAGGATCGATTCTTATCTCTTTTTCAAACTCGAACCATTGTATGCTGTAAAATTATGGCAGTTGTCCTCCGTGTGAGGGAGTGTGTGAGAGGGTGTGTGTATGAGAGAGAGAGAGAGAGAGAGAGAGAGAGAGAGAGAGAGAGAGAGAGTTGTTTTGGAACTTCATTCCGTAACTTACTGTTTTTTGACCGTGTCCTTCCTTGTCAGGATCGCAAGACATCTACTATCCCGATGCCTATACGATGATATGTGAAGGTGCGTGTGTGTGTGAGGGTGCGTTCTTCAGGACATGTGCCATCCCGATTCCTGTGAGGGTGTGTGAGCGTGTGTCTGTGTCTGTGTGTGAGGGTGTGCTCTTCAGGACAGGTACCATCCGATTCCTATGCGAGGCTTTCACATTCCGCTCTAGTTTTCTCTAGCTTCGTGTTGTTATAATTATGTTGATCACTTTTAGTTATCAGTATTGATTTTGTTACATTGCACAGTGTTCGTATTCAAAATGGTCAACTTGATCACATTTATCTCTCCCTTTGCTACGTTCAAATAAAACATTAAAACACATTCTATATTTTTTTCAAAAAAAAAAAGAGATAACAACTGATAGAACACTAAGCACTCTAATGCATTGCAGTGAGAAGAAATACGCATTGCAGTATACGTGAAGCTCTGGCAGAAGTATTGTCACTACACATGAAATGTACGCGCATTACTGGGACTAGGAGGAAATCTGTCGAGTCTATTCTAAAGACATAATACAGTAAAATTAAAATGAAGCAATTTTTGGCAGAACAAAAATTAAGAGAGTTTGTTCATGTTCGATATATTAAAGACGCACCGAACAAATCTGTATGAACTGGTGTGTCGCCTTCAGTATTTTATGCTTAAATTCTTAAATTACACCTTTGGGTAGTTAAACAACGAGTGATCGAAACCCGGTGAATGGTGAAGAGAGGCTGCTGGTGATCTGTGTCCACGTGTTGTCTATTTTTAGATCAGGGGAAAATCCCATAAACTGAGCGTCTGCCCCTGTTCTCGGTGTGAGTTGATAGTGGGAGCGGTGTTAGAGCGTTGCCTCTTAGCGGTATGCCCCTGGCCTTGGAGGTCACTATGCGTTGTTGTCCAACAGCCAACCTCTGCTTTGGCTCACTCTGTTGTGTATAAGACCTTTTTGCTCTGACGAGTCACTGGGATTCCGCCAAAATAGTAAACCATTGAAAGACAAGAAGTGCCTTTTCAATCCATCTGCTTTGTAGGTTATACACAACCGAGTGATCTGATCAGAGGTCTGTTAAATAACAAAGGATCACTTAGAGGTCACCTGAAGGTCACAGGAAAGTCACGTTTTCTTCTTGCATTTACTAGAGAAATAATTTATGACGTTCTAAAAACGGGTAATGTTTTAACATTTTAACAAAAAATATGCCTCAACAGATTTTAGTTCACAGGAAGCTAATGAATATATGAATATTACCATAACGTTTCGAAATAATATTATTTTACACACCATTTTTTTGCTGAGATAGTGCCGAATAATTGGTGCATTAGAAGTTCCAAAGCAACATTACTGTAACGTTTTCAATCTCATTTTGTTATTGTCTGCACACAGCTGGTGTCTGTTTACAAACAAATTGGGGATGGTGCCGAATATCTGCTGCATTAGAAGTTTAATACCAACATAGAATGTTATTAAATCTCATTTTGTTATTTTTGTATAGACAGCTGGCGTAGTTCATTTCTTAATGTTTTTTTTTTTCGAACACCTTGATAAATATGGCACATTTATATCACTAAGTACACGTATAAAATAAAGGCGCATTTGCATGACATTGATTTTTATGTTGCGCTGTGATATATTAATGAATTTGATTAAAATTAATTAAAATTAAGGATTATGCAGCTGTTCACAGCTGAGGTGCAGAGCTGTGAAAATAAAACCTGCAGAATAGCTGCCTGTTCTTTTGCTCAATAGTTTTCCATCAAATTTAAGTTGTATAATTCAGAGTCGGCGGCAAAAGCTTTCTTTGTAGGTAAGGCGTGGTGTGATGTTCTTAAAAAAAATAGGATAACTGTATCTGTTTTGGTTTCCCTCTTCGCTTGCTGTTCTCATGGAAACGCACTCAGAAACGTGAAAAATACTGGTTATTACTTGGAATTGTTCATGGCTGTAAAAGATTATTTTTATTTATTACACATGTCAAAGCGATTGTCCAGTCAAATAAATATATTACTGAAGTTTCTTGTGATTTTTCTCCGTCTTGAAAACAATTACAGAAGCCAAGTAGAGGTGCTTTTTTAGTCCATGTGACTTGTTATGCAAACTAAAATACATACGTCTGCTTTTAATCTCCGCAGACTTGCATCGTTGGGTTATTCCGAATGATTTATCCGCTCGCGCCATGAACATCCATTAGTTCTTGTCACGTTCTCCGTATTTTTAAAGCAACATGTTTTGTTTCATTGGTTAACAAATTGCTCATGAACTATTAAAAATGTGTTACAGTTTATGCCATTCGAAATTGAAGCTTGCTCTAACGTGAAAAAGTAAACATACCCTGGATAAACAAGCCATCGCCGAGAACAAAGCCCCCAAACGGAATTTAAGATCCAAGATAGCGGCCATTGCGACCTTGAAGTTGGGTCAAGGTCAAAATACAAATAACGTGCACTTATCCACTATGATCATACATGGGAAAAAAAAGCCGGAAACTTTTACCATACATGGGAACGGGATCGGAAAAACGTGGTCCATTTGGCAAAAAAAAAAAAAAAGCCGGAAGATTCCCATGTATGATGACAAGCCATCCATATACCAAAATTTCATAGGAAATGGGTTATAAGGGCGGAAGTATCAGCCGGCGATGGACGGGCAGACGGCAATACTCAGCTCTCAAGTCACCCTTTGGCGTGTAAAGACTGGGCTTGGGAGACCAAACAAGAATGTCTGTGGACATTGTGCCCAGCCGTAAAAGCGAAGACATTAGAAAGGTGAAAGCAGACACCGACCAATTTTGACAAAATTTAGATTTGGTAGAAGTAGAATGTAGAACGCAGGAACTTGAGGGAACGTTAGTGTCAAATTTCAACGCAATAGCGCCGGATCTGTGAAGAGAGTAATTTTTTGCGTTTTCTTCAACTTGGCCATTATTTTGGCCAAATCGCCAAAAAAAAAAATAATAAAAAAATAAAAAAAATAAATAAATAAAAATAAATAAAGCAATCACTCAATAAAAGAGAAACTGCGTGGGGGATGACACAGACAACATTCCTCCCAAATTACAAAACAATCGGACCACAAATGTGGGAAATGTAGCATTTTGAAAAATTGTTTAAGCACACACAACAGACGAGGGATACCCCAGAACTGATGAGTATAGCCAATCGACGACAATCGACTACGCTGAAAAAACGACAGTGTGCAAGTGTTTAGCATACATTTTATTAACCATATCACATACTTGCCAAGTATTCATAAATATACACAAATCACCATTCAGTACACCACCATATACACCATATACACCTCACATGCACAGCACTTCTTGGTTGTTTTCATAAGTGACAGAACAAGAAAAAAACTAAAACAAAAGAAAAAAAAAAACAAAAAAAAAAAAAATACTACCTAAGTGTAGAATTAAAAAAAAAACCGCAAGTCATAATCTCTGTATCGTCTATCTTTCTGATATGACAGGTTCAAGTCTTCGACCAAGGGCTGTTATTCCGTGGCTTTTGGCCATCAAGATGAGAGTTGGAAAAAAGAAACTAGCAGCATAACCAGGTTGTATTTAAATACAAACGAAGGTTTTAAACAAACGAATTTCAAAATAATACAGTTTTACACCCATAATCTGGTTTAGGTATGACTGTGCTCTTGAAAAATTGCCTACATTTTATTATTCTGTTTCCAAAAGAAATTATTTTGAAATACACAACTCAGGTAACTTTTACACACCACATTTTAGTTTTACAATCCGAAAAATGGCGAACAATTCTAATCAACGACATCCAAACGACAAATAAGATTTGATCATTGTGATAAGCCACAAATGCGGGAAGGGGGGGGGGGGGGGGGGGTGGATGAGGCAGAAACGAGGGAAATGCTATAATGAAGTTGTAATAAGATATTTAACAGTACAAAGATATACGGGCCTGGCCCCGGGAATAACACAGACGTAATCTACCACATCACACATAACAATGAGTCTGCACTTTTCACTCATCTTACTGAAGTAACTTCTACAAATTAAAATCGCAAACATGTAATTATACAGGCAAAAAAAAAAATTACTAGGGTTTGCTCGCTTGCCATGCCCACCTCAAAATAGGTGCGGGTGTGCTGGGAGGGGGGGGGGGGGGGGGGAGGCCAAGTTTACTACTAACTGTTTTTTTTTTTTTTAGAGAGTGAAAATTGGGAGCGAGCACGGTGTCTTTATTTCTGGGATACTCTTGAGAGGTGTTTCTCATAATGAGCAGAAATCGGATAAATATGGAATCAGCTGAGGCTACGCACACCTCAGCGTCAATACAAAATCAGCTCGACAACTTCAGCAAAATGCTTTTGTTTTTTTTTTTCAGACAAGTTTTCCGACAGCACATTTTTTTGTGCGGCATTTTCGTTTGTTTGTTTGTTTGTTTGTTTTTTTTTTTTTTGTTTTTTTTTTGTGTGAACTTGACTAACTTGATTGGTGACGTAAATGCTTGAAATATTGGAATGTTTAAAACCTGTGTATTCGGTGCAAAGTTTTGGCTTTAAATTTAAAAATTGAAACTAACAACCTAAACTAAACACAGTGTGATCGACCAAACTTTCGACTGCTATTTGTGCCACGGAAGAAAACTCAGTGTATTAGCGATATAACGGAACATAGAAGGAACACAACACTCAATGCACCGATTCTGTTACTAAATGTTCCTGCGCTGTGCACCTCACACTGACCGATTCACTCCACACATTTACTTGAAATTATTCCGAGAAAAAAAATTCCGCGCAACGTTCACTATTTACGTACCAGGATACACAAAAACAGACTAATTCTTTGACAGCACACTGAGTAACCACTTACTTAACATACAACTACAGGCAATGGCCTCAATCAATCGCATCCAGCAGATTACGGTGTTTTGAAATGAAATTCTTTTTTTTTTTTTTTAAAGAACTGAAAACAGTTGTCTTTAACACGCCGATATCTGGTTGTGGGATTGATTGGGGGGTGGGGGGTGGGGGTGGGGGGGGACAGATTATAATGTCTCAGTCACAATTTGAATTTCGTTCAAATTTATGACATGTCTAAGATAAAAGGGTGCTTAAAATAAATAACATTGGCGCATGCAACAATTATTAGATATCCACCGCGAACCAAATTGTTAAAATACGTTAAATGAAATAAAGTCTACTCGGAAGAAATGGGAAAATTTCCTAATCAGAAAAAAGAAAAGGTCTAAACGCAAAATACAAGGGGAGGGGGGAGGGGGGAAGGGAGTTAAGGAAAGACTTATGTTTTAGCTACAACATATCTACAAAACATTATCTTCTCGGAAGATTATGGGTGAATTTCTAATAAAATAGCCCTGACCACACAGAAGCTTCTTGCCCATAACCAATCTTTCTTTTTAATTGAAAATAAATGTTTGTTGGCAAACACGACTGCAGATACCCAAGCCTTTTCAGAACCAAGCTCGTCAGCTGTTATTTTTTTTTCCTAGCCATAAATATCCTAAATTCACACACCATAAACATTTGGTTGTAACTGGGTTTTTCCACGTTACGCCCACAAATATTTCAACACAGGAGGAGGGAGGGGGTGTCTATTTCGGGTACGCAGGCCGCTTTTGACCGAATCGATTCAAGCCACCTCGGGCGGCGCCACTTTGCGGTGCCTTGAAGTTCGACGGATTATAGAACTGCATTCCAGTAGGTGGCATTTGTCCTTGGCCACTAGATGGCGTTTCGGTTTGTGCAGGAGGCGGGACCTGGCTGTAGGTCATGGGAGGAGCCTGTTGATTGACAGCTGTGGCCTGGGGCTGACTTCTGGATGAGGGCTGAAATAAAAAATAAATAAATAAACATACAGAAACTAATACTTTTTTGTCACACATTGACGATTCATCTAACACAAGCGTGCAAAACCTACTGAAATAATCGTCTGTCCTTCAACGTCATATTTCCTGGCAATACATGTTATGTGATATTCGAAACAATGCAAAAAGTGTATCTATAGGAATAGTCCTGTGTTTGAGTGAGCACTAGCAAATAAAGACACAACTATTATTCACGGGAAGGCCGCATACTGAAAGAAGTGAAACACGGTCTCTCCGGAACAAATTTCTTACTATATTAACTTAGCGATTTCCTTGGTTTCTATTTCGAGGGCGGGGGTATGGTTAAAAGCGTATGGAACCAAACTTCCAAATTTGCATGCATGCGCTATGGAGTTACTATGCGCTATTCCAGAAATTTTCTTCTCTGATCAGAATTTATTGAAATAGAGGAGGGAGATCACGAAATTTCCCAACTTATGCGAAAATAGGGGGGTGGCTGGCTATAGCTACCACGAAATAAGGAACCCCCCCCCCCCTCCACCAATTCGAATGGAAGAATATTTCTAGAACAATTTTTAACTTCAACGGAAAGGAGTCATATTGAATTTGGAGTATGCTGGTCTACAAAGTCAACAAAAAAGTCAACGTCAACATTCTATTTATATGTCAACACCACAGAAATCAACATCAACATGTTCTCTTATAATGTCACCACCACAACACATGCACGCATGCAAAACTAATCTCTTTCAAGGTTATATATATAGGTGAGCCACAGAGTGCACAGCCCTGCCCCACGCTGCAACGTCGGATTATTAGACAACTAGCGTAGAAAGTTTACTTCTGAGTATCAGCCAATAACTGCAGAGAACAGTGACTTTTGAGTATCAGCCATCACCGCAGAGAATTGAGACTTTTGAGTATCAGCCAATCAACTGCACAGAATTGAGACTTTTGAGTATCAGCCAATCACTGCAGAGGACAGTGACTTCTGAGTATCAGCCAATCACTGCAGAGAACTGAGGTAAGTTTACGTCCTGGGCTTACGAAGTAGTAATTGATAAGCGAAATGAGAAGAAAACTTTCTATACGCAAGGAAATTGAACCTATTAAGGCTATGGACCCCTCAGGGGGTGCGACAAACTTAGTCCACCAAAAGCTCGCACATATTATAGAACATCGCCGCAAGTGGGAGGTCTGTGTGCTCAATAACAGACAGTTGATCTCTGGAAATGTCCATCATATTCTGTAGAAAATACGCTTGCACACTTACTGGTGACATTGATCAGGGATGTTTATATTTCAGTGTGCAGAAATATAACTACAGAATTTCAAAAGAGCCAGCAAGAATCTGGAAGGCCTGAGTAATTTACTTTATTAAGGGGGATTGCGAGGAGCAGGGTTGAGGAGAATGTAAAGCTGCAAATCTGGCATCATACTTGTGCGAAAAAAAACCTACGATTTAAACAGAAGCAGGTGTGGGAAGCGGAAAAACATGCCTCATACGTTCTCACACCACCTTCCTAGAATAATGGGGAAACGTGAAAAAACCGCACTCCCATCCCCACCCCCCTCCCCCCCCCCACCCCATCCTCCGCAACACACTCTTGAAATGCTACAAACGGCCCTGTTGCTTCGCTGTGTAGTTTCTCTTCAAAAATATAATAGCGGTGTAGAAATTTGCGCATATCCTTGTTGAGGAATGTGTGTTAGCGCAATCGATTGGCTCGGGACGTTTTAGTTGAACTAATTCTCTGTTTCGTTTCCTGTACATATGGTGTGTAAAGTCTGTTTACTTTTAGACCTTGTCTTGCACACCACAAATAAGTATGTTGCGCTGAGTTAGTGAACTACTGGTGTTACCAGGAAAGTATGTCAGTCGCGTGCACATTTCTACTGGCTTTTCTAGCTTTCTCGCGGCAGAACTTGTTATTTCTTGGGCCGTATTCATAAAGATACATCCCCACTTACCAAAGCACATTCCTTCATATTTTGAGCTGTGCGTTTGTGAATCGTATACACAGCACTTGATATTCGTAGTAACGTTCATCTTTTTATGAATAACGGCCCCTGAAGGTTTTGCCTATATCTTAACCAATCTCCAAACCAGATGGTAATATGTAAAATAGTGTGCGTTGTGATATATACGCACATGGTAAATAAGGTGATTTTACACACCACAATCTGGTTCGGGTATGGAGAGAACATTGTGTTAGCGGTGGCTTTAGAGTGCGCATGTACCTGCATGTAATATTGCACTTCGCTAGCCAATGAGCTTTGAGAACTCCAGCGTGACAACTACAAACAATCACAAACATAAACAACATCAGTGCGAGGGCGGGAGGAAAGTGGTCAGGACAATACGAACACGGTTAGAGAAAAAAAATGCACAGCAATCCAACTAAGGATTCATTTGCACGTTTCTGATATCAGGAACTACCCAAACTGTCTATATGCCGTGAAGAAAAATATTTAAGTACTGGAAAAGAAAAATCCTTTCTTTTTCTTAGAAACTTAGGTCACACCTCGAAGTCATTGCAGAGATCACATTCTATTTTCCCTTCCTCTCAAACTCAAACTCTTACAAAATTTTAATATAATTTAAACCCCCCCCCCCCCACCCCGTCTCAACCCCACCGCAGAAAAGTCATAAAGCATACGATTGAGACACAAAGAAACATAATCCAAATGTAATCCAAAATGCAATACTTATATCAAGATAGGGTGCATTCCAGAAAGTGGTATCAATCAGTGAATTGACAAAAAAAAACAGGTGATCATACAGGTATCTTTTTACAAAGTCAAAGTCATTTCAGGAGAGGAGAACTTGAGGCATGCACGGTACTGGGATACACTGTCGCCTAATATCAGAGAAATGAAGTCTTGTCATTTTTTTTCTGCGGAAATTTGTAAACAAATGCCTGAGCATGTAACGCCGAGCTTGTTTATTTTTTTATAAAAAAAAAGAGACAACCGAACGCTGAAAAACGATCTATTAAGGCAAACTTGGGTTATTTCAACAGCAGCCTAGAACAGAAGGAGGTACAAAATTCAATAATAATAATAATAACAAAAACAATAATAATAATAATAATAATAGGACAATTTATGAAAAAAAAAAAAACAAATAGAAAAAAATGTAAGAATGGAAAAAGAGGGTAAAAAAATTCAAGATGGCGGGTATCACGGACGCACCGTATCTTCCGGGGTCTTTCGCATGGCGTCTCGACTGTCGCCGCTCTGGTACTGATTATACTGATTCATCTGTCCATACTGATTCTGTCCCTGTTGATGCTGAGGCGGAGCACCATAAGCCTGGGAAGCGGGGGCGCCCTCATGTGTTGCCACGCCATAGGACTGTGTTGGGGCGCCATAGGACTGTGTTGGGGCTCCATAGGACTGTGTTGAGGCACCGTACACTTGGCCCATACCCTGGCCCCTATCGTGGCTCGTGGCGTGGCCATAGGCCCGAGTCTGAGCGCCGTGACCTTGACCTTCAGGCTGACCGTACGCCTGGCTGGCCGCGTAGCCGGGTGCACCGCCAGCTTGGCTCTGTAGTGGGCCCTCGTCCTGTGGCCCTGCCTCACTCTGGCTTGGCTCTGACGTCACGGGGTCTGATGACGTCACGACTTCTCCCTGGGTTTGGTCTTTAGAATGGAGTGGATCCTTGGCAACTACAACAAGCAATTGACAGCAATGCACGGGCTTCCCCTAATATGATCAAATATTTTTGATTTTATTTATTAATTTATTAAATATTAAATATTACTTTTCCATTCCATTAGGTTTCATACAGGTATAGGCTATATATTTTACGTTTTAGTTATAAATTATTTCATGATAATTCGAAACAGCCCATAAAATATCAATAATATAAAACAGGGTTCCTTCTCATCGTCCTTTACTCAACACAAATATTGTTCCCTTGTGGCAGAACAAACGGACCATCCTTCAAATTCTCCTCCCCCACCCTCTTCCTCACTCGGCAGACTTCAGGGAATGTTGGAAGGCACGGACTGGGATTCAGGAATAACAGTGAAAAAATTGCGGGGCCGAGGGGGGCGGGCTTGACCCTCGCACCCCCTCCCCTCAATTAACAAACCTGAGGGAATGAAGATGTTGGCAGGCACGGACTGGGATTTGGGAAGGACGGTGAACAGATTGGCTGGGGCTGTAGGGGCGGGCTTGGCCCTCGCTCCCAGCACGTCTACGTAGCTGCCGCGAGCACCTACCAACAAAAAACATCAGTAAGAATACTAATACTAATAATACCAACAGTAATCAACAGGTCAGGCAAAGCCCCGTACTTTTAATGTATTTTACGTTAACTCTGAGCCATCAGTCATAACGTGACCTTGACCCTCACCACGTATAGTACATTTAATACATCAGAGGGTATACAAAGTTTACAGTTTTTTTATGTATATAACATGTACTTGCCTCTGGTTTTGTTCTGTCTGGCGAATCTGTTAGTACTGGCACTGGTGGTCATACCCGCTGCTGCCGGCCCTGGAAGCATTAACACAACAGCATCACGTGACTGATCACGTGACTCTGAGCACTTAGATGATCGCGTGCCTTATGACGTGACTGTGTCACATTCAGAGCATCACGTGACTGATCACGTGACCCTGAGCACTTAGATGATCGCGTGCCTTATGACGTGATTGATCACATTCAGCGCATCACGTGATTCTGAGCACTTAGATGATCGCGTGCCTTATGACGTGACTGACCACATTCAGAGTCGTTGCGTTCTTACATGAGGCAAGGGACTTAAAATAAATTCAAGCCCACCCCCCCCCTCACACCCCTCCCCCCCCCCCCCGCCCCCGCCCCTCCTCCAAATGCAAATCAAATTACATGACGATCACAAGGCCGGAGAATTCCCAACCTCCTCCCAATCTCATTGTGCTATTGCTGCCTACGGGGTGGGGGAGGGGGGGGGTTGACAAGTCTAACGAACTGAAGCGAGAGATATTACAGCAATTCCAGAGAGAAAAGATGCATTTGGCATTTTGTTCTTTTTTTTTTAATTCATTTATCTTTTTTAAGACATGAAGAAAATTAAAGATATCCGCAAAAGAAACACGCATTTTCACAGTCGGGGTGACGGTAGCTTTCCAAGTCTTTCATGTCGAAATATACCCCACGGGATTGACAGACCTGCGGGGGTGGAAGGTATAGCGGTAAATGGGGGCGAAAGGATGACATACTTGCTGGGATGGAGGGTTTAACAGTGGATGCGGGTGTGGGGGGGGGGGGGGGGTTAACAGACATGAGGGATGAAGGGTGTAGAAGTGGAAAAGGGCGGGAGGTTAAAAGACCTGTGGGGGTAGTGCAGCGATTGGGGACGGATCATTCACAGGGGGTGGAGGGTATAGCAGTGGATGGGGGCGGGTTGTTGACAGACCTGTAGGGGTGGAGGGTACAGCAGTGGATGAGAGCCAGGGGACTAACCGACCTGCGGGGGGGGGGAGGGTATAGCGACGGGTGGGCTGACCGACCTGCGGGGGTGGAGGGTATAGCGGCGGATGAGAGCCGGGGGACTGACCGACCTGCGGGGGTGGAGGGTATAGCGGCGGATGAGAGCTGGGGGACTGACCGACCTGCGGGGGTGGAGGGTATAGCGGCTGATGAGAGCCGGGGGACTGACCGACCTGCGGGGGTGGAGGGTATAGCGGCGGATGGGAGCCGGGGGACTGACCGACCTGCGGGGGTGGAGGGTATAGCGGCGGATGAGAGCTGGGGGACTGACCGACCTGCGGGGGTGGAGGGTATAGCGGCGGATGGGCTGACCGACCTGCGGGGGGTGGAGGGTATAGCGGCGGATGGGCTGACCGACCTGCGGGGGTGGAGGGTATAGCGGCGGATGGGCTGACCGACCTGCGGAGGTGGAGGGTATAGCGACGGATGAGAGCCGGGGGACTGATCGACCTGCGGGGGTGGAGGGTATAGCGGCGGATGGGCTGACCGACCTGCGGGGGTGGAGGGTATAGCGGGGGCCGTCATGTTGTGCATCATCTCGCTGTCTTTGGGCGGGGGCACATCGGCCGGGTCCACATCATCCTCGTCTTTAGTTGTATCCACCCAGCGTCCTTTTTGCTCGTCCCATACAATCTGCAAAAACCGAAACTTAATCGTAAAAATCCCCTCTCTCACTCACTCTCCCACTCACTTACTCACCCCAGCCCCTCTCTTGTCATTATTGTTAGTAATTAGTATTTTATTTCTACAGTCTCTACTATTTTGGTTCTTGAACATCAAACATCGAAACAGATTAAGATTATGTTAAATCATGTTATCTAACATTTGCACACCATAATCTCTTATCCACCACAACCCCATCTGCCCACCCTATGCCCAACATCTCTCCTCCCCTCCTTGTTACTTACATCTTTTTTCTTATCATCGGGCAGATGAATCTCTTTCTTGGACTTTCCCCACCCGAACATACGGCTCAGCAGTCCCGATCCTTTCTTGTCTCCGAGCGCGCCCTCCTGCTGCCAACACATCGCTACACGTCACTATTTCCACTCAACCCTTTTTTGTGAGTTTATTTTTAATTTTTCTTCACTGCTTTTATTCTTTTTTTTTTAATCTTGAAAAGTCAGAATGGGTTTAGACAGGTTATTCAGATTAACTGAACCGAAAAACACGTCCCACAAAAAACTTATTCTTTGTGATATGATGATGACTTCAGTTTTTTTTTAAAGCAGGATTTGTAATTAAAGCCTATCTATTGAAGACCTTGGCTTTCTTGTCTTTTTCAACTTTTCCGCCGCCAATTTTCTGCATATCCTCGTCCTCATCACCGGGCCAGTACGGCTTCTTTTTCTCGTCTGCTTCCCCCTCCGTTGTCGTCTGCCCTGCGCCACCTAGCGGCGCCGTCGGGTCAGCGGCCTGTAAACAAAATAAGTACACTTATACGGTTACATCCACCAACACTACCATCTACATTCCACTAGAGTGTTGTTAAACGACTGCACACTTCTTTACACGCTTTTACAATATGCCTATGTCCATTTAGAATTCACATAAGTGCAGGTGTATTGCAGTTTACATTTTATTCATAAGATTGCTTTACTATTTGTCTGAGAGCTGTTCAAAAATTTCTTAACTCGTGTTCATAAATAAAATGCAACGCGCCGCTATATTGAATCTTATAGATACCAGCGGCACATGGCACGGGGATAAACATGAGGCATTTTATGAATATTCATTAATGGCTATTCATTCGACATTTGATGCATATTCATTAAGTAGCAAATACATATCATTAGGCATAATATATAAAATACTTGTACTACTGAGCAGGCGATAAACAATAAAACACAGTGCACGTAGTACAAATAGTATACGTCATTCACACTACATACGTCATAATCAGTACACACGTCACAAACTATACATAATACAACAGGAAATACGCGTAACATACAGCATAAATGGCACAAAGAACATACAAGTCACATACAGGGTACACATATTAAATGTACACACGGTGCACGCATGACAGACACGCCTCATGTTGTGCACACACGGTAGTACAGACACACCGCATATCGTGTACACCACGGTAGTACAGGCATGCTTCATGTCTTGCACACCACGGTAGTACAGACACGCCTCATGTCGTCCATACCACGGTAGTACAGACACGCCTCATGATGTCGTGTACCCCACGGTAGTACAGACACGCTTCATGCCGTGCACACCACGGTAGTACAGACACGCCTCATATCGCGCACACCTCGGTGCTACAGACACGCCTCATGTCGTCCACACCACGGTAGTACAGACACGCCTAATGTCGTGCACACCACGGTAGTACAGACACGCCTAATGTCGTGCACATCACGGTAGTACAGACACGCTTCATGTAGTGCACACCACGGTAATACAGACACGCCTAATGTCGTGCACACCACGGTAGTACAGTCACGCCTCATGTCGTGCACACCACGGTAGCACAGACACGCTTCATGTCGTGCACACCACGGTAGTACAGACACGCCTCATGTCCAGCACAAAACAGTGGTACAGACACGCTTCATGTCGCGCACACCACGGTAGTACAGACACGCCTCATGTCGTGCACACCACGGTAGTACAAACACGCCTAATGTCGTGCACACCACGGTAGTACAGACACGCCTAATGTCGTGCACACCACAGTAGTACAGACACGCTTCATGTCGCGCACACCACGGTAGTACAGACACGCCTAATGTCGTGCACACCACGGTAGTACAGACACGCCTAATGTCGTGCACACCACGGTAGTACAGACACGCCTAATGTCGTGCACACCACGGTAGCACAGACACGCCTCATGATGTCGTGTACCCCACGGTAGTACAGACACGCTTCATGCCGTGCACACCACGGTAGTACAGACACGCCTCATATCGCGCACACCTCGGTGCTACAGACACGCCTCATGTCGTCCACACCACGGTAGTACAGACACGCCTAATGTCGTGCACACCACGGTAGTACAGACACGCCTAACGTCGTGCACATCACGGTAGTACAGACACGCTTCATGTAGTGCACACCACGGTAGTACAGACACGCCTAATGTCGTGCACACCACGGTAGTACAGTCACGCCTCATGTCGTGCACACCACGGTAGCACAGACACGCTTCATGTCGTGCACACCACGGTAGTACAGACACGCCTCATGTCCAGCACAAAACAGTAGTACAGACACGCTTCATGTCGCGCACACCACGGTAGTACAGACACGCCTAATGTCGTGCACACCACAGTAGTACAGACACGCTTCATGTCGCGCACACCACGGTAGTACAGACACGCCTTATGTCGTGCACACCATGGTAGTACAGACACGCCTAATGTCGTGCACACCACGGTAGTACAGACACGCCTCATGTCGTGCACACCACGGTAGTACAAACACGCCTAATGTCGTGCACACCACGGTAGTACAGACACGCCTAATGTCGTGCACACCACGGTAGTACAGACACGCCTCATGTCGTGCACACCACGGTAGTACTGACACGCTTCATGGTGTGCACACCACGTAGCACACACGTGCAGCAGAGCCGCCTTCTCAGTCACGCATCACATTTACAAGTATTACTTCTTTCAGGCATTTTAGTCGCCCACTATACACCCTGCTGTAAAGCGTTAGCTGCACTCCTGTTTAAAGAAGCGATCGGTAGATATTACGTTCTCTAACTGCGTACAAAGCTTCGCTTGTAGCATTTGCTTGAATGAAGGCATAAGCCAACGTAACACTGATGAAGACTTTGTGATGATTTCTTTCACCGCTGTGTGGTTCGTTCACAGGCCATTCACCTGGGCCTGAATGCAGTACAAGGCAGCCCCCTCCCCCCCACCCCCCTCAATGATCTATACCTGTAGCATAAGCGTAAAGCACTTTTCAAAGCTTATCATATTGTGTTAAAAACTGAGCGTCACACATTTAGAGTGTATCGCAAGCCTGACAGTAAGAATGCACATGCATAAAGCGATTAGAAGCGTCTTTGGATTGACATATATTGTCTACGAGCAATGCTCCGAGATACTTTCAAACTTTGCTATTACGTCTAATCTGGAATTTTTTTCGGATTCCTTCTCAGCGCAAGCAAGAAATTGTAAGATATGATCACCAGTTTTAAGATATCTACATCGTATTTTGGGATATCGGCACGCCTGGTTGAAGTTATACCAACAGGCCTACTTTATCTAAATCGCTTTAAGATACCAACATCTCCTGAACATAACCACACAAGTTTTACGATATCCGCAGACTGTGTGTGTTATCTATCAAAATACAGTTCGTGGTAAGACCCATGGGTTATGTCCACAATTCAAACATTTTCTCAGTCTTGTCTTTACAACTTTGACCATATTTCATTTCATTTCCCCACTTTTTACTTCTCCACTTCTTACATAAATCTGACAAAACTAAAGAAAATCCTATCTTCTTTACTGAAAGAGCGCCATTACACAACTGAAAAATAAACATGAAGGAAAACAATTTAAACAGAAGATACATGCATTTTGGGAAGTAAACGCAAGAAACAGGCCAGAGAGCTTAATATGCACAGGACTGGCAGGTGGGGAAACCAAAGCGATATCCAAACGGCACTGCACCAAACCCAGGATTTCCAGTGTGCTTGAGCATTGATTATCATTCTTTTAAAAGGGTTTGTTTTCATGAAATCTAAATTTAATCTTTAACGAAATAATTTTGTGAGATTAGAGCTTTGCTTTAGGACTTGTTCTACACACCAGAAATCTTGGTTTGTCTTGATATACCGATTAAATCACCCACTTATCCCGCTTTCAGACTGAAGATCAACCACTGTATTTAACAAGGTGCTACCACCAAACATTACTGTGCACACTACAGCCTGAGTCTGAAATACTGCTGGGCTTTCCTGTGACTCTTGACAATGTACTGATTTTCCAAAGCTCTCAATTTCGACTGCATTTTTTTTCACAAGCAGAGAAAATGCAGACATAGTTTTTTTTATGTATTATTCTCTTCTGCCTAAAGAAAATATATAAAGAAGGCCACACACTTGTACGGGATGTCAGTGACTTAATCGGTACGCACTGTCACACAATGCTCAGATTTGTTTACCCACAACACAAGCCCTAAAAAAAAAATGAAAAAAAAAAAGGTTTTCTACGACAACACCCTAATCTACGATTCAGCACAAGCCCAACCACGTGACTTGTGAACACACACCCGATAGATCGGCGAGGCCGGGGGTGGCACTCCGAACTGAAAATAGCCACCAGATGCCGCCTTCGGCGTGGACGTATTGGACGTCATTGACCCTGGGGAGGCCGGAGGCGAGGTTCCCCTCGAGCCCTCCTCAATGTTAGGCAGTGGGTAGGAGAGGGCGGAGTAGGTCTGAGGGGGTGGGTACGTGAGGGAGCTCTGGCTTCCGGTGCTACTGTTAGATAACGTTCTTTGTCGCTGCAGATAGGGATGTACCTAAAAAACATTAGAAAAATCACATCATTTCCACTGCAAAATATGAAATTCCATCGGCCATACGGCGCATTTCCTTCCCATGTAACTACAAAATGTCACACAAGAATATGACTTTACGTCTTCCACCTCAACACCCCCCCCCCTACCACCACCACATATTTCTTGCGCCCTTTACAAATTTCACATTAGGAAACAGATCACACCCTTATGACACGTCGCAAACATCCACCCACTCCCTCCCCACCCCCCTACAATACATCGAACCCCCCCCCCTCACCCCACCCCTCCTCCCAAAAAGACAAGAAAAACATGGCGGTGAATCCGCCATTACCGGGCGCTGTTACACACCCATTTTTCACCGGCACAATCCTCCTCTTTCTTGCCACTTCGCTGATTTCCATGGTGATGTTTTGTAAATTGTCATGGTTTTGACCAGTCGCAATCTGCCCACTTTTATATCAGATTATTAGATCTGCTTTGTCAGCATATAGTCACATTATTAAAACATTGTCACATCTTTTTTCACTGAGGTGTCCTGATTCCAGGACGCTATTTTTCAACATCACCCTCAACTTTCCACCTTCCCCTTGAACCCCCCCCCCCCCCCCCAACCCCACCCTCACCTCTCTCTCTCTCTTCTCACGGACTTCATACTTTAATATATTAACCCTTCTGACGTCATTCATTAAGTAAACCTCATTTAAATACACCGTCGATTCTTTACTTAACTTTAAGCATTTATTTGCTTGCTGTAAGGTCATACATACATAAGCGACAAGATCACATTATTGACAGCATAAATATTAAAGCACCAGGTGCCTGTTTAGTAGCACTAGCACGCCATCCATGAAAAAAGATGACCCGTATACAACTAATTCAATCGATGCCGCAACATCAAAGCCGTTTCTGTGAGAAACAAACGTGCAGAGGCAATAATATCCCACATCTACCCCCTAAATTAAAGAATACTAAAAAAAATAAATAAACAAAGAAAAATAAAAAAAATAAACGGCACACTCGCCCCCCTAGGTAGCCTAGACATGTTGAGACTGAGATGCATAAAATGTAGCACCTGCGTTAACAACCTGAGCAGACAGACTGTGAATATTGCTACGTGCAGATATATTTACATAAGATGTGCAGAAATGACAACAAACAGTTGCAAGATTTATGCCATTGTTTACACCAGTGTTCATTGTCAAAGTTATCACTTGAAAGCGAGATAAAAGCAACACAATAACATAATTCCTGTATCATTTTTTTTTCTCTTTGTAAAAATCTTAATACATAAATGAACTGAAAACTTTGGATTTTCTTTGCTAATAAGCTACCTGTAGCCGTGAAATGCCGCCGCACTTTGGATAATGCTGTCAGCGGGAGAGAACAATTTTAGCACGGGAATGAAATCTAGAGAAAGTTCTACAGCCAAATACCTCACACAGAGAAGGTGATTACAGACAAACACGCGCGGAAAGTCGTTATTTAGAAGAAGAAAAGAGGTTAGAAGCGTAAAAGAGTCACAAAACTAAACAGCTAAAAAATTAACACCCGAAACCAAACGATTAATAAAACGGAATGCTATCAACCTACAACGCAGAAAACTAACAACAGAACACGTGACCCCTACCTCGTTCTGATAGGTTCGATAACTAAAGGGGTTGGCTTTACTGGTGGTGGGTGGAGCAAAATTATGCAGCTGATTCTGATTGGGTATGCTTCCCACACTCTCATTGGGTGATTCAGCCGAGTCGGAACTCGAGCTCTCATCGGACGAATCAGATTCCTCCGTTTCTACATAGGTGGGCTGAAGAAATGACACATGGGTAACCATCGCAACAGAACAATTACCACCGGCATTGGCTGCAGCTCTTTTTTTACGCAAAATAGGCGCATGTCAATATAAAAATCGAACATAAAGGATTAAGCTCACAATTTTATTTTACCACAAGTGTGGTAAATAAAAAACGAAACTGAGGCCACAGAAAAATTACCCAAAGACCAAAATATACAATAAAATGTTTAAATAATAAATGGCAATAAACTGTCATACAGATTTTAGCATGAGCATAAATTTAACCTTCAACCAAAGAGGACGGGGCGGGGAGAAGCATAAAATATTACAACACTGCTAAAAATCAAGACAAAGGCTTGTCTATTTTTGGTTAATATACATCCCATGGTATGCATCATTAAACACTGGTTAGTGCACTTTCTACCCCCAGATTCTGAATGAATCAATTAACACGTTGCTCTTTGTTTGCTGTTTAGTTCAATTACCACAGGCTGCTGAGTTGCACTGCCATAGAAGTCCACGTGGTCCGCTTCAGTGGGCTTGGCCTCCTGCTCTCCGCTCATTGGCTGAAGCATTTGAGTGGGCGGAGCATTCTCTGCGATTGATGGTTCGACTTGAAAACCACCCATATCTTGCGCATTTGCTACTGTTCCTGCAATGAAATAAATAAAAAAATAAACGAACTAGAGCGACCAGTGCACACCAGGATCAGCACACCTGAACGTGTCAAACACTTTTATTACTTAGCCAATTACTTAGCCATTCCCGTTTTGTTTTTGTGAACAAAAACAACTGTTTCCCCCAACACTCCACCTCTCCCCTCCTTGCCTCTACCATCGTATTCAAATTTCCTGACATTTTAGGAAAATTTCCTGACTTTTTCCTGACCGTGGCAACCCTGAATTATGACGCCACGCATTGCCCAGTATATGTTAAATATAATTCCAACCTGCGGCATAATCCCGCCAAGTTTGAAGCTGATCGGACGTTTCGTTTGAGAGATATCGTGTTTACAAAATCACGTGTCCACAACAGACGCACACACTACATACACATACTCATACACAGACGCACACAGATAGAAACTACAAAAACAAAATCTTTCCCCCTCTACGGGGGAAACATAATTAAACTGAATTCAGATAAGAGTGAATGGTTTAGAAAAAAGGAAGCATTATTTAGTTTCATCTTGCAAATACGTAACCACGTGCCTTGGTTGATATAACCCATGTAGCTTCCGTCATAATTTGTTAACTGCTCCTGCTGTTGCTGATCCAGCTGCTGCTGCTGATCTAGCTGCTGTAGGCCAACCCACACCCACTGCTGTTGATTGTGGTCCCACTGATAACCGTTCTGGTACTCAGCTAAAAGCGTAATTCAAAGTCATAAGCCTTTTTTTCCTAAGTTTAAGTATTATTGCCCTGTTCATATTTTTTAAACAAGCCCATTCGATTTACATACAGAATGTTACTCGAAAAGTTCGACATTTTTTGTGCGCACTTCGATGGTCTCTACGGGAACTATTGTGAAAAAAAAAAACAAAAACAAAAAACAACAACTCTTTATCACATTTATTATCTAAATCCCGTTTATGATGTGACCATAAAATTTTTGTTTTCATCTACACTGACTAAAAATATTGCTAACTTGTCACAATTCCATCGTTTGTTTGTTTTTTTTTTTTTTTTAATTTTTTTGGTTTGTTTGTCCAATAATCAATCTTTTTGAGAACAGGAACACGATAGCTCACCCGTTGCTGTTTGTGTTAGTTCTTGGACCGGTACTTGGGAAGCCACTTCGGGTTGCGCATGCTCCGGCGGCTGAGTAACCTCCTGCGCCTCCGACGTAGCGACTTGTGACGTCATGGCCGTAGGGGCACTGGTGTACTCGTCAGTGATTGGGCCCTGGATACCGGAACTGACGTACATATTGGTCAAACCTACAACATGGATGCAAAATACATGTATTTCCAACGCCGGTGTCTCGTGCAGCTCAGGACTACAAGAAAATGGCGTGGACCCTCTGTGTGATCCGGTAGTGGGGGTCAGGGGTGTGCGGGGGGGGGGGAGGAAGCGGTGGGTGGGTACATACTGGCCCTGTGTCAGGGCCTGGACCCCCTGCATGATCCTGTAGGGTAGGGGGTGAGGGGTGTGCGGGGAGGGGGAGCGGTGTGTGGGTACAGACTGGCCCTGTGTTAGGGCGTGGACCCTCCGTGTGATCCTGTAGGATAGGGGGTGAGGGGTGTGCGGGGGGGGGGGGGGGCGGGGTGTGGGTACATACTGGCCCTGTGTCAGGGCGTGGTCCTCCTGTGTAATTCTACTGAGGATGTCGGGAGGGGGGGGGGGGGGGGGGAGGAGGAGGGCACAGACTGACCTTGTGTCAGGGCGTTGACCCCCTGGGTGATCTCCGCCACTTCACTGCTCGCCCGAGTATCGCTCTGATGACTCACCGGGGTCATGTGCTCTATTTGACCACTCTGTGAAACAAACAATATATATCACACTTTCTATACACATTGTCCTTATTAAATTATTTCGTTATCTAGGCATCAATATGGGTCAATAATTTACCATCCAAAAATGGACTGTGACCATGCGATAAATTTCCAACTGCAAGCTGGATAGTTATTCGCTATCAAAATTACACAATAAATTGCTACTTGAATTAGTGCTGTATAGACAGCCACTTAAAAATGGAAAATACATTACAATTCCGAAGCTTGAAAGTATATTTTCCACCTGAAACTGGGCGTCCACGTGACGTATGTTGAGGAGCCACTGTGGGTCAGGCAGTTCGTCTGCCGTGTGCTGATGCTGGGGGTCGTGATACTTGAGACGGTCCCCCACGCACGCCACCTGGTGGACGAAGCTGGCGTTGAACACGGACGGGTACTGGCATATGGTGTTGGCAAGTACCTCACAGTACCGCAGCGCCTGTAATCGCAGTGTCAACAATTGCGTCACAATACCGTGGCAACACACATCACATAACTTTTACAAAGCACAATTTAAAGTCCAACGTAACGTTTGTTAAACACCACAATTTAAAGTCCTAAGAGCCGTACCTCTTCCATGAGACCGATATCGACCAATCGTAGCATGTAGAGGAACTTGTACAACTGGAATGCAGCGAGGAAGACAGGCTCGGGGCCGAGACTCGTGGCGTACTCGTACACTTCCGTGCACTGGATCGCCACGCTGGTGGCGAACTGCTCGAACGGCAGGCTGTAAAAACACAATGTAACAGTCATGAACCATTAGTTTTAAATATATAGCGTGCCCATGCAGTCCTTGAAACACGTAACGAAAGTTGCCAAACAACACACAGGTGGTATCACAGTACAATGAAGTATCTGAGAGGTAAAAGAAGTACATCAAAAGCATGAGTACCTGTGCTTATGTTACAATAGCGATAGACCATGGACCTGGTGTAATTTGCATGGGATTTGGACAATTGTGGAAGGCCAGTGAACTCACCACTGCGCGGTTCGTTCACAGGTTTTTCATGCGTTTCCAAATCCAACACAAAGCACCCAACCTGTGATCTATCCCTATAACAAAGCACCCAGCCCCATGATCTATCCATATAACAAAGCTTCCAGCCCCATGATCTATCCTTATAACAAAGCACCCAGCCCACGATCTATCCCTATAACAAAGCACCCAGCCCCATGATCTATCCCTATAACAAAGCATTCACCCCCACGATCTATCCCTATAACAAAGCACCCAACCCACGATCTATCCCTATAACAAAGCACCCAACCCACGATCTATCCCTATAACAAAGCACCCAGCCCACGATCTATCCCTATAACAAAGCACCCAGCCCACGATCTATCCCTATAACAAAGCACCCAACCCACGATCTATCCCTATAACAAAGCACCCAGCCCACGATCTATCCCTATAACAAAGCACCCAACCCACGATCTATCCCTATAACAAAGCACCCAACCCACGATCTATCCCTATAACAAAGCACCCAGCCCACGATGTATCCCTATAACAAAGCACCCAGCCCCATGATCTATCCCTATAACAAAGCACCCACCCCATGATCTATCCCTATAACAAAGCACCCAGCCCACGATCTATCCCTATAACAAAGCACCCAGCCCACGATCTATCCCTATAACAAAGCACACAGCCCATGATCTATCCATATAACAAAGCACCCAGCCCACGATCTATCCCTATAACAAAGCACCCAGCCCACGATGTATCCCTATAACAAAGCACCCAGCCCCATGATCTATCCCTATAACAAAGCACCCAGCCCACGATGTATCCCTATAACAAAGCACCCAGCCCCATGATCTATCCCTATAACAAAGCACCCAGCCCACGATCTATCCCTATAACAAAGCACCCAGCCCCATGATCTATCCCTATAACAAAGCACCCAGCCCACGATGTATCCCTATAACAAAGCACCCAGCCCCATGATCTATCCCTATAACAAAGCACCCAGCCCACGAACTATCCCTATAACAAAGCACCCAGCCCCATGATCTATCCCTATAACAAAGCACCCAGCCCCATGATCTATCCCTATAACAAAGCACCCAGCCCCATGATCTATCCCTATAACAAAGCACCCAGCCCACGATCTATCCCTATAACAAAGCACCCAGCCCCATGATCTATCCTTATAACAAAGCACCCAGCCCCATGATCTATCCCCATAACAAAGCACCCAGCCCACGATCTATCCCTATAACAAAGCACCCAGCCCCATGATCTATCCCTATAACAAAGCACCCAGCCCACGATCTATCCCTATAACAAAGCACACAGCCCACGATCTATCCCTATAACAAAGCACCCAGCCCACGATCTATCCCTATAACAAAGCACCCAGCCCCATGATCTATCCCTGTAACAAATACAAAGAATGATTAAACGGAGCGCAACAGTGGTTACCTATGACTAGAGGAAAGGAGCAGAACAGTGGTTACCTATGACTAGAGGAGAGGAGCAGAACAGTGGTTACCTATGACTAGAGGAGAGGAGCAGAATAGTGGTTACCTATGACTAGAGGAAAGGAGCAGAACAGTGGTTACCTATGACTAGAGGAAAGGAGCAGAACAGTGGTTACCTATGACTAGAGGAAAGGAGCAGAACAGTGGTTACCTATGACTAGAGGAAAGGAGCAGAACAGTGGTTATCTATGACTAGAGGAAAGGAGCAGAACAGTGGTTACCTATGACTAGAGGAAAGGAGCAGAACAGTGGTTACCTATGACTAGAGGAAAGGAGCACGAGTTTGGCCGTTTTCTTGTTGTACTCTTGGAATTGGCATCTTGCCATCAGATAGCACAAGTGACTCGCGTACAGGTAACCCTTGCCCGCTGTTAAACAAACAAACATCTTCCATGTTAACGGAGTAAGCTGCTACATTTTAATACATCATAACTTCAATAAAATCATAACTTGACTCAAGTTTTAAACATAATTTTAATCCTGCTGAAAGAATATGAGCGTGAGATAATGCGAAATAATGGTCCATTTTCCCTGGACGAAATTGGTCCATTTACAATACCGATCTGTGTTTGCTCCCATAAAAGCCACATACCAATTTTCATCAAACTCCTTGCAGCAGTTTTTAAGTTATCGTGTTAACAAGCTCTTGATGACAGACCGACAGACCGACACGCGGTCGATCGCATATATTCCCCCTGTGGGGAATAAACGATGCAAAAACGGGAAGTGGTCAACTTACCAAAAGCATCTCCCATGGCCACAATACTTTTCTTATCGAGATCGGGCCTGTCGGAGGGGTGGGAGAGGATGATGGCCAGGTGGGGCCGCCAGTCGCCGAAGCGCTCATCGGCCACCATGGAGCAGGCCGCCGGCTGCCAGCCAGACATCAGTTGGTACATGGTGCGCAGTGGGTCACTCACGGACATGGCCGAATTCATGAACCTGTGCACAGAATTATAATAAAATAAATAAGAAATGAAAATCACCGGAATAAAGCATAAAGGTTAAAAATAATAGTAATAAATACGATGACAACGATTTTTTCCTGCTTTTTACATGGTTAAATGACAACAAATTGGGCCGTTTTCTCTCGATGTCTCATGAGAAAATGGGTGGCTAATGTCATACATTTGAACGGGGTCGAAAAAAAAGGCGGAAAATTTTACCATACATGGGAACGGGGTCGGAAAAAGTGGTCCTTTTGGCAAAAAAAGCCGGAAGATTCCCATGTATGTAATGTTCTATTAAGGGAGAAAATAACCATCACACCTTGTCGTCACAGAACCGGAAATGCGCGGTCCCATCCTCATGGCCAGGAAAAGTGCCTGAGCCCAGAGATTGCTCTTCATGGCAAATTCTAGCGCATCCTGAAATAAACAAGAGCCATGCTTAAATATCAGTCATGTACAATGTCATTCTATAACCAGATTATGGCGTGTTAAATCTTTTTATTTACAAATGCGCCTATTTTCCCTCACGTTACATTCTATATAAAAAAAATATAACCAAGGAAACTGTCAGAATATGGCAAATTCTAACCCACAAATAATTCGGCATTGCTGAACCACCGTACTTGATAAAGAAAAGGCTTCATGTTTTGTGTCAGAGAAATTTCGGAAATATCCCATCAGTCTTATAATTCCACTAGGAGATGAGCAGATTACGTATGAAAGGGGTAAATATGAGACACAGCCAAAAGTTCCCTTTTTAGTAATATTTGCCTTTACAACTTTCAATTAGGTAGATCATTTGGAAATACCGATATCACTGGAGTTGCAAACATTGAACTGATGCTGATTTTATTCTATCAACTTTAACTGAAAGTTTTCTGTGCACACAAAACTACGAATTAAAAGTCGTACCTTTTTCCTTCCAAACAGACACAATTGCCTGAATCTGTCCAATGCGGTCTGCGTTGCTACGCTGTTAATGAAACTCTTGTTGCTAGTGTCGATGACGTCACAATTATTTGCCGTCGTCGGCTGGTCTATAATGCCTGCCATTGGTAGATTTAAGGCCGATTGTTCATGACCTTCCATCAGCAATTCCGCCACATCTGTCGCCACAACCGTCTAAAAGTATAACAGCGGTTTTTACAAAATATTTTAGTAAAATCTTTCAACATTTTTTATTGTTTATTAACACTTGACAAGCCTTTGGCTTGCAAGAGTTATATGAATTTGTGCGAGCAAAATTCGTCTTTTTTTTCTTTTCTTCTTGACACTTTTCCTGATTTTTTGTGTCTTCTTCTCCTCTGACACTATGGGCCCTACGACCATGAAACTTGGGACTTATGAAGAGCTTGATCTGAACATGTGCATGTCACTTTTTATTTTCGTCTTTGATTTCGTTTTCTTTGTTAAAACGCCATGTGAAAAGAGTGTATTTTAAACATGTAAATGCCTAGCATTTAATGCACTGCACAGAACACAGTTGCTGAGCTTTGTGCGAGCTCTCACTGCGTAAATAGATAAAACGGCGTATGCCTGATCAGTCAATAAAACAACAACCAAACACTACTCGGCTTATAAGACGTATTCAAGCTGTGTTGTTTGCAATATATTATTCAAGAAATAACCCACTGAAGGAAGTATTTTTGCGTTTTAATTTTTGTCAAGTGTTTAACATTTCGCTAGCGGAATGAGCTTCTAGTTTATTTTATGTAGATAAACTGAAATGATTTTAATAGTCTTACTTCAGAACCAAAATAAATAAATAAATAGATAAATAAATAAGTTGAAACCATACCAATCTATGTGTTCGTTTAATTAATACACGTTTTCATTTACACAACACTGCCAAGTTCATATCGTTCTGTTTTTTTTGTTTTTGTTTTTTTGTTTTTCCAATTTAATTTTTGCACTAAATACCCCGTTTTGTTTGATGAGAAGCTCCAGATATCGCCACAAGAGGGCAGCATTCTCTTTGTCAACCATGCTGGTATCCTCGCGGCATTGTTTAGCCCGCTGCTGACATAACTGCAGGACATCATTTTTGTGCGTCTCTCCCCTGCAAAAGGCACGACTCTTACACAGGGACATGTTCTTTTGTTTGGTCGTAATCCCATACTGTCACCAGATTGTGGTGTGTATGTGAAGAAACCCAAGTTACCATAAAGTCACAACATGTCTGATCTTGCGGCCCACAGATTTTTTTAACCAATAACAACACAGCATTTTACACTCGAACCAATCATTGTGATTACCTGACAAGCGGTCCTGGAAAAGCTTTCAGAAGCTCCGCCTCTGGATCCAGACCCAGACTGTCAGCGATGTTCACAAACTCGACAGTGGCCGGCTGCCCGTCCGCGGGGCTATTGGGCAGCATCCGGAGCAGGTGCCCACCCACCGGAAGTGTCCCCTTCACGTGCGCTAGCATGTGCTTTAAGGGCGTTCTCCGGGCCGGCTCTGGCTCTGTCAATGCGAAAATGACAAAAAATACCATGGCTCACAGGATACCAGATTTGTGTATGTTGCGTTTATTTATTATTTTTTTATTTATTTTATTGATTTCTTTATTTATTATTATTATTATTATTATTTTTTATTTATTTATTTTTTTATTTTTATTTATTTTTTTTTTTGGGGGGGGGGGGGGTTATCCAGCTAGGATTATTAAGAAAAAAAACACTGTCTGATAGGGCTATTTACAAGCGAAGTCTTCAAAAGACACCACGAAACGTCAAGGCGCGTCAGGACGTCAGACGTCAAGATACTAGGATAAGTCACGACACGTCTCGACGACACAATACGTCGAGACATCACGACGCAATACGTCACGCCACATCAAGACGCCACAATACGACACTTCACGACAACACCTTCCAGGCCGTCAGGGTACGTCACAGCACGCCGTTACGTCATGACGCACCCGGCTCGGGTTCATGCCGCCTCGCCCCATAGTCGCTGTAAGACTGCTCGGCGTACGACGGCTGATAATAGCCGTGGCGGGAGGTATCCGCAGACGGCGGGTAGATGGGTGACTGTTCGAATCCCTGTCGGCTGCTTGGTCGCGAACCGTGGTGGAACTCCCGCGCAAACTGGTCACTGTAGTAACAATAAACAGGTGAAAAATGTTTAATCAGTCATCATTCTATGCACAATGTGATTTTTCAAACCAGCGCTCCAACCTCGTTCATTTGAATTTCACATTAATTCCGTTGCTGACTAGTTTTTGGACGGCTGTTTTATTAAAACTGTTAAACCTTTGTAAAAGGAACACTTAGAGGTTCGTTAAGATGTTCCTTAAATTTAGCACCGAAATGTACACTTCGCCGCCACAGGCTGTTCCTTCATTCAGGCTGTTCCTCGCTGCAGGTTTGGCTTCGTTTCCTTTATTAATCCTTAAGCTAATCCAAACGTACTGGGGCATTTTATGCGGTTGCTGTAAGGTAATTTTGGCTTTTTCCTGTCCTGTGAAATCCAGCTTCATGTAAAGCTAAACCAATAATGTATACAAAGGGCCCTCGTTCAGTCCTTAAATAGCTTTAAAACCGAAACGACTTCTTATACACGGAATGCACAATCTTGACAGAACCCTTCAAGCGTTGCTTATGTAACGCGTAATCTGGACTCGCAGTCTTATTTGCGTATTGCACAATCTTGACTAGCCAATGACTCACATAGCCACGCCACCTGCGTGACCTTGTCCCTCCCCTGACAGGGCGCCAAACACAGTCGCCAACGCCGTATCCGATGACGTCACAAGCGACGTCGCGCCTGGCGCCAGCCCATCGCCTCGGTGCGCACGACGCCACCAGGTGTCGTACGACGGCCATGTGTGCGGGTAGAACTCGACGTACTCACACCATCCGCCCAGCGGCTCCCGCCGGCTGACCGACAACGCCCGACGACTTAGCGCGATGCACGACGAAGTCCGCCGAAGACTACAGTAAGTGTATTTCGTTTGTTTAAATTGACTAATGGTATGATGGGAAATTCATTCAAATATTTTACTTTTCTGAACACAAAAACGACATGATATTTCCCTGGCCTAAAACCCACTCTCCACAACGTTGATCTGGGGATAGCTACCGCCCATGCATATTTTCAGAATAAAGATAATAGCGGTTGGGGCAGTTAACTTCTACTCCAAAATCAGATAATAGGACTAAAATTTTTTGCACATCATTTTCTAGATTCGACCTTTATATCGTCATACAAGGTTGGAAAAACCTTCATTACATTTTAATATTTATTTACACAAAACCTGAAGAAACCGAAACCAAATTACAAACCTTGCTTGCCTTATTCTTTATCGAAACTCTTGTGGTTTGTAAATTTTAGTTTATTTCGGGAAAACAAAATTTTACACACCACAATTTGAATATGAAACTAAACATCATAATTTCAAACGTATATAAACAAAACGAAATTTTCAACTCACGCCTGGTCGGGCCCGGGGGTATTGCCACGTGACTGTGAATGCTGACTGGAGCGGTCGTAATCGTACGAGTGGGCGCGGTTATAATAGCCATACTGGTCGTAATACTGCCCGCCCTGGCTGGGGTAGTCCTGCGGGTACCTATAGTAGTACATTTCACACAACCCTTAACTACAATAAAATAAAATTTAATCAATCATTTACCCTTTTATTTTGGAATTTATATTTTTCACCTCTAAAACGTAGGATCAAATCAAGAGTTTCAAACAAGAAGGATAAACAAATTTTTTCTTGTCAGTTATCATATTTAGACACCAGTAAATATCAAGTGACAATTACGGATAACAGAACTGCCTTGAATTGAAACTGGCGAAGTAAATGTAACCGCCTAAATGCGCGGATACAGTTTATGAAACTCACCCCGAATACTGGCGCATTTCTTGCTCATAACCATGCGCATAGCGCTGCTCACGGCGCTGGTAGTAGTCATAATCCCGGTAGTCTTGGTAGGCGTAGTAATCTGAAGTGCAAACAGGCCTTATTGGTTATAATGAAATTAGTTCCAGTGCGCGTATTGATATAAGGTGTAAATAGGCTCTACTGTTTGTAATCAAAAATACTCTTGATCCTTCGCATACATAAATAATACTTTACTATGGTCATTTTTTACTTTGGCAGTGTCGGGTACATTCTCTTTTCTATCTATGAGATAAGAATCGATTTAGGATTATTTGCCCTATCCGACAACTCGAACCCAGGATTTTGATCACTCCAAGGCGAAACAAGTTAGCGAGGCATTTACTGAACTAGAGCAGTGTGCACAGCCCACATATTCCCCACAGCCCGCCCCCCCCCCCCCCCCCATAAGTTAAACACGGTCATCACTAGTCAATCAAGAGCTGAAATTCTCTAAGTCCAGCTGGTCCATTTTCCTTGGACTAACCTGGCCCATTTACAACACCGATCTGTGTCTGTTCCCATAGAAGCTGCATACCAAGTTTCATTAAAATCCTTGCAGCAATTTTTAAGTTATCGTGTTAACAAGTCCTTGATGACAGACCGACCGACAGACCAACACGCGGTCGATCGCACATATTCCCTGTGGGGAATAAACAAGTTAGCGAGGCATTTACTGAATCAAAGAATGGCCTCACTATGACTCAACTCGGCGTATTTGAACTGCCGTTTGCTGTCGTCTGGCGCTCTCACATACTTCCTCATCTCGTCGACTTCTCCGAATCGCGATTCTCAGCTCTAATACAATGTAACTCCGTTATCTCGAATTGTATACCTCAAACACTTGGCTATCCGAACATTCACAACACATTTCCTTACTGTGGTGCATCTCGAACATCGGATATCTGGATGCAAATTTGCCGGTCTCGATAACTTTGAGGATACTGTGGTTCCGCTGTATCTGCGCATCTTCTCAGTATTCGACAATGTGCACCAGAGTTTGTCGCGCCTCTTAGAAGCAAGGACTCCCACTCAATTTCATATCTAGATTTTTTTCGAAAATTTTACACCTAGTTTTTTGTCAAGTCATCCCCATTTCCAATTAGCTTCTTTAAACGTTTGTTTCGAATTCATTTGCGGAGTCTAGTCACTATTTATATGCCTTTCGCTTTATTCCAAAACTTGTGTTCAAATTCAGTTATCCCAAACAAAAATCCCCAAGGGTTGACTGAAAAAAAATAATCCATATTTGAAACCGCATTGATTTAAAATGCCACATAGTCAAGCTTAAAATAGTGAAAGAATTGAATTGAATCGATCCCACAGCAGAAGGCTATAAACCGAACCCCTGAACTGATGCGTCTCAATCAATAGGCATCCTACGAGAGAAGCGAGAGGGCAAATCAGAACCAATCAATGCCTCTGACGAGAGTTTAAGAGATAGCGATTCTTTATCGGATACAGCAAAACCTCGCTAAGTCGAAGTGTTCCAGTTAGACTAGTTTTCAAAGGGGTCTGGTCGATTCGGCCCTTTGCCGATTCGGCCCTTTTTGGATGATTCGGCACCAACTTGGACGATTCGGCCCTTTACCGTTTCAGCCCTTTTTGGTTGATTCGGCACCATGTTTTGATATTATTATTCTATTTTTAGATCCGCTTCAAAACTAATTTGATGCAGTCCACATTTTACACACCATAAAAAAACATCCTTTTCATAGTGATCTTTTTCACCACAGTTTGACTTTCGGTTGGTTTTATACACATTTGGTGCATACACTTTGAAATTCGGTGGTTTCTACACAAAACTGTGCAAATTTACCTTTTTTGCGCGTTGGTACTCTCTTTGTGAGATACTTGATCCAACATATCCGATGTTGCAAACCAGAACAATCCACACATTTTACAATTTACTGTTGAGGCCTCAATTCCTGTTTACATTTAGTGCATTTATCCGACATTTCAAAGGTTTGATTAATTAAATTTATCCAAACAATAACGATTGCACACAAGTTCATTCGATGCGTCCGGTAAAAACAAAATTTCAAAGCATTCTCTCAAGACTCATAAATTGGAAATGGTTGTGGAGCGCCTTTGGGGAGCTTTTTATAGTTAAAACATTGCAAAACTAATCATGAATAACCAATAAGAAACGTCTGTTAAACATTACAACGGAGTAAATTGCAATTAACTCACTCCACTGAAATCTTGCGTTTATTCGCTATTTGAAATACCAGAGAACACGCCTTAATCACAATTGCGATTTGGAATCAACCCGTAATGCTAATCCCGTACCCAAACATCAGACTAAATCCCTACTCAGCGTGTCATTCAAACAGTTGTATTACATTTTAGGACATTTTAAGTAACTTGATGTTAACCGAAATCTGCTTTGCAGTGGGCGGAATTGTGGTGTGTAAAATTTAGTCTGTTTTAAGATATAAATAAAAAGAAAGAATATATGTATATCAATGACTTTTTATGACATTCTACACACTAAAACAAGTCCGGTGAATTCTGACCTTAAGAAGAAAAGGGTTTAAATGTGGTCGATAATTTGGTGCCGAAACGCCGAGGGCCGAATCGTCCAAGTTGGTGCCGAATCGACTTTCACAAACGGCCGAATCGGTTGGGCCGAATCGGTAAAGGGCCGAATCGACCAGAGACCGTTTTCAAACAGTACGGCTCAAGTACAGAGCGTCTGTCTGTCACAGTTCTTTAGTGTTGTTTACAAGATCCATGAGCCTTACTACAATACTTTTCAAACTTAATTACTGAACCTTGGGACCTCCATGATGTGCGTACGGAAAATGTTTGATTCTTCCCACCCCACTCCACTCAGCCCCCATGTGCGCAAAATTTGTGACGTCACCCATTGACTACAACATTGGCTTGCGCACAGCCACTTCACTCCATCCCACCCCCTCCCCTCACGGCCTCATGAATGACCCTTTATACACTGGCGGTAGCGCGGGCCACTGCGTTTCAGTTCAAACTACTCATCCATTTATACCTCTGTAACGCGGGTCATTGCGGTACTCTTCATACTGCCTGCGCCGCTCGTAGTCATAGTCCGTCTGCTGTGACCTTGACCTCTCGTCCTCGGGGTAACCTTGGCGGCTTGAGGGACGGGAAGAGGACCTTGACTGATCAACTGGACCTACGTGTTGTATTTTAATGTCTTAATTTACTTTTCTTCACATCATTAATAAAACAAAAACAAAGCTTTTCAGCACATTATTTAATCCTTTCACAAATCGACGTAGAAAAATTATCCCCTACTGACAACTCGTTCGCCCTCACACCCATCTATAAGTAGGGTATAGCACATTGCTGTATTTTTCAACAAATAAATTAGGTAACAATGGGGTTTTTTTTTATTTTATTGGTCTAATAATTACTGAATAAACGTCATATACTATCTTTCGATAACTCAGTATTTAACTAATGACTATTTACCTCTTGAGCTTGGCCTGTCCATGGAGTAGTCGAGTCTGGATCTTGGCCTATCACTGGACTCTTCATATCCCGATCTGGAGTGTGGTCTCTGGTTGGGATAACCGTAACGGTCCCTATAGTCATAGCCTTGCCTAGAGCTGGGCCTGTGATCCGGGTACCGATAGTGATCATCCGGATAGCCCTGACGGGAGCTAGGTCTAGACCGTGACTGTTCATCCTGGTATCCTTGACGCGAACCGGGTCTGGCATACGGGTCTGATTCATAGCCTTGAGACCTGCTTGGAGGTCGGTACGGGTCGTAATGATGGTCGTACCGTGGATCGCGATAAGGGTCGTAACGTGGATCATAGCGCCAGTCGCGATCGTAAGAAGAGTTTCGGTCGTATTCGCGACTTCTGTCGTAACTATGATCGTAACGCGAATCGTAGCGTGGATCGCGCCTGTCGTAGCGGTAATCGTCGCGGTACCGCGGGTCACGGCGATCCGAGTATTCCGCTTGCCTCGACCCATCACTTTTCTGTCCATCGTTCCTTGGGTCATCCCTACTGTCTGAATAGTGTCGATGGTCACGGTCCTGCCGCGGCGGAAATTCCCGATCTGTATCCGGATTCTTTGCCGCAGGTGCCATTTCCTGTGTGAGGGAATCTTGCGAATCTTTTCTGCTTGGTACCTTCCCGCTTGAGTCCTCCATTCTATGCGATACACTGGACTGTGAAGAGAAAGCCGCCTGTGAGTTCATGGGATCACTCGGTTGTGCTTGTGTTGTAATCGAGTTGGAGTGACCACCCTGTGTCTCGGTCTGACCAGCTGTTTGTACGTTTGTTTGGGTATGCATTCCTTGAGCGGACTGATCACCAGATGGCGTTGTTACTACAGTGCCCGCCTTTTGTTGAAGCGCCATTTCATTCTGTGACGTCACTGGATTCGGTGTGAATGCCGTATGCCCAGATACAGCTTGTACCTGGTATGGAACATGCGATACTGATGATTCCTGCAGAGGAACCTGTGACCCGGCGTCCTGGCCAAACTGCGCATGCGCCAGTCCCGTGGGTTGCTGGGATTGGTGCTGGTTCCCTGCCCGATACCGAGCTGCTTCCGTTTGCCCGCCAAGTTGGTCATGGCCGACAGATGCGAGCTCTGACGCGACGTGGGTGTTGGCTGACACATTGAGTCGTTCCTGTGTGGCGCTGGCTCCCGGCGTGGAAATTGCTGTGGCGGAGTGTGGGGGCACGTTTTCCAAGGAGGGGGGAGGCGGCCCGATTGGGCTAACAACCGCAGTTTGGGCGGGCAAATCAGCTACATTTTGGGTGACATTATTCATCAGCGTCGACCCGACCAATGCTTGCTCATTCTTTTGAATTGTTTGGGCCAAACGGTTTGTTTCGCCTACATTTGTATGCTGTCCACTCATCGCATTACCCACATTTTGAAAATGGTGAATATTTTGGCCTTCAAGGTTCACTCCAGCTGAAAACACCCCACCGGGTGCAGTGGCATCTTGCTGGCCTGTGACTGGATGCTGGTAGTTAGGGCTACTCACTATCTGGCCACTTACAACATCCGAAGGCGTAGTGTTTACTTGGCTGTTACTTGTGATTGGATGTTGGTAACTGGTGGGCGGAGCCTGTGTTTCTCGTTGACTTTCCTTGCCAATGGGATGAGCAACAGTAGGAGGAGCCTGCGCATTTAAGGATCCATCCATCTGTGGTTGGCCTGAGAATACCATGGCCGTATTAATGCTTGGGTCAGATGTTTGAAAATGAGGGTGTACCTGCAAACCAATCACATTTTAGCATTAATGTATAAAGAAATAAAAATTCAAGCAAACAATAAACCTCATTTATACTTTCAATACCCCATTCCTTAAAAATATTGAAATAGGCTTGTATGCCAAAGCGGACACTTTTTTCGTAGAAGTTGGGGGAGGATGCGAGCGGAGAGGGGGCGGGGGGGTTCATGTGATGAATATCTTGTTACCACTCACCTGGTGTTGCTGATCGCCAGCTATAGGTCCGGCCTGGGCGGAGCGTCCACTCGCATATCCAGTGACATCACTGACTGGGTAGTGCGAGCTTACGGGCACCCCAGCATTCACATTAGCCGAGGACTGTTGCTGTGACGTCATCGTCGCGTGGTGTGACGAAGGCACTGGCTGCTGTGACATCATCATTGCCTGGTGTGACGCGGGCATTTGCTGTTGTGGTGTCATCATTGCCTGGTGTGACACAGGTACTGGTTGCTGTGACGTCATCATTGCCTGGGGTGACACGGGTACTGGCTGCTGTGACGTCATTGCCTGGTGTGACACGGGTACTGGCTGCTGTGACGTCATCGTTGCCTGGGGTGACGCGGCTGGAGGTGGCTGGCTATCCACAGACTGAACAGGTTTGAAAGCTGATTGGCTACTCACAACCGGATGTACGTCACTTGTAGCCTACCGTTTCAATATGAAGAAAGTTTCACAGGATTAAAACAAAGCAAACTAATGTTAATTTTTCAAATAAATAAATAACACAAAGAAATTTATTCTGACACGATTATGATAAATAATAATAATAAAAGTAAATAAAATAGCGATTTCAATTTAATTTATTCTCCGTTTCATAATTTAAATATGCCAATAGACAAAAACATCTATTTTAAGGGTTATGGTCAACTCATCCAAATACCAACTCATCCAAGTACCAACTCACCCAAATTTGGTCAAGTCATCCAAATACCAACTCATCCAAAAGCAACTCATCCAAATATGGTCAACTCATCCAAATTAAATTGGTCAACTCATCCAAGTTATTTTTTTCTCTCTTTTTGAAACTGGAATGCTTCAAAGAGGCTTTTGATCCCTCAACTTTTAATACTGTCGCTTCTGACAGATGAAATTGAATTGGACTAGATGGAGACTGCAATTGTGAAATCGCTTGTGTACAGCCGCCAGTGTATTTATTTGGAGTGGATTACCAGTTCAAATGAAAGAGTGAAATCTTTTTGTGTATGGATTGCATTTACGTTAATGTAGTCGACTGCAGCTAAATGACATGGTAATGGTTTATAGAGTGCAGTTGTTATAGATTTGTATTTGCAATTGCAATCAAAAGACTGAACAATTAAATTAACCGTAATTACTTCTTATAAAAAATGTCGAAAAAATAGGAGATTTGACGTGGTAAAATAGAATCCCGGCCATCTGCCCCCGGTCAACTGCCCCCTGTAATCCGCCCCCTTTTTTTGCAACCCGGTCGACTGCCCCCCCCCCCCCCCCCTTCAATGTGTAGTGGTGGTCGCTTGTCCCCTCCATATTCTATTTTTTCTTGGGTTTTCGGCTTACAAAGACTCAATAAATAAAATTATGTTTATTTTATTGAATGTATTGCACCTCGGAAAATTGTAATTTACCATTAGGAAACTATTAGAATTGCAATTAGTTTACGGATGAGTCTCTCCTAAGATCAATATTGGTGAATAGATCAATGAAGATCAATTGTTTCAGAGACGAACTAGACGGGGACATCACAACTACCTAATTTTTTCAAGAAGAATTTTTCCACTAAGAAAAGGAGGGGGGCAGATGACGATCCCATCAAATTGCAGGGGAGGGGGGCAGTCGACCGGGTTGCAAAAAAGGGGGCAGTTGACCGGGGGAGGGCAGATGACCGTTCACCGGTAAAATAGATTAGCACAGAAATAACTATTTTTTGCTGCACTGAAATTAATAAGTGTGTATTTTGTAAAATAAACTGTGTTAGGCAATGCCAGCAGATTTTTTTTTTGCAAACGACCTGCATGCTACAGATGGGCACTAAAATAGCAGGTGTTAAATAAAAAAAAAAACTACTGTAACTTCATTTTGTCCAGTCCCTTTTTCCCAATTTATAGATAAAACAGTTCAGACGTACGATAAAGAAACATAATTGCAATTCATTTGACACAAATCATCTTGCTTAAGCCCCACCAAATCCCGTATCTTGTACAATTACAATTAACTGTTTCATAAAATCTGAAGAAAAGATCGGATTAGCTTGCTTAAGCCCCGCCAAATCCTGTATGAGTTAACTATTTCCCATTACAGTTAACTCTTTGATAAAATCAGAGAAAAGTTTATTAAAGCATTTTTACTTCAAAAGCAATGCCTCGAAAATCTGTAATGAATTCCTTTTCTAATACAAGTCGAATAAAAAGACGATTTATATTTGAAAAAGAAAAAATGAAAAGTCGTTAATTTGGATGAGTTGACTAAAATATTTGGATGAGTTGGGGAAAAAATTTGGATGAGTTGACCAGGGAATTTGGATGAGATGACCAAAGAATTTGGATGAGTTGGTATTTGGATGAGTTGACCATCTCCCCTATTTTAAAACTTACAACATACCAAATGCAAACACATTTACTTTTTGGTAAAAACATATTACTAACCACATCCTGGCTCGCGGCATGGTCGTATGGTTGCTGAGCATGCACCAATGGAACAGCCGAAGCAGCGGTACCTTGCGGTACGGTCGACAGCGTATTGGCCTCAGGCTGCGACGGTACCGCAGCCGATTGGAAGTTGGCGTCCGCGCCACCTGGCGGAGAATACACCATGTGAGGAGTCGCTGTGTGGTGCTTCAAGGGCGCCGATGCTGGCGGCACTGGGCAATGATCTAATCTCGCTGCTGTGTGTTGCTCTGAGGGCACTGGGGCAAGCATCACGGCCTCGTTTGCCGGCGGCTCGGGGTTTGCCCACAGTGTTGCGGGAGGGGAAAAGGTGTGCCCTCGCTTTTGCTTCTGCTGCTGGTAGAAGGGCGAGGTCTTGTATTCGTCTGGTGTGTCGCTTGCGCGGGCCTCTACAGCGGCGTCGGGCGGGAGGTGCAGGTGCGCCGGTGGAGAAACAGTGACATTGCCTCCAGTTTGCCACACTGTAGCACCTAATGCACCAGTGTTTTCGGTCGAAGGAGCAGTTATCTGCCTCCCATCCTTTATTTCCAGTGATTCAACGTTCTTCGCAGTCGATCCAGGTGGAACCATTTGACCTGGGAGTTGGTCCAGCTGGTGCTGCATTTTCTGAAATGGCTGAAATGGACTTCCAGCATGGGGTTGAACTGGGGATGTAGTTTGTGATTCACTCGTAAAGCTGCTGTCGGCGCCAGGTGGTCCTTGAAAAGATTGCGCGCGCGCAGCCGCTTCTGGTTGACGTGTTTGTGGTAAGGCCCGGGGATTAGTCACGTGGCTCGCAGGAGGAACGAAGGCCGACGCTTCCGCATGCGTGCCTCCGTGGGAGCCGGATGTAGTCTGGAGTGGCATGGAGGCGTAACCAGGTCGTGACTGATTGCCGCCACGCCTGAATGGGTTGGCAGCTCCAGTGGACGCGCTGGATAGACCAGAGGGTGGGGCCGCTGCGAAACCCCCAGGAGAGGCGGAACCTGCTGTATCCCCGGCTGACGTCACTGGTGGGGAAGGACCCGTTTGGGAAGAACAAGGTGGTGGTCCCAAAGGAACAGAACTGAATGTCTGTACTGCAGGTGAAACAGGCGGAGCCTGCATTGGTTGCTCGGCGTTGTCTGTTCTTTGTGGGAATACTGATGTATCTCCAGAGGTTCCGGGCATAGGGCCAGGCGGATGCTCAAACTGCGTGGGTGTTTGAAGGTATCCCGTCAAAGCAGCGACTTGTTCCATCTGCGCAGAACTGGTCTCTTGTCCCATGTGTGGTGCACCATGTCCCGTGTATGGTCTCTCTTGCCCCGTGTGTGGTCTCCCTTGTCCCATGACTGGAGGTCCATGTCCTATATACCCCTGTCCCATCTGTGGTGGCCCTACAGGTGGTGGCTCGTTCTGTTGCATGGTGTTGACCAAATGGGGCTGTTCTGCCACCTCCAAATCGTGAGACTGCCCAACGGAGAAGAAACCTTGGGTCTGATTCGACGGTGTGGCCCCCTGAGGCTGTCCTGTGGGTGTCGGTAGCCCCGAGGCTTGTGGTACGCCTACAAACAAAGCACTTCTCAAATTATGATGACTGATCAGCACAACGAACCTGTTTTTATTCTCTACTTCATCTACTTCAAAAATTCGCACTGAACAATTTTTTAGGGCCTGTGAAAATCTAAAATGATATTGTTTTTAACGTTCGTTTTTTTTAACCTACCCGATACATTTGATGGAGGGGTCTAGGACAGACCCCCCGGGACTAAACCCCCGTGACCAAATCCCCCGTGCCAAAACCCCCCGATCGGACCAAACCCCTTCCTCTTAACCCAGTCAAAATGCCAGTATAATATGTCAAATTTAAACACACGTTTATTGCATCATGATTTTACAACTTGAGATGTAGTTCATTTCTACATCAATAAAGTAACGATTACCGAATATTGGAGGCTGCTTAAACGTTCAAATATAATTGTTGGAGTGGGGGGGGGGGGGGGTTGGTCCTCTCCACCTCTCCATATGGGGGGATTTTGGCATTGGGGGGTTATGCGCGCGGGGGTTCGGTCCCGGGGGGTTCTGTCCGGAACCCTTGATGGAGGTCTTTCACGTTCTTTTTTTTTTCAACCTACCCGATACATTTGATGCAGGTCTTTCAGCACTGTCGCCACCATGAGACAACTCTCGCGTAATGTTCGCTACTTCTGACGACGCACTACTTTGTACAGACGGCGCTCGCGGAGGCGGAACTACATTATACATCCGCGCCTGGGGCCCGGCCGCATCACCGTGTATCTCCTGCCGCGGCGTTTCTATAGGCCGATCAGATGCCCTGCCCGCCGCTCCGTGATACGGATCCAGATACGCGGAAGTATCTGACGTGTGCGCTGACGGCACTACTTGTGGCTGAGGCGGACTAATCTGCTCCTCGTGATGTGGGTAATCAGCGCCACCTACTGTGCTGCCAGCATGACTGTTGCTATGCACAGAGCCGTCGTGTTGACTGGGGCTGTCGCTGGCCGATGGCGGGTCTGAGCCGACTATAAATTGCACATTGCCTCCTAAAGAGCTGTCTCTACTATGTGTCAAGGCGTGCGTTTGATTGGTCGCTGGCAAGGGCAGGTTTGCCTGATTCTGACTGGTCACTACTGGGAACGAACTTGACGCAGGTGGAAACGACTCCTGCGAATTTCCTAAATCATCGAAAGGCGAAGGTTCGTGTGGCAACTGACTGAAGGAATTCGATGCCGGTATCACGCCAGCATCGTTTTCCACATTATTTCCCTTTATATTCGAGTCATCACTCAGTGATATCTCCTCCATTTGATGACTGATGTCAACCACGTCACCACCACCACCACCGAAAAATGCAGACATGCCCCCTCCCCCTCCGCCGACGTCGTGCTGTGCAGGACAGTGAATGTCCTGTTGATTTTGTTGAGAATACTGGTTAGTCTCTTCCGGCACATGGTAACTTTGCTGAGAATACGGACTGTTTTGTTCTTGGTATTTGTTTGAGTTTGGCGACGTTTGGGGGGCCGTATACGGGGCCTGTGATGTTTGAGGGACCATATACGGAGTGTGTCCGGAATTTGCCAGGTGTTGAGAAACAACTGGATTAGTAGGTGGCACACTTTGAACAGCTGGCTGGTTGAAGTCCCAACCTTGGTTTGACCACTGATTATCCCATTCTCCTGAATTAATTACCGGCTGTTGCGGAGCACCGTACTGAGGTGCATTCTGTTGTGCTGCACCGTACTGAGGTGCATTCTGTTGCGCTGCACCGTACTGAGGTGCATTCTGTTGTGCTGCACCGTACTGAGGTGCATTCTGTTGTGCTGCACCGTAAAGCGGAGCATGATGTTGTTGCTCTTGCGATACAGGCGGGTTCGGGGACTCCTCCCAACTCCCCCAGTTCCATGACTGATCCCAATTATCTTGACCGCTATATCCGTTCGCTACGTTACCCTGTTGACAGCTCTCTTGGGTTTTCCCTGGTGCAGAGACTCCAGGCTGCCACTGGACAGGATTATGCTGTTGATTCAATTGCCAGGAATTGTTCATTTTACGAGATTAATCTGAAACGTTACAAACAAATCAGCGAACTAATAAATATGGCTGCAAACATGAACTAAGTCTAGCTGCCGTGCGAAAACATTAATTTGGACTACAAGTGATACAAATCACATTAAAATTCACATTTCAAATGTATGGCCACCACAGACTAAACCTCATAGAAACAACGAAATGTGTGGTCAAAATTAGCTATAAACATGGCGACATTCTCATTCCGGAGAAATTTTCTGTCGTTTTTGACTGCGACTGATTTGGGTAACTTATAAGTGCGGTGGGTTTTCTTCCTGGAAGAAAGGCATTTATTCTCTTCCATGGGAAACAAAGAAGAAACAGTTTTCTTCCCAGAAAAGATGAAGATCGTGGAAAAAAAGCCTCTTATCTCATTCAAAAAATTGATAAATTTTACTAAGGGTCTCACTAATCACTGTCACAACTATTGCCTGGCTCGTCAGCAATAACTACACGAGTGAATAAACACATATGACCGTCCCGTGTATTGATGGCAATGCGTTTCCAAAACGAAACAAACACGGGAGAACCATCTGATCTCTTTCGGTGTATGGACTCCGAGAAAAACAAGTAAGTATTTGTGAAACACAAGCAGGCCCCAACCGCCCCCCAAATTCATAGGGGTATAAAGCGATGACGGACAGACGGACAGACAGACTGACGGACACCCCAAACCTATAGCCCCCACTACGAAGGGTTGGGGCCTAAAAATCAGTGCAAATCCGTCGCTTTTTATATTAAATACTGTTTTTCGGTAATCTAAATCTAAATCGTGCTGAGTGTGCCTGTGCAGACAGTGCGATGCACAAAATAATGTGATACGTACTCATATCTAGCTACCACTCGTCGGTCAACAACTGTAAAAAACTGACATCGGGACATGTAAGAATCAAAATTGTCCATTAAGACCCTAAATGGTCTTAAAGTTAGCTTCAGGACTCAATTAGTACGCTAGAAGGACTCTGTCGCATTTTAGTGTCAAAATTTTCAACACGTCAATCAAGCAATAAAATATTTCACTTTTTGATTTTCTTCATTTTCTTAACTAAATGTAAGGGAGGAAAGCATTTCTCCCTATCAAACAAAAACGGGTAAAAACCACGTTTTTACCCAACCAGGGAAGAAACCTGCCAACTCTGCTTTAAGAAAACAGTTTAAAAATAGCATAATATTCAATAACTTTAGTCAATAGGCAATGAGAGCAAAAGTCTGCTATTGAGAGTTGTTGTGTAACGAAGGAGGTTCCCTACGGGGTCTTTCTGTATATAGATTGTTTGGATTGGAAAACGACTTCAAAATTTAAAATGCGCATTTACAAGAAATCAACATGAAACGCGCAAAAATATATTCTACACTGCAAATACGAGCTTGTTTACTGTGGCTTAGATTACTCAAAAACAAAATTTTAGTCTCCATAACATTCCAAAATGTAGTTCTAGATGACTCCTACGGTCTTCCTATGACAGCAAGAGTCATAGTTCCCATAACAGAACTTACTATCGGTGTCAATTTTGACGATCTCCGCCGACGACTTTGACCAATTCCGTTGTTTTAGAAAGGGTTCATCACATAAAAGGGCCCTATTGTAAATTACAGCGTAATACTTTTATAGTCAAATAATAATTTTTCCACTGAGAAAAAAAGAAGTTTTCTTGAGATCAGGATATAGAAACCCCCACTATCACCCACGACAATAATAAATGTGCGAAGGAGAGGAGATAGAATTGGTTGAGTAGGTCGTAATTGGTAACAACACAATGTTCAATTATAACTTAACTTAATAAGCCAGATGCAAATTTGCCAACCCCCTCGACTCGAATATTCCTTATTTTGCGATATTTGAATTGTTTTTAGCTACGGAAGATGTTCTTTTAATTTCACCAATTTGAATCTACTGTAACCATTCGTTCTCCTCTTCGTACCATTGCAAATACACTCTTTACTCGAGGTTGGGAGTTTCATCGAAAATAATGCGTCAGGACACTTCCCAGTGTGTGTTTTTAAGAAAAAGCCTGCCAGTTCGAACCTCGGTATCCTAGAAAGATCCATGGCCTCGCAAATTGAGAGCAATGGTCATTTCTACTACATGAAATGCATCCAAAATGAACAAATTTGTATTATACGAGTTTTTTTAAGAGCATACGCTTATCAATTATTCAGTATGTGAAGAAATTTTGCCATCCCGTCATAAAGTGTGAAAGGAGATACCGATGAGTGGCCTTGCTGCAAGGTGGTAGTAGCCTCGTATATCTTCAGATATATGCATTTGTTAAAGAAACGAGTTAGAATGGCCTTTGCAATTCTACAGAGGGTTTGAGTATGTTCTCCATCGCCACTGGAAACAATTTCAGCGGGCCATTCCTGTCTTCCTAGGGCGGAAGACTGTCCGTGTTTCTCATTCACTCAGATACGGTTCTCTAGAGAGTCTCGAAAAAAAATATGGCATATCGAAAAAAAGATAGAATGTCTCGGCGCCATTTTATCTATCCTAGTTCAACTTCCGGGATACGGTCAGATACAGTTCTGTGTGACGTCACAACATAGCGGCAACATGTGGTTCTCATGTGTTTAACCGTTTTTATCAAAAATAATGACTTAACTAAGTTACTGTTTGAACGCGACTCGCGTGATACTGCAAATAATAGCGAATCGATGTTTCACGTGTAAAATTTTTTTCAGTGAGCGGTAATTGAGGATTTCGGATTAAACCGTACCTGATTTCAGATACCTATCTCATTTGGAATGTATCTACGCCATGTTGTTTCGTCATTTTGACCTCATGTATCGTTTTTCAGAGGCAGTGAATGTGAAACAGCCTGTGTGTAAGAGCTACTGAAAATATAAATCCGGCAAGTAGTGTTTGTCGAAGCTAAATATGAATTCATGACAAATGATAATTTGTAAATAAGAAAAACACACTTTTGAAAAGGATGACCCAATCCATGAAATCTCAAGTAGCCACAGATGTGCACTCCCCAACCTGCGAATAACAATATGTCTTTAAAATCTCGAATCGTGCTGGGAGTGCCAGCTTTCTCTACACCTTGAACAATTAAAGATTACCAGCTGAGAAAACAGATTACCAGCTGTTATGTCAGGAAAATTTTTGATCACTCTTGAGAATATATTTCGGTACGTGAGATGGATGTTGGTAATATATTTAAAATAAAACTGACGGAACCTTGGATTTTGACACAAGGATGTTTACCAGTTTTCATGCTACGTGTGACACACATGCGCAGTCATAAAATGACCTTTATCACGATGACCTGGTTAAAGTAAACCACCCTTGGGAAGGATAAAAGTAAGAATATCCGCTATACTATCAATATATTTAAAGGAACTTAAAATAAAGTGCTCTTATTAACAAAAATATCTCGAAATATTTTGATAAAATGACACACCAAAAAGCCACGGAAGTAAACAAATGCCATATGGCTATTTACAAAACGGGTCAAAACAAACTTTAAATTGGTACCCCAGAGCCACTGTGCAGTAGTTTATTAACAACTCTTGCCAATGTTGGGTGCAAGAAAGCCCCCTTTCAAAAAAGCCCCACCGGGCTTATTTGCACACATTTAGTGTGTTCAAATAAGCCCCCTGTTCGTTCAGTTCTCCCTACTTTACACACCACTTTTCGGTCTCGGTCAGCCTGCTAGAAATATATATGGTTGTTTTTTTCTCCGCGCGTGTTTTTTAACCTGTGTTTGGTTAACGACAAGAAACAAAAAGAACATTTATCTGAGAAATTGCTTTTATTTTGTAACACTACATCTCTCCTGCTTTTTTCTTTCAATTTTCCATCAATTTACCAATACCAGCATCACTATTTACCAATTCCAGCGATGTCATTACTTTGCTAATATTCATTTGCAAATTCACACTTTAGAAATTAATCATTTCTCTGGTTTTGCAATCCCATTTTCCTTCGGCAGATGCAAATTCTTCGGATTAGCAGGAAGTAAGATTAAATACTTAACTTTGAACCTTGAACCTGAGGACCTTTTTCAGGTTTTGCGTACGAGCAGTGAGATATAGTAATAAGGGATAAGATTCTTCGGATTAGCAAGAATTAAGATTAAATACTTATCTCATTCTACCCCGCCTTTTTGGCAATCTTGTACCTGAGGACGTTTCTCAGGTTTTGCGTACTAGCAGTGAGCTATAGTAATGGAGGATAATATTCATCTCCTGTAATTTTTTTCAACTTATATGGGTCAAACTTTAACTTATATGGCTCAAACTTCAGCAGAAATGTCGTGTTTAACTTTCTGTTCTTATACTCTCTATTTTAATATTCTCGCAAATATTTGCTTACGCAAGTCCATGCAAGCAAGCCCCACCTACCTCTTTGGGGATTACAACCCCGCATAAGACTTATCTAGAGAAGGGGGCCTTAAAATGAGGAGGGCTTGTTTGCACATAACACCGGTCAAAACGAACTTTTTTTCTGTAATTTTTACGGAGGTGTAGTGTTGTCAAAGCAAACAGCAAAAAAAAGTTTCGTACTTATTAAGAAATTTAAAAACTCATCAAAATTTCTTTGCTTTTAAAAAAGCTTATAATGTTGTTGGTGCAATAATTAATCGTTACTAGAGAAACATCCTTGAAATATTCACAATGCACATACAGTATACATCCTTTTTCACCTAAGGTGTGGTTCAAAATTATGTGAAAAGTTTTCTTTGAGGGCCCCCCTTTTTTCTGTGGGCATTTTCCCAAATGCGCAATATAGATATTAATTTAATGCGACTAACCTTCTTGTTACACTCAAACAAGATGAAAAATTTTGAGAGGACATATTTTTCAAAATATAATTCAAGTATTTCTTTTTTAGTATTACATTCACTAGTGCAACACATAAAATATGTTGTGGGACGAGACTCTCTGAGCATATATGGCGTACTTGTTAAAATTAGAAGTGGAGTAAACAAGTAAATGGAAAATCCGCCTTACGTCATATCAAGACAAATATACTGCTATCGCAAAACTCTTCAAACTACAACCTCTAAGTAAATGCTCATATATTATATTGAACTTTGTCTTTTTAAATATCAGTGTAATAAAAATAGTTGTGTAGGCATTTTATGCAGACAAATAAAGCACGCTGATAAGAAATTGCACGAACACGGGAATAATTTCAATTTCATTCACCATTCACTGAGTTTTAAGTAGCTTTGTGACAATTACTATTTATAGTTATTTTCTACTGAACTGAATAGAGACCTTATCATCATCATCATCATTCCATATTTGTATAGCGCCCATTTAGCTTGGCCACTGAGCGCACAATAACAAGTAATTTGAGTATGCTTCTTTAAATAACTGTGTCTTCAAGAGTTGTTTAAATTGCGAAAGATTATTAGCAGTCTTGATTCTTTCTGGTAATTTATTCCAAAGAGAAAGGGCTGCAAAGGAGAACGAACGCCCCCCCCTCCCAATTTTGTTTTTGTTCCTGGGAGCGTGAACCTGAGGCTCCCTCTTGATCGAACATGTTGTGTCCTACGGCATTTCAAGGGAAGAACTCCGAACTTTGACGATAAGCGACATCTTTATTTACAAGCGGAAGTCAGACTATACCGTACAGATGAAAACATAACTTAACACCCAGACTCGCCCTCTAATTAAAGACTTCTGTCGTGGGTGTAAACTACGATATCACTGTACTTAGTACCTGATCTGCTACCAGCAATTGACTTTCACCTTTAAACCTTAATAATCAGATTCAAAACAAAATCTATAAGAACCATATATGCTCAGAAAAGTTATAATTCGAGTTACTTAATTAAATGAATGTAACTATTTTCTATTATCGTTTGAGTCCATTCGCTGCTTCCGCAGTAAAATGGAAGCTCAGATACTCAAAATAAAGCGTCCTTCAGGAGTATCTATGTAAGAACCAGTGTTCTACAGTGGTGTTTAACCATTTATAACCAGTGTTGTAAAACAATTGCGACTTCTTATGATTTAAACTCGTTACTTCAATCTTATTATTAACTTAAATTAAAATAAACAGAACAGTATTCTTAGAAATCAATTGTTTTTACTTTACTTTTAGTAAAATTCAGCAGCTACAATGACATTAGCTTGAACCCGCGATAAACTGTACTTGATCAGCACTCTTAAACTCTACTGTTGTTTGACTGCTTTTTCTGTAACAAGAATCATAGATATCTGATCAATAAACAATTAAGTTAAATTAAATAAATAAATTATATACACAGAGATATTTTAACCAAAGGTACAGGATTCACACTGCTAATAAAAATCGTATTTCTTGGGGACTGGCACAGATCGACCTGAACGCGATATTTTTATACCGGTGCTCGAATAATCAGTCTTGGGGGATGAAGACAATGCAGGTATTGAAATATTTTTGGAAAACTCAGGGACTTTTACTTTTACAATATTTTGCTTAAAAATTACAGTCTTTTCAGTTTTCGTTGATCCGGGCACAGTATGGTTGCTAGATGCAACTTCAGAAATGGGATTCCTAACTCGATCTTCATTCGGTGTCGGGGTGTAAACCTTTGGTAATATGGTATTGTCGCTCATAAAAGATTTTCTTTCTTCGATAGGAGGTTGGGAACTACGAATTTGATCGACATGAGTCGCTAGATTGTGTTGTCGACAGAAACTTCACACATTATAGTCCAAATTTTTCTGAAATCGTGGCAAATATCCACTTTTTGTGTTCCTGTCTATAGTCCCTGACTAGTACTTCTTCTCCGACAGAGAAAGATTTTCGGCAGAGTTCATCTTTAGTGTTGACTTTTTGGTAAACAATGTCTTGGAGGTTGGGTTTCGCCAGATCGTATTTAGTCTTGATTTCACGCCCCAAAAGGGTAACGCAGGGGTTTTGTTGGTTGTGGCAGTTTTGGTAGAGCGATACATTAGGAGGAACTTGGCTACTTTTTTGTGCATGGTTGAATTTTCGTGCTTTATTGCCTTAACCCTGGACTTAAGACTTTGGACCATCTTTCTGCGAGGCCATTGGTCAAAGGTTTATAGACGCTTGTAATTTTGTGGATGATACCGTACATCTTTAGAAATTTCTGGAAGGCATCAGAGTGAAATGTAGGTCCGTTGTCACTGCAAATGACTTCACACATACCAAACGCACTGAACAATTCTTGCAATGTTTTGATCGTCTCTTGGGCTGTGATGTTTTCCACAATTCGAATTTCTTTTCATCTGGAATGGGCATCTACAATAATGGGAAACATGTGTCCTTGGAAGGGACCTGCGAAATCAATATGAATTCGCTGCCAGGGTTAATTTGTTCATCCCCATGGATGAATTGTAGCTTTCATAGGAGATTTCCCTGTTTCTTGACAAGCTGCACACATTTTTAACCTTTGCAATGTCTTTGTCGATGTTGGGCTACCAAACGTATGATCTTGAAAGTTTCTTCATTTTTACCATTCCGGGAAAAGCACTGTGCAGTTCTTCTAAAGATGTTCTTTGGAATTTTTTGGGAACCACGATTCTGTTTTCTAATATCAGACAATCTTGAGAGGTAGAAAATTCTGTTTTGTGAAATTTATATGGCTACAAAGTTTTGTCTACTGTACCTGGCCATAGTGACTTTCTGAACTCGACTATTTTGGAGAGAATTTAATCTTTTCTGTTTTCTTTGACAATCTGCTTGAAGGATACTGAAAAGTTGTCTGGTAGAGATGCGTAGAAAACGACTTCTTCTTCAGAGCTGTGTTTATTCTTGGATGGAAGTGGCAGTCTACTTAAACCAGCTGCATTTGCATAGTCGCTCGTCTTTCAATACTATATGTCATAATTATAACTGAAAAGAAATATGGCGTATCGTTGTATTCTGGAAGCTGTTGTTGTCAGAATGCCTTTCTTTGGATTGAATATAGAAACCAATACCTTGCAGTGTGTAACCAGGGTGTATTTTCTAGCAAATAAATTGGTGTTGAATTTCTTCATACTCCAAATAATGTTCAATGCTTCTCTATCAATTAGGGAGTAGTTAGATTCTGCCTTTGAAAGGGTTCCAGACGCAAAACTGATAGGTCTTTCGCTACCGTCAGGAAAAACATGAGAAATAACACCGGAAATTCCTTTGGCCGAAGCATCGCAGATTAAACGCGGTGGTAATTTGGGGTCGTAGTGAGCCAAAACTAGATTTGATGTTATGAGTTTCTTGGTTTTCTGAAATGCTTTCTCACACACTGTTGACTACGTCCATTTCTGTCCTTTGTGAAGTAGCTGATGCAGTGGGTGGAATACTGTAGAGAGATTAGGCAGAAAACGGTGGTAATAATTGACGAGGGCTACCCAAGTTCGCAATTCGGATACATTTTTCGGTACTGGCGCATCGGAAACTGCCTGTATAATCGAGGCTGTCTTGTGTATACCATGTTTGTCAACTTTAAGTGCGCAGAACTCGATGGAATCTCAAAAAAAATTCGCATTTCTTCGGATTGACTTTCAATCTATACTTGTTCAGCCGGTCGAAAACTTTTTGGAGAGTCTAAAAATGGCTGTCATCATCAGGTCCTGTTATGATCATATCATTCAAAATGCTCTCTACGTTTTTGATTCATTTCAAGACTCGTTCTATTTCCCGCTGCCAAATGGAAGCAGCTGGAGAAATGCCGTAAGCCAAACGATTAAATTGAAATAACCCTTTTTGCCCCTTTTAACTGAACCTTAACATTGACATAACCTTTTGGTTTTACATGCTCACCAGTGTAGGTTCGCAGCATCACGTTGGTCTTTCTTAGAGGAACTTTTCCAAGGTACTTCTTACAATCGCATTTTGAAATAATCGAAAGCGCCGATCCTGTATCTAGCTCCATTTTAACAGCTGTTCCGTTCAACTTCGGGTAAACAGTAATGGCGTCACGTCTACTTGTCTTGCTGTTGTTTACGCCGTAAATAACTTCAATTAACCCAAGTTCTTTGCCGGAAGTACTGCCGTATTCGCTTTCTTCTTCATCTTCCGTGGTCAATTCATTTTCTTCAAAATTGATTGCTTTCTTCTTACCCTTGTGCGTAGGCTTCTTTGAACTTTTACCATCTGTAGACTGCTTGCTTTGTTTCTTCACCTTGCATCTGCGTTTGATGTGACCTTTTCTTTCACATTTATGGCATTTTTTTAAACCTACATTCATCAGGGCCGTGTCTTGTTCTGCCACAGCGAAAACACTAACCTCCTGTCTTCTGATGCATTCGATTCACACTGGTTGTCGTTCATTGGATCTCCGAAACATCTTTTACCGCCATCTCAATTGCAATCGCTAGTTCCATGGCTTTCTTGAAGTTCAAATTCTTTTCTGACAGTAAACTCTTCAGAGTATTTTCACTTCTTATACAATAAATTAGCTGGTCACGTAGATGTTCTGCCAAACGATGGCCGAATTCGCAATGTTCTGATAACTTCTGCAGCACCCCAATATAGTCGGTAACAGACTCACCAGTATGTTGCTGCCTCTTGTAAAATCTATATCTTTCTGCAATGACATTAGGCTTTGGACTAAGGTGCTCCTGCAGCAAGTCTCCGAGTTCGTCAAATGTCCGGGTAGAGCCTTGTATGGGGAACAAAGGCTGTAAACAAATGCATAGCCTACCAATCAAACTTATTGTAACCACAACCTCTGCAACATCGTTGGCGATGAAATACTGTTCCAGAGGCTCTTTGTACAACTCTCAGCTACCCTCTGTCTCATCAAAAGGTTCTAGCCGACCAATCAAAGTAGCCATGGACAACACTCACACAGCAGAATTCGACATTAATGGAAAACAACAGGTTATAACCACCACCACATCAACACAGTAGCAGGAGGAACATAAAAACGCAATTTACTCGTCGCCAATTGTTGTGTCCTACGGCATTTCAAGGAAAGAACGACGAACTTTGCGATACGCGGCATCTTATTTACAAGCGGAAGTCAGACTATATACCGAACAAATGTAAACATAGCTTAACAAAACAGATCTTGAAGGTTCGTACAATTGCAACCTATCCCCGACATATCAAGGAGTCTGGCCATTTAGCGCTTTGAACCTTATTAGCAATACTTTAAACTTGACACGTTTGTGAAGAGGTAATCAGTGCAGCTCAACCAAAGATGGAGTTATATGATCGTACTTGGAGACACCAGAAATTTATCTCGCAGCACAATGTAGGATATATTGCAAGCAATCGTGATATCTGGCCGGTAAATTTACCAGTAAACTGTTGCAGTAATCAAGCTTTGATATAACAAGTGCATGAACAACAGATTTGGTAGCTTCCTTTGTCAGAAAAGGTCGAATTTTGCGTGTCCAGTTCAGGTAATAAAAGGCTGATGTTATAATTTGATTGATGTGAGCGTCCATTTCCATATGTTTATCTAATATGACACCAAGATTACGAACTGAGGATGTTGCTCGAATAGTTTCGCCCTATAATTCAAGAGTATCACATTTGATCTTTTTTTTTGCATTTGATTTACTCGATATCACCATGAATTCAGTTTTGTCACGGTTCAGCAATTTCACTGCCGCGTTTTGATTATCGTGGGAGCTAGAACGGAAACATTTTAGAAGTTGGGAATCATCGGCATAAAGATGAAATAGCAATGAAAGTACTCGATTGAGTACTCCCAAAGACTGAACATAGTCATTATAGAGTCTAGGTCCAAGTTTGGAACCCTGTGGAATTGAATACGAGAAGGTATCGGTGTCGGAGTAATGTCCTTCCACACATACTTTTGCTGTTCTATCAGACAAATAGGAGATTAACCACTTTAAAACATTTCCGCTTAGTTTGTTAGTTCTGTCGTAACCAACTTTTGAGGGTGTGTGTAGTTGATTTCGCGACTTAATCTATTACCGGGGATTGTGAGTAACACAGAAATAAAACACAAGTATTTAACTACAAATAGAATTTATAATTGATTATAAATACCTTTTGCAAGTCCTAAGTTTCTTATAAGTACTATAGTAAATTCCGACAGACCGTTCCTTTATTTGCGGAGAGATGTTACTCCGTTGCTGCCGAGACCCGTAATCCTTTCTCTGTATTTTACACGGGTTTTTATATTAACTGGTTCAAACAAAGGCTCGATACTATGTTCTTTGAAGTTACATAATCTGTTATTCAAGAGTCTAAAATAACTAGCCTTATCGCCCATAATTAGCATTGTGGTCAACAGTAACTGAGCACATGGTATCAGTTTGGCCAGATTGGAGCAGAGTGGTCCCGACACGTTATGAAATATTTCCAGGATAAAACAGCTAATCAAGATGTCCAGTTATGAGAAAACGTAACATTACATAAGGTTTCGTATGGACTGTTTAGGTATCAAAGGGGCATGGTGAATAGGCGATAAGCTACACTGTTTGATAAATAACACGTTTAACTTAATGATAATGCTTGGTTCAACAAATCTACATATAACATACATTTAAATATACACAAATTTCCCTCAGTTAAAGGAACCCTTTAACTACTCTTATTTCCGCAAAAAGTCGGTTACCGACACCCTACCTGGCTGATTTAACAACCCCGGGTGTTTCAATTCTTAATGCTAATGTTTGTACCTTACATCTTAATCTAAGGTACCTTACATCTTAACTTAAACAGTAAATATATGGAGTACATCGATAAGTGTTGACCTTCTTATGAGAAGAAAACGCAACTTGAGTTAGACACACACGCAACATCTAACATTTTATGTGGCAACATATTTATATAAAGATATACAATGTGATTTGACAAGAGCAATTTAGCTATACTTATGCGTGTTTGTTAAAAACATTGTTCATGCGTGGCTTGGGTCACATTATTTCGTTTACAGTGTCCTTTTCAAAGATGGTCGTCGTCGTGTCCTATAGCCAATCTTTGTTTTCTTGCTATCTGAACTCACGTCCTTAACTGCGATTTGGGTCGTCTTAGGCAATTGTCGTTGTCCCCACAATTTATAAGCGAAGGATTAGCCTTGACATTTTATGTACATAACTTGCGTTGTGCTTTGTAATTATCCGTTCTTCAAGAAACTTCACGTACTGAAACCCCTTAGTTTGATTATCAAGTCCACTGTAGCTATGTTGCTGTTGGAAGTATAGCCTGACTACAAGACAGAATTAATGACTGCTTGACTGACAAAGTCTTACATCACGCTTTATGACTGTATTGTGTTCGCCTGGTTGAACACAGTACTTTTGATGGAACACATAGGTAACGCGAGAGGGTGATTGCTTTGTAGAAAAGTCTTACGTTATGGCTGTTTCTGTGTTCGCCTGGTTGAACATAGCACTTTTGGTGGAACACATAGGTGACGCTAGCGAGTGATTGTAAAAGTCTAACGTCATGCGCTATTACTGTTTCTGTGTTCGCTTGGTTGAACACAGTACACACACAGGTGACGCTAGCGAGTGATTGTTTTGTAAAAAAGGTCTTATGTCATACACTATGGCTGTTTCTGTGTTCGCCTGGTTGAACACAGTACTTTTGTATACCCGGCAGATCAATTTGTGAGAAGAGTTACGATAGCAGTCCAACTTAGATGGCTGCTTGTTGACAGTCTTCGTACAAAATCCTCATACGGCAAAAGGCACTGATACCCAACCACGCTTCAGGTTTACATGCATTTGTTTTTATACATTTATACATTGTTGTATCTTTTAATATTAAAGATTCATTATTCGAGCTTATGTGGGTTATGTGGATAGCACACCATTCAACACAGATTAAAATTCGCATAAAGATACGTTCTGACGTTTCATAACCTCTGTTACATTTACTATTATAACTATACATCCAAATTAGAACGCGGATATGATTGGAAACATCCAACAAAATATACGTGTTTGCACGATATTCAAATAAGAAGCCAATCCGAAGTGCCGGAGCAATGCCCGAAATGCAAAATAAAGATTTATACAGATTAGAATAGCAATAATAATTCCAAAAGGAATTCCGAAAGCTGTAACTGACCGTCATTTAGTTTTGCTGCGCGCACTTGACCAATATGCATAGCTTGCATGACAGCAGAAACATAGTATACCTCTTTTGTTATGAATCCCAACCAAATAAGGGATAACAAAAGCAAAATTGTTACAACTGAATTCAATACTGCATGCAGCGGTGTAGAAATTACTGATTTGATTGTTTGAAATATTCCGTGGTTAGATGCTAAATGTAGCAATTCATCAGAGGGTTTAAAATGAATTGGCTTGCTATTTTTAGCCAAAGTTATTGCCTTTTTGAAATCAACGGCAAACATATTTTCCTTTTAAACCGTGTTTGACCAGTTTGCCGACTTAATGTTTAACTGTGGAATGTTTAATTTTTATGGATGAGACGGAGTTTCCGAACTTTTATTTTTGAACGAAAAGTTCTCACGCATACCTGCTAAATACAATGTGTTATGAAGATAAATTTTAGTCAAGCTCAGTTTTGTAGCTGAATGATGACAATCATTTAAGTTACTATTTACTACAAAAGAAATGGTCGAAAGAATGCAACCACAGGAAATTTCGAATTTTGAGAACACATTGTGGGATAACGTTTCGGGTGTTTGTTGTAAACAAGAAAGCATCAGGTCCATAGGTTTACAGATGACTATGACGTTGCCTTTTCTAGATATATCAATTTCGGTTCCATTCCCATATCCGGATGATATAGGATATCGCATTTGTCATATGCAATATCCGACTTATTAAAAAATAAAGATGACGTACACGATGCGTGTGAGGGCTTTTGGGGTTGCACATTGGAGAAAATTGTCACCAGTGCAATTATTAATATCGCTATAGGTTAGCTCGATGTAAAATTGTCGATCCTGTGAAACTGCGATATACGGTGACACACCTGAAATTAGAGTCATAGCATTATCGTCGGATACATTAGCATGATGTTGGCGTAATGGTAAAGGAAAAACTGAAGACTTATACAAGGTAAACAGTGAGTCAATTGACCTCAAGAGAATTTTGATATGAATATACAAAAATTTCTCGTCTCGAGAGACGTGAATATTGGAGTTCTTATAATAGAGGCTAATATCTCCATATGCTAGTTTTAAAGAAGGAAATTTATGCTGAAGATTCTCAGAGATATTTTCTAAGGTAGCCTTAAAAACTGTTAACGGGATCCAATCTGTCGTTAGTGTACCAGTATGCAACATTTCAAGAGCGGTAACGAATTTGTATGCTTTATACTCTAGTTGATTGAGAAGCAGTATCTGGATAGCTATCTTTTGTAAAAGAATATGAAGAAAATCCATTGAGTCGTGCAAGGCAGATTTAAATTTATCCAACGTAGATACAATGTTCCGAATAGTACTTACTGTTGAATTGGCAAACCCACTCAATTCTTGTTTTGCTATGTGGTTCTCTGCCATGGCCTGGAAAATGTTCTCCAACCTGTCTTGCGTAGTAACCATAAAGCTGTTGACGGAGTCGGTGTTGAAACGGGATCCTTGCATCTTATTTTGGATTTGCAAGATATGGTTTGCCAGGACATGAGCATCATGAAAGGTACTGAGACCAAAAAGTGATTTCCCTATTTTCCCAACAATGTCGAAAAGACCGCGTCTCACTCGACGTGTTTGAAAAGACCCTTTTGTCAAGTCCGAGACAGTTTGCTTATATTTTGTTAAGAAACCACGGATTTCCGAAGTTGGGTTTCGGAGGAATTGAAATAGTGCGTGGAATTTTTGACACATATTCTAAATATTGCTCTCCACATATACGTGGGTCCAATAAGCCCTCCGGAATCGCAAAATCCGGAATTTTCACTACAAAGGTGTGTGCCCAATAATTAAATGTGTTGCTGTAGAAACCGCGTTGGTAGAAAGCTATTCCCAGATGGGGTTACGCTGTCACTTTCGAAGAATTTGCGGTTCCCATTGCCAACAGTATAACTGTGATGACCGCAAATAAACTCATCTCTGCTTTTCTGAAACCACTAAGATACAGCTTTACTCATGTAGTGACTATGTTTTGTCCCCGTTACGAGCCTGAATTTTGCAAGAGAAAAACTAACGGGCATTATTTTTCCGCATATTGGGAGACTGTATTCGAAAACACCATTATATCTCGTAACTACTTCTCTTTTACTTTGTAACTTTGCATAGAGAATTTAAGAAAGTAGGAACAGTGACTTCTTCATTCAACAGCCATCAGTGCACATAACTTGCTTCGATATATCCTATTCTGGTTCTTTTGTCCCCCAGACCGTCTGCAATTTACCGATTCCAACGAAACGATCTTTTTAAGAACCCATATCACTCGTGCACCGAGGAGGAGACTTAAGATACGTTCTGACGTTTCATAACCTCTGTTACATTTACTATTATAACTATACATCCAAATTAGAACGCGGATATGATTGGAAACATCCAACAAAATATACGTGTTTGCACGATATTCAAATAAGAAGCCAATCCGAAGTGCCGGAGCAATGCCCGAAATGCAAAATAAAGATTTATACAGATTAGAATAGCAATAATAATTCCAAAAGGAATTCCGAAAGCTGTAACTGACCGTCATTTAGTTTTGCTGCGCGCACTTGACCAATATGCATAGCTTGCATGACAGCAGAAACATAGTATACCTCTTTTGTTATGAATCCCAACCAAATAAGGGATAACAAAAGCAAAATTGTTACAACTGAATTCAATACTGCATGCAGCGGTGTAGAAATTACTGATTTGATTGTTTGAAATATTCCGTGGTTAGATGCTAAATGTAGCAATTCATCAGAGGGTTTAAAATGAATTGGCTTGCTATTTTTAGCCAAAGTTATTGCCTTTTTGAAATCAACGGCAAACATATTTTCCTTTTAAACCGTGTTTGACCAGTTTGCCGACTTAATGTTTAACTGTGGAATGTTTAATTTTTATGGATGAGACGGAGTTTCCGAACTTTTATTTTTGAACGAAAAGTTCTCACGCATACCTGCTAAATACAATGTGTTATGAAGATAAATTTTAGTCAAGCTCAGTTTTGTAGCTGAATGATGACAATCATTTAAGTTACTATTTACTACAAAAGAAATGGTCGAAAGAATGCAACCACAGGAAATTTCGAATTTTGAGAACACATTGTGGGATAACGTTTCGGGTGTTTGTTGTAAACAAGAAAGCATCAGGTCCATAGGTTTACAGATGACTATGACGTTGCCTTTTCTAGATATATCAATTTCGGTTCCATTCCCATATCCGGATGATATAGGATATCGCATTTGTCATATGCAATATCCGACTTATTAAAAAATAAAGATGACGTACACGATGCGTGTGAGGGCTTTTGGGGTTGCACATTGGAGAAAATTGTCACCAGTGCAATTATTAATATCGCTATAGGTTAGCTCGATGTAAAATTGTCGATCCTGTGAAACTGCGATATACGGTGACACACCTGAAATTAGAGTCATAGCATTATCGTCGGATACATTAGCATGATGTTGGCGTAATGGTAAAGGAAAAACTGAAGACTTATACAAGGTAAACAGTGAGTCAATTGACCTCAAGAGAATTTTGATATGAATATACAAAAATTTCTCGTCTCGAGAGACGTGAATATTGGAGTTCTTATAATAGAGGCTAATATCTCCATATGCTAGTTTTAAAGAAGGAAATTTATGCTGAAGATTCTCAGAGATATTTTCTAAGGTAGCCTTAAAAACTGTTAACGGGATCCAATCTGTCGTTAGTGTACCAGTATGCAACATTTCAAGAGCGGTAACGAATTTGTATGCTTTATACTCTAGTTGATTGAGAAGCAGTATCTGGATAGCTATCTTTTGTAAAAGAATATGAAGAAAATCCATTGAGTCGTGCAAGGCAGATTTAAATTTATCCAACGTAGATACAATGTTCCGAATAGTACTTACTGTTGAATTGGCAAACCCACTCAATTCTTGTTTTGCTATGTGGTTCTCTGCCATGGCCTGGAAAATGTTCTCCAACCTGTCTTGCGTAGTAACCATAAAGCTGTTGACGGAGTCGGTGTTGAAACGGGATCCTTGCATCTTATTTTGGATTTGCAAGATATGGTTTGCCAGGACATGAGCATCATGAAAGGTACTGAGACCAAAAAGTGATTTCCCTATTTTCCCAACAATGTCGAAAAGACCGCGTCTCACTCGACGTGTTTGAAAAGACCCTTTTGTCAAGTCCGAGACAGTTTGCTTATATTTTGTTAAGAAACCACGGATTTCCGAAGTTGGGTTTCGGAGGAATTGAAATAGTGCGTGGAATTTTTGACACATATTCTAAATATTGCTCTCCACATATACGTGGGTCCAATAAGCCCTCCGGAATCGCAAAATCCGGAATTTTCACTACAAAGGTGTGTGCCCAATAATTAAATGTGTTGCTGTAGAAACCGCGTTGGTAGAAAGCTATTCCCAGATGGGGTTACGCTGTCACTTTCGAAGAATTTGCGGTTCCCATTGCCAACAGTATAACTGTGATGACCGCAAATAAACTCATCTCTGCTTTTCTGAAACCACTAAGATACAGCTTTACTCATGTAGTGACTATGTTTTGTCCCCGTTACGAGCCTGAATTTTGCAAGAGAAAAACTAACGGGCATTATTTTTCCGCATATTGGGAGACTGTATTCGAAAACACCATTATATCTCGTAACTACTTCTCTTTTACTTTGTAACTTTGCATAGAGAATTTAAGAAAGTAGGAACAGTGACTTCTTCATTCAACAGCCATCAGTGCACATAACTTGCTTCGATATATCCTATTCTGGTTCTTTTGTCCCCCAGACCGTCTGCAATTTACCGATTCCAACGAAACGATCTTTTTAAGAACCCATATCACTCGTGCACCGAGGAGGAGACTTAAAGTTATTTAAATCCCTTCTCTTTGTTATCTAGCCGGTGCTACGTCCTGTATAATCCAAACTTTGCCAGCTCTCTACATTTGTTTTCATTTAATGTGGTGGAGATACAGTATTTATTCACTGTCAATAATCTTACTTGATGTTATTGTCTCCATTCTTCAGATGTTTCTTGCTAGGCAAGTGTCTACATAGACAATGGGTTAACATACGAGGATTACTTTTTGGAATATCAACATAATGGCGTATTTAATTCAAGCAGTACAAATGATTGCGATATTCTTTACAGTTAACTTATTTGACATTACAACAGTTTTTTTGTTGAGTTTGGGCGATAACAGAGATACTTTGCGTTCCTGACCCTCGTACATTTATTTTGAAAGAACATTTCAAAAGTTAAGACCTAATAACACACATATATAATGCATTTATACTTCCGTACAAACAAACCTAGCCGAATACCGTTTCATGTTCGTAAACTCACTTATTTGGGGGTAAGTAAAGGATTACTATAGCTTCCGCTTTCCACGTCTCTCTTTGAGAGGAATTGCATGATGTTCCAGGTATTTCAGACAAGCTTCGTTAAGATTGTCTCGTGGAACCCACGGATTATGACGGTTGGAATAATTCTTCCATTTTACTAAGTATTCCGTCTCTCCTCGTTTGTTAATGTGGTAGCCGATTAATTTCTCTATTTCCCAAAAATGGCCATCGTCACGATCTTGCAATCGTTGCGACAGTGTGTCTTCTGATAAAGTCTTCTTAAGAAACAAGAAGACTTTATCCCCTTCTTCGAGGTTGGTGGCCCGTATTTGGTGCTTAGCGTCGCATTGCTCCTTCATTGAACGTTGGTGAACCTCAATGTTCTCTTTTGCCGTCTCTTTTGCCTCTGCCATTGTCTCCATCAAGTCGGTCACGTAGCTCTGCAGATTTAAAGAAACTTTAGTATGAGTGGGTAGTTTGAACTGCCAGGGTGAGCGAGCGTGTCTTCCAAACATAAGATAATAAGGCGTGTAGTCGGTGCTCCTGTCACTTGGTGATAAATTGTAAGCGTAAAGAGCACTTGGTAGACACTCGTCCCAATTGTTCTGTTTCGTGTTTACCAAGAAGCTAAGACATTTTACTATTGTTTGGTTCATGCGTTCGGTGGCTCCATCACACTGTGGATGATACGCACTAGTGAAAACTCCTTTTACACTGAAGATGTTCCTTGTAATTTCCATGATATTAGACACAAAATTTTGTCCTCGATCACTCAGTTACCTCTCAGGTGGTCCGTATTTGCAAACAATACCTTCATAGAAGACCTTTGCAACTGTTTTTGCTGTCATATCTGGAATAGCGAAAGCGTCACAGTACTTGGTAAATAAATCCACAAAGACCAAAAGATATTTATTTTTCGACGTTGATACGACGTGAGTTTCGACGATATCCACTCCTATGGTATGCCGTGGATAAGGCGCTTCGATGGGCTGCAGAGGGGCCTTCTTTTGGCGACTCGCTTTAGCCCTTTGACATTCTTGACACAACTGACAGTAAATTCGAACGTCCTTAAGCATTCCTGGCCACCAGTAGTTTTGCAATATTTTGTGCCATACTTTGATGAAACCGAAGTGAGCTTCTTGATGTGTTGTGTGAATAACCTCATGTTGCAGACTTTTTGGAACTACTAGTTGTAATACACACTTCTCGGCTTTAGCTGTTTCCTGGTTCCTCGATTGGTAGTGGACTCTATACAGAATGTTGTCTAGAATCATGAAGTCGTGAAGATTAGCTAGTAAGAGTCGCAGCCGCTTAGAACATTCCGGTCCATCCTTTCCTTGTAGGAGGCCTATGCGGTCCTTGCATTCGTCATCCCGACTTTGTATCTGATTAATCTCCTTTCGCTTTGTTTCATCCATATCAAACCTTTCAAGTTGGATTTTTGTCTGATCCGTCGAAATTTTTGAAGCATTGCCATGCTTGCGGGAGTTGATAGCCAAAACTTGCAATGACGTCATGTCAGGAACCTTAATGATGGCAGGCTTTTCGAAATCATCATCCTGTGGTAGGTTCGTAGATTCATTCGGAAGGGTTAGTGTTGGAAATCGGCTAATACAGTCTACGTGTGCCATAGCTGATCCCTTCTGGTATTCAGTTGTTTTATCCAGTGTAGAAAGTAGGCTGTCAATTCGTACTAACCTTCCATGTAGTGGCTTGCTGTTTTCAAGATGCATCAGTGCCTTGTGATCTGTCACAAACATGACCTTGTTGAACTGGAGATAAGGCAGGAATTGTTTCATTGCGTAGTAGATTACCGTAAGCTCCAAATTAGTCACGGTATAATTTTTCTCATGTTTACTAAGTGATCTACCACAGTACCATAATACACGCTTAACCGGTTGGCCGTTGTACTCCTGCACTTGCGTCAGCATCCCGGATAATCCTTCTTAAGATGCGTCAGTATACACTTTAAACGGTTTCCTGAAATCAGGGTAGCCTCAGATTGGTGAGTTTAAAAGTGCTTTCTTCAACTCCTCAAAACTGATTTGACACCTTTCGGTCCACTGGTAACTTACCCCTTTCTTCAGAAGTTTGTATAAAGGTGCTGCTAAATCAGGAAAATGTGGTATAAATTTCCTGTAAAAACCCACCATACCAAGCCATCTTCTAACTTCCTTTGGCGATTTAGGTTGGGAATATTCACGAAAAACGCGTGTTTTTTCGGAGTCTGGTTTCCAACCTTGCGCCGAGAGTACATTACCAAGGAATTTGATTTCCGTTTTTGCGAAGCAGCATTTTTCTATCTTAACCTTCAGATTGGCTTTGCTGAGTCTTTTGAGTACTTCACTGATGTGACCCAAATGTTCGTCAAAGGTTTTGCTGTAAATAATTATGTCATCAATGTAGCATAGACAAATTTGGTTCTGAATACCCTTGAGAACTAGCTCCATCAAGCGTGTGTAAGATGATGGCGAGTTCAGTGGGATGATGGTGGAAACAGTAACTTCATATACACCCCTAAAGTCAATGCACATCCGGGTCTGAATAGGCTGGTCCGGTGATCTGCGAGCTTTATTTACGATGACGAGCGGCGAACTCCATGGGGATATGCACGGTTCTATGACATCTTGTTTTAGTAACATTTCAATGTGATTTTTAGCATGATCTGTAGCTGTCCCATTATACCGATATGGCTTCCTGTAAATGGGGTGAGCATCTGACTTAATGTTTATCTCATGTGTCATAAGATCACACTTGCCTAATTCTCCATCAAAAGAGAATCCTTTTGCGTTCTTGGCTAAAACGTCGAATAGATTTTTGAGTTGTTCTAGTGTAAGTTCACAATCTCCTCAGCCTATCTTTTCTTGAATTAGCGTTCTGGCTGCCGAAAAACTCTCGCAGGTCTCAGGATCCGAGTTGTTCGATTTTGTTCTAATTTTTTTACGGAGGGTTCCTCCCCGGCTTGAAGCGGTTACTCAGTAAACGGAAGTAGATCATCCTCTTTGAAAGGTGTTTGAAACACAGCAATTGCCATATTTTTAGGAATAGTCACTGATTTCCCATGTATGTTCATGACTCGGAGAAGAACTTTCCCATTTTTAGATGTTACTAAAGTGTTAGCCAGATAAGCTCCTTTATTGAGTAGGTTTGGAGGAGCGGTCACCATCCCATCTACTGCATTTGGAACAGCAATCAGTATGCCATATATATGCTCCTGTATTTCTCCCTTTATTTGGAAACGCTTTTCGGCTTTGATCTTATACGTTTTACGAAGACGGAGTTGGCTCTTCCCTATGTCGATATTTGCACCGTTTTCTGCTAAGAAATTTCGGCCTAAAATCAGGTCGACTATGAGATCCTCGACAACATACGCTTGAATTGTGTATGGGTTCTTACCTAGAATACATTGGATGTTTGTTTCGCCTTTAATTGTCATCCTGTCTCCACCTGCTGTCTTAGCGTAGGATATTCTGCAGTTTCGTAGAGGTATTTTGATGCTGTTTGGTAACTGTTGGTAGGCTTTTTCAGATATGCAGCAGCAATGGGCTCCTGTATCCGCAAGTGCGTTAACCGTAAAGGATAGATCAGCAAACTGAACTATTATATGAGTGCTGTTTTCAAGTTGAAGAATTAGACATATCCGTTTATCTTTCCGATTAAAAGTTCCATTGTCTGATTTGGCTAGAGCATTTAAAGATTGCTGTAGGTAGTGGTTATGGGGATTCTGGTCCTTGTGACCTCCGGGAACCCCAGTTGACTTAATCCTTCTGGATCTGCATTCTTTCTGTTGTTGTATGAGGCTGCACATTTATGTGTTGGATGATAAAAGCTGTTGCATATACTGCATGGATAGTACCTTTTCTGAGTCTGGTGTCCGCCACGACAGCGTCCTCTACCCCGAAAGGTTCCGCGGCCATGTCTTCTGTGATAAGTGTCAGTGCGCGTTGTAGTTCTCTGCCCCTGGGTTGGTTCCTCCTCGATTGCGTTGACGGATTTGAACTTTTTGGTCGAAAAGTAGAGATTTTTCGCCTTCTGTGCACATTCATCCACATCCTTGAGAGCAACAAGCTTAAGCTGTCCGCTCTTCTCTGTCCCGGAGGCATGATTGAAATGAAGGTTGATATCCTTAGATTTTCATCAGTAAACCCCAGTTGGCCGCACACTGCTCCATGACGCAGGTCATCGAAATCGTCTTTAGTCCGAATCTTCATATGTTTTAGTTTATTCAGCTTGTCCATGTCGGGTTCTGCCAGATATTTAGCGCAGAACGCCTCACTGAGGAGTTTGTGTGAGTATTTGATGTTATCAGGTAACTTGAAATACCATTGCGGTGCATTTTTGTCGAGATGGGTAGCAAAGGTGCACGCTAGGACAGAGTCATCAATAATGTTTTGAAACCTGTTGTAAATCCAACTGTTGTAGCCATTGTGCTGCGTTGTCACCATCCCGGCCGTTGAATTTTGGAGGCTCACGAACCTTAAATTTGGTATTGCCGATGGACACGTGTGCTGTCAAGGGCGTGTTGCCACAATGGTGCATATAAGTGCTGGCTTGTCGTTGATGAGAAGCCTGAGGCTGAGTGGCCCCAGATTGCTGCATAGAAGGGCTGGTTTGTGGTTGGGGAGGAACTTGGAATTTAGTAGTCCCCAGTGATTCATTTGGCGGTTGTGACATCTGCTTAGATTTAGCCCTTTGCTGGAGAAGTCGCACAATCATTGTGTGTAATTCTGCAATACTGACCTCTTGAGTGAGATTCGACAAGTCTTTCGTAGCAGCTATGTTTGCCGAAATAGCAGAAATAGCGTCTCCTCAGTCTGTAAGGATTCTAAATCTGTTTCTGTCGTGTAGTTGTTTGTTTGCTTCCATAACAGTCTGGTTTTCTTTCGCTAGTGCTTCCATCTCCAGATACGTTTGCTTGTTGGACGTAGGAAGGGCGATGTTTTCGTTTCTGACGGATTGGCATTTTTCTATCAGTTTAAGAATCTCCTCCCGTAACTCATCTAGGGTATTTGGTTGTGTAGTAACGTTTTCGGCTGAGTTCGGCTCTGCTTGAGCATTTTCCGGTTGTTGCTCATGCTGAACAGTGATGGATGTAGCTTAGGCTGCAGCTTGTAGAGCTCGGGTGTCCCTAGTCTCTCGATCCTCCGTTGTAGAAGTTCTTTTGGCCCCGCGAGTCATCATTTTGAAACAATGTTTTATGTGTTTTAATTGCTTGCTTAGTTACGTAAATAGGCTATTACATAAAATAAACTGGTTGGTTGAAATTAGAAGAAATTCTTTCTTTAGAAAAGAATTTTCTTGCTAAAAAATTGTTACTTGTTATTGGATTGAAATATTGATAAACACATGTAGTGAATTTAAAAGAAAGAGATATAATTTTTCCCAGTTGGTTTTTTTCTCCAAAATTTAATTTACGGATTTTTGTATTATTTATTGTTTTAAAGTAGCATAGTTTTATTTTTGCTGTTTTGAAAGGCTAGTAATTTAAAAGAAATGTACGAAACGTACTTACAAAACTGTGCCTGAATAGAAGAAAAATAAGAGTTCGGACGCAAAATTACCAAACAAACTGTGCGATGAAACCGTTACTGTTGCATTAAATAAAACAAATACACCTTAAAATATTATTAACAATAAAAAAAAACAATGGAAGCTTTAGGCTAACTGTTTGTGCAAATATATGCTTTTTAATGTTTAAAGTTAGTAAATTTAATGAATTTTCTGTAGATTTAGTACTTTTAATGCATAATTTAATCTATTTTCCTTTGATTTGTTATTGTTTATTGCCTGTTATTGTGGTTGTTGTTGTTGCTGCTGCACCACGTTACTTTACATGAGGATAATATTTATGGCTAATATATTTTTTTACCCTAAACTGCTAAAAAGAGCTGAGTTAAATAGGTACGGAGTAATTACTTGAGAGGTGTTATTAGATCGTTATTGAAGGACTGTATAAAGCGGGTTTTTTTTATCTAATTTGTCCTTTATTTGTACTGAATTAAACAATTAAACGTATCCAAGGAAATGTCGTCTGAAATATTGGAGTCAAGTACGAAAGCGACTGATATATCATCATCATCCTTGAAAAAATCTTGAATTTTGTCATTTTTGTCTGAAAAAGTTTTTGACATTGTTAGCTAATTCAGCTGGAGAGGAATGTTCGGCCATGGGACTTTCCTAAGTTCGATGCATCAACTTGTTTATATTGGAAAACAGTATATGGCTGTTGCCTTCACTCTCTTAACCTCTCAAACCTTGAAATAGTCAGTTTTTGCTTTACGAAGAGAGGCTTTGTATTTATCTCTTTGCTTGAAGTATAGGCTTTTATCCGTTTCATTTCTCGTTTTCCTTCAATTTATTTCCAGGGATCTTGCTTGCCTGCGTTCAGCTTGAGTCGTTTCATTGTACCAAGGCTCTTTGTGTTTTCCGTGTTTCTGCTTTGTAACTAGTGGGGCATGTTTTTCCACAATTTCACGGAATGTTCCATCATACTCATTTACTAAACTGTCTAAATTCAATGACTGAAATTTTATATAGGGGGATGACTGTTTAATATCCTCTTTGAGTCCAAATTGATGTTTTTGAACTGTGTGTGACACAGACTTAGATATATTCACGCTTAACAGGCATGATACTGTATGGTGATCTGAGATAAGATCACCTGCATTTACAGTTACATCTTTCAATGCTACATAATCCGAGTTTCTTGAGATTATGTGACCATATGTATGCCCCTCGGTATGGGTGGACTCATTCACATGCTGTGTGAGACCGAACGCAGTCAATGCCGCTTGATACTTTCGTGTCAAGCTTCTGTCTTTAGTGTCAACGCGAATATTTAAGTCACCAGCAAAAAATAACAGGGGAGCCGCCCAGGCACGTTTCTTCAAACAAAGAGTGGAACTGTTCAATGAAGTCATTCGAAGAAGTTTGGGGTGGCCGGTAGATAACAACAACTCTAAGGCTGTTGGGGGCTGAAGACAGCTGTACCATAAAGCACTCAAATGCCATGTAGTGAAGTAAATTGAGTATTTTTGGTTTAAGATAGCTATTGCATAATATCGCAACACCACCTCTCCTTCCATTGATACGCTCTTCGCGCAGAATAGAATAACCTGTCGGAAGTAAATTAGATGCTTCATATAAGCAGTCAGAGTCCAGCCAAGTCTCTGTTAATGCCAAAATGTCAGTGTTTTCACAGTATACCGTATGTTTTATTTCATCAAATTTATTTCACACATGTTGCAATGATGACTCTTTAGAGTGCACTATTGGTATGAGATTGGAGAAATTCACTGATATCGCTACAATGCCTTTTAGACTCTGGTCGCCGACCATACACGACCTTAATTGGTCTTCGTTTAGACCATCACTGGTGCCACGCCTCGGGAAAGCTTGACGTGTCAAAAACGCAGGCGTTGAAACACATATCCAAAAATAATCAATAAAATTATTAAACTTATATCCAACTAGACTAATCAATATTCGAGAATCAATGCACGACACATCCTATAATATTGAACTGTGACATAGAAACAATGCAATTATTCACTTCACTGTAAAATCCAATACTTGATTGTACTAGATATTTACTTTCGAGCTGAAGTACATTAAAGTAATTCTGATTGTTTAAACTCTCCTAAAACAATTTTACTGTTAAAATATATCCAGGATGAAACTAAATCTTAAAACTACAGTCTATTACATTTCATATGAACTAAAAATTATTTGTATGCTTCACGGTTTTCTTTTTGAAAATTAATTTTAAGCGAGAGTTCTCAAATATGCAGCTGCCCTGTGAGGGCGCATTCACAATATTAGACTTGGCTTAATACTTAACAGCAATGGTTTGCTGTTAGAAGGACTGCAAGATCCTTATATGTCTTAATAAAGAAACATTACACTTTTTCATCACTTTTTTAATTCTGAGATGTAGAGGGTACAGCTCTTTATTGTGAGAAACAATACAGGTAATTTTATTTTATATTTTCTAAAAAAGATTTTATTATTTGACACTCCTGAGCTACTCATACGACACTCGCTCCTGTCTTAATTGACAGAATTGCAAACTCGAAAGACTAAAAACCTCTAATTAAATGATAATGAAGCATCGTGAAAAGAAGGACCTATCTCAAATATCAGTTATTGATAACAAACTAATAAAATGTCGCAAACTGAAGCACTTGGCAGAAAATCTTGAGGGCAGTTTTTCAGTATGTTCTAGGCTTTTCATAAGAAATAATTTTAAGTTTATTCCTTTAATTTTATGTCTTACACAGGAGTAATACGGAGTAATACGGAGACATAAACTTTTCTATTGTATTCAACTTAAAACTAAATGTGTGTAATCATACTTTTAGAGACCGCGAGACCATATAGGGTAACGAAATATTCAAACGTATTTAAAGTTTATAGATACACTTATCTGAAGTATTTAATTTCTTAATACTCATTTTGATGAGTAAAATATCTTGAAGACGTAGAAGCCATCATTATGGGTTTCCAATGTGTTCAACATTGGTTATCGCGATCGAAATAATAAAAAATGTTTTGTGGAACAAATAGCACCACATGTTTACCCTTAACAGGTGCCCTGTTGCTATGTTTACAATGCTTACCAACCAACCGACCAATCGGTGTTGTGCATTGAAGAGATTCGCTGAGATGGATCACACAAACTGATTTAGTAGATATGATAAGAAATAAAGTGTTCCTCTTGCACGATTTGAGAACTGATTGAATTGTGACAAGTCTATGAGTAGGCACCAACTGTCCAAGTTTTTCGTACATGAAAGACTCGACTGAAAAGCCCTTGAGTTCGTACAGGCATCTCTTCTATGGCTGTTTTTCCAGAATCATTGTGTCTAACGCCAGTTTCTTATGTGGTTGGAGTTAGTACGACATGACTAAAGAAAGACTGGGAAGCTTGGCCAACGGAGTGACCTGACCCATTCGTTGCACTAGGCAAAGGGGTATCCCTAACGCAGCCAACGGACTATTTGTTTGGGAATGCCGAGTGATTGCCAAGCTTGCCAAAAACTTCCTCAGCCTCGCTTCTAAGAGTACCTTTGCACTCGATCCAATTGATAGAGAAACGAGTTCTTCGTAAGAATTTAAAGTGTCTGTGCGAAATCAGTGCGCGATGTCGACCTGGTATTTAGAGTAATTGTTACCTCTGCTTCGAGGGAGCAGTCGGCTTTCTAGAGTCCACCTTGGCTTCTCGACCTAAGGAGTAGATGCCGCTGAAGACTCCAGTCGCTTCTTTGTCTCTGGTTTGGACGGGAAGGAAGACTGCCACTGACTTGGCTTGTTGTGCTGCCGGATCAAAGACTACACATAAGAGTGTCTTCACTATAGCTGCCACGATTGTCTGCTTCAACAAGTTCGGGCGGAAAAGTTATGACTGACAGTCTATTGTTGCAAATCGACGTCTACGAGCGTCTTTTGTACTGATATTTGAATGTGGCAACGTTTGGTCACGCCGAAAAACCACCAAAGAAGCTAGCATTTAAGCATGCAGCTGAAATAAATCAAAAGCCGCGGCCACCATTGAATCGAAAATGTGATCAAACAGTAAATTCTCTCCATTTATAAAAATTTGCGCATAGTTTCCAAGGTTGCATCTTGAAACGAAAATGCTCAGACGGCTTATACCATTCGATCGTTTACGAATCTTAGTCCGTACGCGAGCCCACTCCCTCAGCTTTAAGAGAAAAGAAAGATTGATTCCTCCAGGTGCGCCCATTGACGATTCTCCAAAGTGAAAGCTGTATGTCTCAGAGCGGTTGACATACTGTGCAGCTCGTGTGCGGATTATTGGGCTGCTTGTTGTAAACTCAGGTGTCCGGGATCGACTGGAGGAGTACAACAGAAAGGAAGGCACATAAGTGAGCACTAACAACTGTTGGTGACATAAAAAGTCAGTAAAATATAACAAGACCTAATCACTTTACATCGCATAAAACGCTCAAAAGTGTGATATAGAGTCGATACGGCAACGTTAACACGTAATGGAAATATTATGCGAGTGACCCGTGACATGCTGGACTCGACATCGTGTCGATACCCGTCACCGAAGTGGGTGACACGTGATCGAGTTGCTGCACACCCGACCCACCGCATTGACGACCCGTCACAGTCACGAGTCATGACAGTGGCAACCTGTCACCTGAATAACCCTTGGCAGTTCCTCGACACGCCATGTGCATTGAGCGTGTAAGCAATGACCGGTCACAAGATCGACCCGTGACCGCCATGGGTCGTGACAGTGTCAACCCTTTGCATGTACGATCCGCGGCATCAGCAACCTGTGGCGGAAGATCTACCTGTCACTTTCACGGGTCATGACAGTGATGACCCGATGCATGCACGAGTTGTGACAAATCACACACACACAGCACGTGACGACTCGTAGCCTAAACAACTCATGAGACAGGTGATCTACTCACTGCATTTCCTTAATGAGGCAATTGGAGCAAAGTCATGCCTGCTTACCCATCCGAGCTGGAAGCGAATTCGGGACCTTGGGATTAGCATCCCCATGCTCTTCCTACTAAGCTATCCATCACACTTGAGGCAATTGGAGTGAACGTCATACCTGCTTACCTGCAGCCCCACGCTCTACCCAATGAGCTAACTGTCACCCCTGTGTCACCCACTTTGTCAGATTTCACGATCATAAAAACAAGACCTAGACTGGGGTGATACGCCTCTGTAGACACAAGTCACATAATCGAGTCATGCTGAAATGGTGACATTTGCGTATAGCAGCAACTCGATCACGTGATTGTACCTGTGTCATGACCTATGCTTACATCGTGTCTTTTGACAAGTCGTGACAGTTGCGTATAACCGCAACACTGCCATGTGACAGGTCGTTAGTGACCCGACATCGGGTCGTACTCAACCACATGATCGCATTTGTGTTGACCGTGACACGTGATCAATGCTTACAACGTGTTGGCGTTGCATATACAATTCGTGATAGCAGTGACCCATCAGCTGATCGAGCCGCCACTGCCACGGGCCGTGGCAATGACGACTCGTTGCCTATATGATTCGTGATAGCAGCGACCTTTCACATGATCGACCTGTCTTTGCGCGGGTTCTGACAGATACGATTCGTATTGATATCACGACATCGGCTCGTATTCGATAACATGATCGTGCTTGTGCCGATGACCCTCGTACCGTGGCACGTGGTTGATGCCTACACCGTACTGGCGATGCAGCAATCCGACGGAGTGTCGAGGTGTCGCACCCGTTACAGGTACGACGCCGCTGCAACGACCACGTTAACGACTCGATACCGTCTCAGAGGTGTACACGAGCGGCTACATTACTCAATAAGTGAGAAAGCGTCACAGTACTAAATGTTGGACTGTCTATCACAGAAAGAGATAGTGTATGCAACTCCCTAAAGATAGTTGCCCCAGTATCGAGCCAGTGGAAGACATGACTTCCTAAACCTGTGATAACTGCATGTCCGAAGACCCTGCACTGCCCTGTTGCCGGCAGAAGGGAAGAGAGACGGTGGAATGTTGAAACTTTCCTGTTTGCAGAGCCGACTCGATGCATACTCTTTGCCAACAATGAGGGAAACTAGGAAAATCGGCCAGAAACCACGTCTCTGTTTATTACACATAACCTACACTACGTTCTGATGGCAGAGAAGCATTTACCAAAGGAAAGACGGTTTGACAAAACCCAGAACTACCACGTGTAGGAATCAGCAAAGTCAGCAAACTAGTGAAAAGATACACCGAGCAAGATAATGCTTACAGTATGCGTAAATATAATATCAAAAAATAATAAACTTCAAAAAGGATGCATTTACCTGGGTACCTGTTAAAGGTACCCATGTGGTGCTATTTGCTCCACAAAAGATTTGCATAAATATGGATCGCTATAACCAATGTTGAACACATTGGAACACCCATAGTGATGGTTCCGTAGTCTACAAGCCGATATTTTCGAAATTAAAATCCTTAATATTATGTTGCTAAATGTGTCATCTGGTTATGAAATATTTTATAATACATCACTGATATTTTCATGTTTATTGATATATTCATACAATAATTTAAATGGTTTAAAGCTTAATCTCACTATACATGCAAATTTGTGTTCGTCTCAAAATTCACATATTAGCAGAGAAACATCGTCTTTTAATTACTCTTGGCTCATATAATATTCGAATAAATAGGGAAGAGCTAATATAATTCTTCTGCACAACTGTTGTTGTTAGGATGGTAGAGATGTAAAGAGCCATATATAAACCACTTTCATACCTGTTCGAAGTTTGTTGACTATAGGTTTAAAGTAAAATGACTCTAATATCAATTTGAAGAAACAATAAAGAGTGAAATAAAATGGAATAGAATTAAGCAGCAGTCATAGCACTCATAGCAGAACAATGTACTTTTACTATTGCTATTCCTACCTACCACTACCACTATTTCTACTGCTACCACTACTACTACTCCCACTACTAGGTTTGTTCTGATTTGACAAATTGAAGTTGCTCGAAAACACTTCGGAGATAATGCAAATTCCTTGTACAATCATATTATGTGGTTATTTTAATACGCACACTGTTATCTATAATGGTAAGGTATAATAAGGTATAAAGTGCCATACACAGTTTTCCTTACAGAAACGTTATCACCATATCTACAAATTAAATAAAATGTGAGTCAGATACACTGTTATTTTTGCTTTTCAATAGTGGATGGACTCTGAAGTACAATTACATTTTTCACTCACTCGGAGGCACCACTTGTAAGAAGATTTGAAGAGCAATGGTGAAATTACCTGTAAAAATCACAGCAACGGTAAATAGAATCATGTTTATTTTAATCAATGCATGTTTCATCCTGTTCATTAAGGTAGCATGCGTAGAGCTGGAAAACCTTAGTGGATAAATACAAGAAGTTTATAAGGCAAAGAGTTTTTTCTTGGCACAAACCTCAGATATTTACAATATTGTTTGTTGCAAATATGGTTTCATATTAGGTAAGTCAAATCTCGGCTGAGGTTCATTAATGAATTAAAGGTATAATTGTTTTGCCGAAAATCCAGACATGATTTAGTTTTGAAACTCTATATAGAATATTAAGATATAAATACGGGGTATTTACCAATTCCTGGTATATCCTTCTTCAATAAAATAATCACTATGTATAAGATAAGACCTCCCGCCAAGTAGATAATACCATACAGGAACTCTATTTGTGGAGATGATATCAGAGGCACTACGACGAGGGAAACCGCAGTAATGAAGGCTACCACAGAAATAATAATAGGGCACTGAAAGAAAGATAAATGCTTCAGAAGGGCGAGGGAGGCATAAAAATTTGGTATTTTGTAAATTAAGATCTTTTGATCCGGCACTTTTGTATCTTGTAAATTAAGATCTTTTGATCTTACACTTTACGGTGTAAACAGCAATAAAATACACATTATAAGCTGCAACTCTATTTTTGAGAGATTTTGAAAATGAATTTTTTTAAATGGTTAGTGTAAATATAAAAGATTAGAAGCTTATAAAATGTTGACATTTGTATAATTTTTGGGAAGGAATTCGCTGATCAATGAGGACACATGCTTATTCTCGCTTGTTAGAATTTACCATTGTTAAATTTTAGACATGTCTTCTTTAGGCTGGATTTTAAAAAAAGCTTGCCAGTATTGGAATGTGCCATTAAAATAAAAAAGAGTAATTGTTATACGAAAACAGATAATTACATAAACACTACCTGTTTTCTGCTTTAATAATTTATATGTCAGCATGGTTAACAATTGTGTGCAAAATGTTTATACACTGTGTTGATAGCAAAGATCACAGCCATAAGGTCAGCGCTTTCTTTTATTATATATTTTGCTAGAAACTAACTGTGTTGAAATTGGTTGATACATAAGGTATGAAAAATAAAAAAAATGCATTTTGATTTCATTAAAAGGGAACGTAAAATATGATGACATATAGATTGCTCAATTGTTTTAATTTTTACAAAATGGAAACAATCGGTGTTGTTTCTGGTACCACTTCAACGCTTAATGCCGCTTTACAATTTAAATAATATTGTTGAAAGGAAGTATTTGTAACTTTGCAAAATACTCCAGTGCCAAAGAAGAAATGTTAATGATTTAATTTTTATGTTGCTTAATGAAGGAATATTTTGTACAGGGCTCAAAGAATTTCACAAAATAGTTAATGTTTCGTAGGCGTTATACACAAAATCAGTTTGATCATGGGCCCTTCGTATATCACACCCATTGCGTAAATCATTCTTACACAGTTTTCATATACATGGGTCTCTTAAAATAAATGTGTGCAGTTCCTTACTTTGAAGGGCCTGAAAGCATCCGGTCTCATGAAACGCAGATAAATATGGCAGCCAAATACAAATGCATAGAAACACCAGCTCAAAAAGGAGCTAAATTTAATAAGGGCTCCAATATCTGAGGGTATCAACATGAAGACTGCAAGCACGACCTGCACCGAGAAGTAAAAAGCCATTGCAGCATCAAGTATACATGACTAAATATAGTTGCATAAATTTACTGAACTAAATATTCCTGTACCATTGAACAATCTGACACTGCTCCGACAATAATAATTGTTCGCATATAAATGTGCATCCTCAAATTTCATTTGTCACAAAGGGAATCGTTTGGCATTGAATTTAAAACAACACCGTGATATTAAACAATCGCCTTGATAGTGTTACCGTAGGAATGATGGCAGGGACTGGAGTGTATCTGTTTACGTGGATCATGGAAAAACACTTGGGCATGTGGTTTTCTCTACCACCAGCAAACATTAGTCTGTGAATGATAAAAGCCAACAAAGTAAGTACATTAGTATGATCGTGTCTGCACAATAAATTTACTAGGCTCGGGAAGTCTTAAACTGGTATTGTGAGATCACTGCAAATATTTGAATTTCAAAGCAAATATTTAATGATAAAAGTTTAAAGTTTCTCACCTCGTTACGATACTTTCACATTCTCAATATATTATTTGACTACTTTCTTAGTAATAAAATCTTAATAATCAATTAGAATTACTCTCGTTTTGGTCATTTCTCAATTAATCATTTATGAATTCCGAACTGTGACATATAATGCAGCACTAAAACACTAAAACGCAATATAACAATAATGAATAAATTTTGTCCACACAAACCTTGCTGAAGTAAAGAGTATACCATTTAAAGTACCAAAGGTAGACATAGCCACAGCCACAGGGATTAACCATGCAGCGCCAGGTATTACAAGGGCAGCCCAAGTCTTCAACAGAAACATACGTAAACAACATTCCATAGTTTTAGTATAAGCAAGTTCCAATATTAATATATCTTTTCTGTCTAAAGCAGCTGCCCACCGTTTTAAAAAATCATCTGCCCGAAAGTTACACTGCATTTGATTGGTTTGAGGTTTGAGTAAGTTAAATTTTAGAATACAGAATAGAAGTTATACAAACGATATTAATTAAATGAATGTCCGCTTAGGGCCTACCAGCTTGAACGCCATCAATACTTCAGACAAAAACGAAAGTAAGAAAATGTAACATACAACAGCAATGGCTGGAGAGTCCCTGATCTGGTTTGGAGACAACACCAGAAAATAGGAAACATTGGTCAGTAAATATAAAATTATAACTAAAGGAACTCCCAAAGAAATTGCTCTTGGAAGATTTTTTACTGGTTGTTTCACCTCTTCTGTTGCGAAATTTAAATATTGCCTGAAAAATGAATCAAAGGGGAAAAAAAAGTACAAAATGAGGATATAGGGAGAAATCTACCGTATATGCAACAGTATATATATAATAGTGCAAAAGTGTAAATTATTTTTGGGTATGTTTAGAACCATATCTCGCCATACTTTTTGGCATGTTAAATATTTAAAAAATCGTATCCTCAAGCTAAAAATATCCTATCGCCTATCAGACTAAAACTTGAGAACCTACCAGCTGGAATAGGCAAACAATGTACTGTAAAGTCCAATCACCATTTCACCAACGTTAGAATTTGTATCTTTGAAACTTAAGACTCTATGTTGAGGAGAACCTAGCAAAACAGATTGATTTATATATCTGCTTATTACCACTGAAGGAATCAAAGCTCACTGAATCTGTGACTTCTGTTTTTGAAGGATGCAGCACAAAAGACATTAATTAACTTTAGGTTCAATCATTTGAAATATTGATACTATTTTGATATCAATGATTTTAATAACATCCATTACCATTTGTAAATAGAATAAGTAATTGATGTACATCAGAGTATTATGAGTTTTATGACTCGTGAACAATATTTAAACAGCAAACCTTGAATAAATGTTACTATGCCGCCAATTGAAATGACCACTAGGGCAAGGACTTTAGCCAGAGTGAATAAAATTTGTACTTTGGTAGCTGCATTCACACTCATGCAATTGATGGCTGCAAGGAACACTGAAAAATACAAGTCATTATTGACCTTTTACAAAAAGAAAATTGCTAAATTTTTAATTGAAATTGAAACGTTATATACAGAAGAGATGTTTTTTATGAGAATGTCTTTTACATTGTTAAAAGTTTTGTCTCTGTGTATGTTTTTGTATGTTTTTATTAACAGTGAGTTGTTATGTTCAGAGATTTTACACATTACAATTGATTGCCTTTATTTTTGAGGCAGATTACAAAACAGGCCACGTAAAAAGAGTTTAATAATGACTTAACTGGCATGTCTAGGCATGTTTTTCCCAGTAACTACAGTGGCATTGCACATGTGGCACTTGTAAATTGTACAATAAATAGAGTTTATTTGGAGTGTTTTTGTTATTTGTGTTTATATTTATTTCAACATTTTACAGCAGAGACGTCAACACAACACAACTTGAATATCCTTATTTAATCAAAATAAAATGAAAAGTTGTCACAAGAAATATCAAAAATAATGTTTCAACAACAGAATGTAGATAAAAAAGAGCTAGGCATCCTCAGGAGTATATTTTGTTGGAATAAGAGGAAAACACACGTATGACCGTAATAGCCAACAGTTTCGTTTGCAGCTCTGGTGGAGACCCACAGTCAGTAAAAAACGCTGCCATCACATATTTTGCACATGTTAGTGAAACAATTGCCACACTGGCAGGACGAGACGCAAATGAACACTGCCATAGGTAGAGGAATGCCACCACAGGTTTAGTTGAATACAACAGATATGCATAATCACATCCTGATTTAGGTATCATTGTTCCAAGATCGGCGTACACTAAAGCACCTAAAATCATCGCATACACAGTGCAAGTACTGCCATCCTCATGCACTAGTTCCTCTTCTTGTTGATTTATTATCTGTAGAGGTTTTTTTTATATTTAAATGCAAATTAAATTTATTGTGCGTTTATCATCTCTTGCAAAATGAATATAACTTTCAACCTTTAAAGTAAATCAGTGCCTAGTCTCAGTGCTCAATAGTTTTAGTTCGGGAGGAAAGAGTATAAAGTGTACCATATTATAAAGATAACATGAAATAATATGTCTTTCCACAGGTCAAATTGAGCAATATTTTAGATATCGTAATTAATTACAGATCTGTTCTACTACTCACTGAACAAAGACAGGATGCCACCAAAAAGCCAGAGTATTAAACTCATCAATGGCGATCCGGCACCTTCCAAAACCCCCTTGGGTGTTATAAAAATACCAGATCCTGTCAATATATAGGGAGTGTCAATAAGTGCCATGAGCCTCTCGATTTTCAACTAATATTTTTTTATCAGTGGCAGGCAGTTACTTGTAAATGGGCACATAAACAGCATTCTGCATTTGGTGATTTGTATGAGAAAAATGGGTCCTTAACATACGTTTAAATATTAACATTTTGAATGTGTCATTCGTCTGTTTTAGTTTTGCAATAAATTCTTTGAAAAATTGCAAAATGAATCAATCGAATCCGAAAGCTGCAAATGTTGTCTGAGAACTGAAACAAACTGAGGAGTGGTAACAGATAAACTGATAAATATTAAGTTGTTGAATATCTCTAGAATGAATGCAAATGATGAACAAGAATATTCTATAAGTGATATACTAGATATACTGGAAGCGAGGCAAATTTTAAATGTAACAATTTATAAACAAAATATAGACTAATGTAAACAAAACATAACATATATGCAGCAAATAAAACACAAAGAAATATTTTAGATAAAGAGTATACCAATCATTGAACCAGAAATAAGTGACACTCCGCCAAGCAAACCAAGCGTCCTCCGCATAAAAACCTCATCACTTCTGTTCGGGGAATTCTCCTCTTGTACTGGGTCTCGTGTCGGTTTATGACGAATATTACAGTCTTTTACTTTTCCACAGTGAAGTTTCGTACTTGGTACTGTTTCTGTTGTAACGCCAGGGAGATGACTCTGATCTTCTCCGCTACTGCAAAGAGAATTATGACAAACTTTATCCATTCTATAACGGCTATCGCTTTATTTTCCTGATAAATGTATTTGAAAACGTGTGTTCTCTTTAAGAAAACAAAGTTTTGGAGCTATCTTGCATGACAGGAAGAAGCATTTTTGTGTTCTTTTATATGTACTAATGTATGTATTTTAAACTCTAATTATGGTGATTAATGTAAATAGTGTAATTTATATTGTATTTATAATGCCTGGCTAATGCGTTCTTTAACATTTCAATGGACAACTCGGCTCCGTAAAACTCTTAATAAATACTTACTTCATATTACAACATTACAACATTGCAGATTTTTTCTTCGATATTTTACAAATTTGTAATGGCATATTTTCATTGAACTGCATGTTTGTGACACATATTTAAAAACTGAAATAACAGAAAATAATTTTCTCTACCATTTACTGCCCCGATCAAATTTTTAACCAAATATTACCAATTTTGTAGGGTGTAGTAAAATAATAAAATTGATTATTCGATTAGCCAGGTTAAGACTTAGCCAGAATAGGTAACGGATAATGATCTACTAAATGACATACACTACAGGCGTCACACGCTGAAGTATTAATAACGGTCTTAATACAAACTGCCTACTAAAATAAGTAGCAAATACCTATTTAGTTGAATGTTTGTTTTATCAGTGACAATTTCAAATCGTTCATTAATTCAAGTGAAATTTGAAACTGCTAAGTTTTATCGTTTTTCTATGTGTGTAAGGAGAATTATATACACTGTGCTCTTATCTTAAATCATGGCTGCATAGTCAGTATTCACGTTAAGTGATCATAACCTTGGTACAAATCTAGCTCTGTTAAAATCAATCTACATGCTGTATTAAAAATAGTTTCATACCGCGAATACTATTTTTATGCTTTTATGTAGTCTCCTAGTGGTTTCATGGAATAATACCCACAAAACGTCCTATTTCTACCACAATACACACCAACCCTCAAATTTTAAAGTAATCAGTTATTAACTTATCGTGTGCTCATGACCATGAAAATATTTGTAAATATTTGTATGAATGAATAATTATTATAACTACATCAGTTTTTATAAAAATATATGCTCACACATGCTACCAACGAAATCAGTTGTTATGATGTTATAGGCAATACATCATAGCGTTTTCGTCTTATGTAAGATCGAAAAGATTAAGTTTTAAACTTTGTTTTTCTACAGTTTCACAAGATAAAAAATTTAAAAACGTATAACACTGATGTTAAAGGGTTTCATTTAAAAAAGGATTATGAAATAGTAATTGCTTTCTCATTTGCCTCAAAATACTTATTATTATTGCAATATATTAAGTTTCAGTCATTGTATAATGTCGCGTATTAACAAGTACATTTAAAAAAAGAGATTAAGTTAACAGATATAGAAATCCAAGTGATCAATAGCATAATAACTATTATTGCTTGCAGCTCAGACAAAGATGAGAGATTTGACTTTTTTCTGCTCCAAAAATTTGCTCCAGTTCTGGATCTTGTCGCCCGCCAACTAGTTTGATATAAACAACAAGCAATTTTGATAATATGAACTTGTAGTGTTCGGGAAAATGTGATTAATGGATTGATAAATGTAGATCAGTTGTTGCAGGCAGCCGGTAGTTATTATTTAAAATGACTTTAGTAACAGCCACGTGAAAACTTATTTCATTAGTTCCATGCATTGCACTTCTTTGTGTGCATTACGACCGAATAGTTTAAATTTTTCAGGATATGGTGCACGTGGCAGTAATGCTTTGGTATTTCATTCGTTACCGGACAGTTGTTGCAGGTAGCCGGTAGTTATTATTTAAAATGACTTTAGTAACAGCCACGTGAAAACTTATTTCATTAGTTCCATGCATTGCACTTCTTTGTGTGCAATACGGCCGAATAGTTTAAATTTTTTCAGTATATGGTGCACATGGGAGTAATGCTTTGGGATTCGTTACCGGACATAACCACTTCAATCTACCAATCAGATAGTTTGCTGTAATTTTGATCTCCGCATCCCTGACATTACTAGAATGCAGCTTGTAACATAACGTAATTCTGACAAAGAATATTTAAGCATGCAATGATACCTGGATCTGCCTACCACGCTTTCTATAACAAAATTACAAGCAAGTGTATAAGTCGTTAAAATAAACGCCAAATAATGCAATAACTGAAAGTTTTTCTGGCATCATTCACAAACATTATTGATGCATGTATATATAACAGCACAAAAGTAAATAAATATCTGTAAATTCATACAGACGTCCATAACACATCATGGCTGTTTTCTCCAGTGCTATGCAATAAGGCTACACATACCGTGCCGACTTACTAAATCGCATAGAATAAATCTACCGATCAAGGTAAATGTAAGTCTAAATCAAAGTTTAAACATTTGTACTATTAAAAATGAACACATCATATTGATTTTATAAAACGGGAACACAAAATGTGATGGCCTAAAACTGCTTATTAATTGCAATTACTTTAGAGCACACTGCTTCTTTACAGTTTAGCGCATTTCTTTTAGCCAAGCATGTGCAGTTTAGCAAAGTAACACAATGCCAAACCAAAGCGACTCTTCGCTTCTTCCAGGAGAAGTGATACACTTGAAAAAGTACAACACTGACTACACCGACTTAACATTTACATAAATCAAAAGTTTTAACGAATGAGTCCGAATGATATTTCGGAGCAATGTACTCAACTGTGAGGTGAAGGGTGGGTTGGGCTCTTAGCCTTCAAAGCCATATGAATGTCCGGCAGAAGATCGCAAAGACTGTAAACCTCAAAAACTGCTTAATTAAGAAAAAAATCTGAAAAAATCTGCTAGTGAATTTTCCAAACATTCCGAACCGAGCCAAAAAAGAAGACGGAAAGGGAAGAGTCAATAATCTGTGATAAAATGTTATACATTACAGCCAAAACGGAATTATGACTGTTTTTGATAATTCTACCTTATATTAAAGCAAGCAATAGCCGAAACCTGTCCTTGTACCAAATACCAATTCCCCATTTCTCTGACAAAAACTGGAATAGAGTTTTTGTCTGTTTTTTTGTTATCTGTTCGAACACGTTATAGCTTAAATGTCTAAAGTTTCAGATAAAAAGCTGTTGTCATTAACTAGTGCATAAATTAGTAAGATTTATCAACACAGGTTTTCGCAGAAGAAAGAAAACGTACGATTTAGTTTAGTTTGAAGCTCCGGTGCTACTGAGGGTTGGAAGAATTCACATCGGGGGAGTTCCTCGGATATTCTGGTAGACATGCGCAGCCGTCTATGAAAACGATGCCATTATGTCTTTTGCGCATGCCAGCCCCACACATTCTGGATGAGACGTAAGTATAGATTGCCATAGATAGAGGAATTCAACAGCAGATTTGTTTGAATGTAAAATACATAAGTGCAATTTACGCATCTAAAAATCATCAGACTCCTGCTATTCTAATACCCTTATTTATTATTATTTATTGTAAAAGATTGTTTTTATAATATTTAATAAAAATTAAATTTAGTTTATGCTTATGGTGTCTGTTGTATCCGCTAAATTTTTAAATAGCACGAAGAAAAGAATGTACTATCCAATTTGCCTAGTACTATCAGGAGCTGAAAACTGCTTGATACTCATTTGCTAAGTAGAAAAAGTATGCTATATTATGAAGAAAGTTTTGTCCCTAGTTCAAATAGCATTAGCACTACCCTAATTAATGTTTTTACACATGGGAATTTTCAATCCGCAGAGTTTATTAAACGTGTTTCCCTCCGATTTTTCTTTTCTCCATGTAAACTTGCCCAGCTGACAAGGGAAATGGTGACCACATTTAACAGAGACCTACTGCAGTTTAGCTATTTCATCCTTCTCCAATTTTTTTTGAAATTCATTTCCCTTGATACAAAAACATGGACAACTTCAACATAGTAGTCCATGTATAAAGTAGGCAGAGAACAAAGCCTTGGTGGCTTCACCAGCTAGTTTCAAACGACGGCAATTATTCTGATCTTTTGTGACTTTGCAGGGAGAATTCTGACAAAACTGGCCCTACCTTTACTGTTTTATCCCTGTATTCTATAAATAAAAATGTTTAGAAAGTCTTGCAAAATGTGTTATTAGTAAATAAACAAAACTTTGAAGCTGTCTTGTATAACAGAACAAATAATCTTTGTGTTCTTATATATGTACTAACATAGACATTTTAAACTTTAATTATATTATATTAGTTAATGTTAACAAAGTAGCTAATATTGTTTTGCTTATGCGTTCTTATACATTCCAATGAAAAATCTAGTCCGCTAAAGTCGTTAATAACTACTCGTTTTTATGACATTGCTAATTTTTATCGTACATACTTAAAGTAAATTTTATTGTTATATTTGCATAGAGATGCATCTTTACGCGACAAGCATGCACCAAATCTAGGATTCAATCGGAGCCAAAGCAGTGGATAGGAGGAGCATATACATAGAATCCCATCGTAATAGCAAATTGTGAGGCAATTTGCTCGCTGGTTTTTAAAAAAGGTTTGATTCAAACAGTAGTTAAGCCGCATGATTTATATATTTGCCACTGATAGCTTCTAGAATATTGTCCTTCTCAACTATGCCATTATTACTTGATTTATTGTTTGTATACACTCAAATTATTCTGATCAAAATGCGGGCAACCAAGATGCCGTGAAGCTATCAATCTGGTTCTTTGACTTGCGTCTAGAGCAATGTAGCAAACAAGATCAGTAATAACAATTTCTACAGAACGTGATTGATTTTGGATTGATTTCTTTATTTCTTTTGGCTGTTTTATCATTTCTTAACGAATACACTTATATTCATAAAAATTAATTTCATGCAAAAGAAAAGCATAATTTTAATTATTTATTTAGCAATTCAATGTTTATTCATGTTTGTAAGGATAGGATATCAAATGTGAAAAATGCACAAATTTGAATGTAAAATAGTAAGAGTAACGATTCAGTTATCGAGATTAAGAATTTGGAATTAAGTATTGAAAAATGATATGCTAAATTAATTGCGATACAGGAGTCAATTATTGATGTGTAGGTATTTTGAAAACCTTAATACATAATATATCTGAAATTTGTCACTCGTCTTTGTAGAATTCAAAACTTTGACTTCAATACACTTAGTTTGTAAGATGTTAAATTTCGTATTGTGTCAAAAGAAATATATAAAATGTGTTTTATCTGAAATCGTTATGTGGTAACATCCGGTTTAAAAAAATCTAGCTGTGTTAAAAGATAAGAGGGACAATTTCAACTCCTCAACCTTTTCGCCAACACGCAGAAGTCAGTGGCTTTAAGCAATCAATAAATAATGTAGCATGTTCAAAATGTTGTCATATTTAAAAAATACATGTCAATGCTAACATGCATGCTCATAATCATGCTCATAAATATAAGCATGCTAAATTTGTAAGTATGCTGATAACACGCTCATCAACATGCCAAAAGACATCACCAGCTGCTGAAGTAAAAATATTTTACAATAACATGCACATTTATAAGTAAATTGACGCTCGAATAAAAAGTATAATAACAACTACACAAAGATAGTACTTTTCACAAATATGTCAACTCACGCATGTTACCAACGAAATTAATTGGAGATATATTGTCTTGTCAGTAAGCTAAACAAGCATTTTGTGGTTTTTGTATGTAAAAGCAAATCATTTAGTTTTTAACCATGATTTTTCTATATTAGAAAAACACAAGATTTAAAACGAGTAAAAGAAAACACAAGAAACTGAAATGTGATATATTGTAATTATAGTACCAAGGTGTAATGCACACTACTCTATTGGACAAAATGATGCTAGGTAAGTAATATGCAGATATATTGCATGTCCTGTGAATTTATAACGCTGCAACGCACGATCAATATGAAAGGGTAACATGGTCCTTTAAAGTAATAATTTTGCAGTATATGAGCCGCGTTGCGGATGGCTTTGTTGGTACTGCAAAGTGATAAAATGGTAGTACATTAGTGGTATGAAGGGGTTTATTGGACACTGTTAAATTGAAAAGTTGCAGTATATGAGCTGTATGAAAAGGATTACAGGACCCTGTAAAATGATAAACCGGAAGTATATGATTGGAAATTTCAATAATTAAATGGCATACTAACGCATTGATAAGTACTTGAAAATTTAGATATTTAGCGACCTTATGAACATTATGTAAATACCAGAAAAACTGCTCCATTACGAAACGCGATGCAGAGTGGAAGAGATTAGAATCCTATCATTAAGATTTGCCATAATTATTAAGCTTCGAAAAGTGGAGTTGAGAAAGAAATTCAACAGAATTTAGGCATGTCATCTACAACATTACTTTAACTAAGGGAATGCATTAAAGTGGTTTGAAATCTACCTTTATACTTCGAAATATTCACAACTTCAATCTTTTATGCAAAACATACTTTTGCATATGTCCCGGGGAAGGGAATGGAACAGAGAGGCTGTGGTAACTTGCTGTGTGAAACATCCATTTAAAGGTGTCTCAGATATCTATTCATGTGTATGGCGCATATGAACTACCATAATCCACACAACGTAAGCACAAATATCACTGCGTATTACTGCGCAGCTAGCCTTTTTGACGGTGAGGGAACATCAGAGCGAAAGTAGAAAAAATACCACTTTTCATAAATATCACTGTTGGTAAGTACACGTCAACCATATTCCGATCATTCGGACAATCGTCTCGTTCAGATGAAACAGCATCACTAAACTGCTGTCATCACACATTCCTTTGGCACAATTTTACTCTGTTTTCATTAGTTTCAACTAGATCTGAGAGCTGCCCTCAAAACCACCTTATATGTAGGTTTTACAACAATAAATCAGTAAGAAACACTCCAGTGGACCTGCATACAGTCGCCTCCAGTCTCTGGTAAATGATTTAGTGTCAGCAACTTTGCTTTTACTTGCAATGTAAGTGTAAATATAACCAACGAATTTCATAGATCGTTTCGAATTTCATGATCATGTCTTTTGTATTATGCTAGAACAAAAGATCGCATGTTTGGAATTTTTTCTTCTAAAAAAGGATTAGATACTACAGTATAACAGCAACATCGATATTCATGCTTTGCTATAATACAACAGTTCCGCTTAGTACAGGAAATGATCCGTTTCGCAATTTCTTTAAATCCGGATGACGTAGCATACAGCTGACCACGGCATATAACTTGGAAATATGTGACGTCACAACAGGCACGTCTTCCCTAACGTGTCACCTGAAAATCACTCTCAGAAAACAAAAAGCTCACAAATCAAAAGCAGAGATATAGCTTCCAGTACAGCTCCTTGTTAGTTTTTCAAGGCATGAGAGTAATAACACACCACGTCAATATGCTTGTTTGAGTAGCTGCGATCGGAGGACTAATTCAAGCACTAAGCTGTTTCTAAGTTTAGAACAATTGATCATATATTTATCGAATGAATGTTACTAAAACACTAATAAAACATGTCTGGGGTTGAATGTCTGACAGTGCGTGGAAATCTTTGCACTTGTGCAAATACTATCTTGTGACAGTTGGATAATTTTCATAATTTCTTGTCATACATATATGTAAATAAAATGGGCGCGCTTTCAGTTGCAATTCAAGTATAAATCTTTATAATGCACGTCAGGGCTTTTAACCAGTAAAATAGGTTCATTAATTAATGAGGCTTTGTTATAAAATGGGACAAATATTTGAGTAAGATGTTGTTGTATTTAATGCCATACATGTTGAAAAACTTTTAGTATTATTTCTTATTTTTAAACATTAAGGGTTCGATATTTACTGCTAAAGTTTGATAACGTCCAAGCTTATGAACACGTCAACGGTCAGTGATAATTGCTAGACACTTGGATCGTAATTAATAATTTTGCAGACATATTTATCTTTAAAAGTAATTCAGTGTCAAAGAAAAACTCGAGAGGGTAACTAAAAAGTAAAAGTGTGCTCCAACAAGCTATTTAGACATAATTTCACTTTATTATTCATATTAAAACTTGGCTCTCGTAGTTTTCGAAAAAATAAACCATTCATTGAAGCTGCTTAGTTGATTTTTATATCTTATAATTTGGATCAGTCTACATTTAAAAAAATAACTCTTAAGTTATGTTTGATGTATGGCAGTTCAAAACAGGCCATGGTTCCTTGATTAAAATGCATGCAAGCGAGTTTACGGTTTCGAATGCACTTGCTCCCCCCAAAAAAAAACCCGTAGACGAAAATGTGAAGTTTATTGCGCAATTCTTTACGACAAGCACAATCGCTAAGGATGCTGTAATATTTTTATTTTCAACATTTTGACCTAAAGATTAAGGTAAAAGAAAAATTAAAAAAAAAAAAAACAAATATTTCTGAAAAAACTGAAATCTTGTTTGTTTAAGAATAAAATAATAATAATAATACATTGGATTGTTCAGCTTAAAATGACCACGTGGATATGTTATGTTTTATTCTCTATTACAGCCGTGGAGGGTGAGTGTTAATATTGCCATTAAAAAATTATTAGTCCGTCTTTGCCTTTGACATTATTTTCTTCAATGAGCAGTTATTTTATCAGGAAATGAATTGATACGAGTATTACTCCTAAACGATACGTTTACTAGCGTGTGTAATACGTCTTGGTAAAATCCCGCGATAATAATTATTATTATAAGTCTCTGTGCTGTTTTTTTATTAACAGCCTGCTCTACAGAGAGACAGTACGTGGAAAATCTCGCCGACGCAGCACTCACTGGATCCAGCCATTATAGCTCGTACACCAGCTATCCCAGATCCAGATTAAATACGGTTCTCGATGGAGAATACAAGGGAGCATGGTCTGCTGGAAGTTCCACCATTGGGCAATTTATCCAGGCTGACCTTGGAACTATGCAGCGATTGGTTAGAATAGCTACTCAAGGTCGTCAAGATTATGACCAATGGGTAACTGCATTTAAAGTCGCTTACAGCTTGACTGGCTCATACTATGATTATATTACTACGGATGAAGGTAGTGACATAGTCTTTACAGGAAATAGCGACCGCAATACAATTGTGGAAAACATCTTTGATTCGACTGTCGTAGCTCGTTACATTCGCGTTTATCCACAAACATGGTATCATTATATTTCTCTACGTTGGGAAGTATCCGGCTGTTCTTTAAGTAAGTAAAACACACTTATATGCAATGCTGTTGTTATATTTCTAATTATTAAACAAATGGAGAATAAAAGATTAATTTACATGGAGAATAAAATGTCAGTTTCCAAGGATTTAAATCTGATATCTGGGTAATCACTTTTTGCAGGTACTTTATCTGATTTACTAAAATCAACGTTGGTTTTAAAAAGCTATCCAAATGGAATAAGTTGCTTTTTTTTGAAAGTACTAAAAATCAAAAATAATAAAACAGTAATAATGCATCTTACCATAACGCACAACAATCGAAGTCCAAGTAACGCCTGAACTATTTTATTAATTGTCTTGAAGTAAAATATTTATCATGATATTTTCATCTAAGGTTTCCCTGCATGTCAAAACTGGGAGCTGTTTGCTTTCGGTTTGGATGCCGATCCCTCACCGGGTTGGGAAGGTTATCTCAAGCAACAAGGTGGCGTTGTGTATGATACGTCACGTCCCAACGTCTACCCTGCACGCGGAATGAACGTTATTTCAATATCCAAAGGTAAAACCGAGTGCAAGGTCGAACACATCGCCCATTTTGATACCCATACCTCTGCTGATGCCTCTAGCAATTTAGCCACGTGGATGACATCAGTGAGTATCGGTGACGTTATCATTGGAGTGACGTCAGACGAAGCAAGTCGCAACATTGACACTGCAGTGCCTGCCTTTGAAAGTTACAACTTAGACCTAAGTAATCTTGCATACAGGTAGATTTTGCACTTATTCGCTAAAAATATATAATTGATAAAATTAAGTAATCCATTCTTTGGGTGGGACACTTAGTATGAAACAGTTAGTGTGCATACCGGAAACAACGTAGAGAAAGGGGGATAATTTCGAGACCAGACGTGGAATGACAATTTCGTTGAAAACGGGGTAATTGGCATTAAGTACTCCGTGTTTCTCACAAAATCGGAGTTTTTTGGAATTATTACCCGCTTTGGTAAAAGAGGGGTATTGACGGGAACAGTGATACATTTTTAGTGTTTATTTTGATTTGCCAAGTGAAAAGGGTGTCGGCTTTAAGTTAAATATATTTTAAAATTTAAGCTGTGTTAAGAATGTCATTTTAATGGACCATAGATACACTCTCTATTGTTCTTAATGACTTCTTGCAGGTACGCCCTTGCATTTGCAGCCGTAAGAACGAGTCCTGAAATGCGCTATAGTGACACTGAGTATGAAATATCACCTACAAGACAAGCCTTAAATTTTACTATAAAAAGTAAGTAATAGGAAGCAAGTTTGAAGATAAAACAGGATTTGTATGTCTGGATACTCTATAACACTCTCTTGCCCTGCAACTATAACTATTCGCATCTTCCATTGCTTCATAAAATGACTAATAAACTCATGAACGTTTTCGTCTAATCGGAAAGTCCTTTTTATAAAAGATTAAACTCCAAACCTGTGAACATTTTAATATTTAAATCAGGAGTTTAATGCACAAGATGCTGAATAGATTCAAAGAACAGCTTGATAACAAGTATGCATTTACTTCTGTCCTAAACAACAAATCTTTGTTGTTTGATATACAGTATAATAGCATAGATAACAAAAATCGTGTTGAAAGTCTGATAAAGAGCCGGATTGACAGCAGTTACCCTACAGTCTGTTATTAAATATTCTCAATCACAATGACCTTTTTTAATTGTGGCTCTTGCAAGCCGGTTTGTGGATATTCGTTTTTGGATGATTCTTTATTTAACAGGTTATTTAAAATCAATGTAAATAAACAACAGAAATAATGCCCCACATATCTATAAATGTCTTTATAAAATCCAAAGAAAGAGGAAAAAAGTACTTGTAAAAGGAATTTACGGTAAAATTTAAAAAACCCACATAATCTACTATATGCGTGAGATTGCACGTCAGAGTTATCGCCAATACTGTTGTGAGTGTTATGACATCAGCTAACATGAGTAGTTACTTTGGAGCTTTTGGAATATTGTTGTTTGTTGTTAGCTCTACAAAATACTAGGGGTAAATTTAGTGTTTGAGGACTCATACAAACAAATAAAATATAATTAGGCTTTAATTGAATACAATCAGAAACATCACATTTATATTAATCGAATCCAAATTTTGGTATTAAATATATTAAAATTCATATTCCAATTAACAAGTCATGAACGCCAGACTGCTGACAACATCAACACAAAACGTGTCACAACAATCTTGTTTTAATAAGCTTTTTCGAAATGGTTTATTGTTTGCTACTGCACCACCTCTTTGCATCCCATATTTTACCCCACTTATTAAAATCAGTTTGTAGAAGTTTTTAATCTGGCATTCTTAATAGTTAAAATAGTTGTAATATAAATGGGTCAAATTCTTGCTTTTTAGTTAAAAAAGAACCGAAACTTGACAATAAACCATGAACTTTGCACGTAGTTTGTATTTTTTATAATGTGAAATACTATTTGTATCTCTTTTTGTGAAATAATGTGAAATACTATTTATATCTCTTTAAAATCCATAAGATTTGTAAATTCTTACTTCTTATAACAACTTTTATTTCTGGACACATAACCTTTCTTGGTTATCTTACTTTTGTGTCTAACTCATGAAGCTCTATTTCATTGATATTCCAGTGGAAAGGTTTGAAGCACTTTACGTCGACTTAATACCTGCAGAAGCAACAGCAGAAGAAAGTATCGTCAGTACCTTTTTACAGTGTTCAATACGTTGCGCGGCAAGCAGTGTGTGTTATTCCTTTGCTCTTACACCTGTAACGCCACAGTGGAATTGTTTACTTTATGACGCAAGTGACGTTCATGAGTCATTCGTAGAATCACCTGGAAGCTTTTACGTAATAAGCATGTTAAATGTGGTTGTAACAGGAAGTGCTGTATTCCCATAGCAAACAGCCATAGTGGAACCTAATCGCATCGACAACAAATTCAAAGCATTCAGCTGCCTTTGATGTGATGACACCGTGTCATTACCATGGCCGCTGAAATTTAAACTCAATGTAACTCTACACAGAGGCAGGTCATACGGCATAGAGTTGTGTTAGTCTAATATAACTATTTTTAAATTAGATTGGTAAGAGAAAAGTTTACAAACTAAATTCCGGAACTTTCAGCTGATTATCCCAAATCAGCATATGAAGAAGGCAAATTGCATATGGTAAAACACATACATACTAATGCAATTACTTTTAAATTTACTGTTTTTTGCATGGAGAGTTGTAGAATTGTATGTAACTGGTACAGGGTAGAGAGTTGCACATAACTGTTGCTCGGACACGGGCGCATAAAAATTTTTAGTAAGTCATATACAGTCACGTTAAAACCAGACCGTTTTCGCTACCGAGTATCGAAAATCTCACTTAGGGCTGCAAAAATATGACGCTTTTTTACCTAGAAAATGACAGAAGAAGTCAAGGTTATCCAGACACCTCTTACATAATGTCTTTTTGGCCAACATGGTGAAAAAAACTCAATATATCTAAGCGTTTTCGAGATAATGGTCAGTCTTTCTCTGACGCTTTTCAACATATAACGATCACTTGACCTTTGACTTTGATCATAAGTGTCGAGATTAGGATGGTGAGGTTATTCTGTACTGAAACCGTATAGATGTTTAAACACGGATTTTCAGGTCTATTTCTAGCCAGTTTTCGTGATAAATAAAGGTTTAAATATATTTTGACCTAAACTTGACCTTAACCTTCTATATCAAGGTAAACCTTTTTACCGATTTCACGACGTTTCATCATCTTCTATCTGTGAGCCAAGTTTCTTCTTCCCACATCAAATAGCGTATACTAAAAAGTAAAGAAAAAAACAAATAAACTATATATATATATATATATATATATATATATATATATATATATATATATATATATATATAATACTCGTAAGCAATTGAGGAAGACTGAAACGCTGCGATCAACAGCACACACTTGCTATACTCGATCTCATTGTGGACAGTAGTTATCAATATAATCATCTCATGTGATATCAAATAATGTGCCTCAACTGCCTTAGTCTTAAATGTTAATTATTAAACGTTAATTTGGTCGTTCTCTTTCTAGCCATCTCAGAGGAGATCGCGTGACAATGTTATGGCGAAAAAAAGGAATCATACGGAAACACCCCATCGGATCGTACGAATTCAATCACCCAGGGGAATGAAAATCCCCAAGTATAATCAAACAGCGAGTAGGCGTAATTGCACAACAATATTGCACCAAGTTTGGGTTGGTTGTTATTAGCTTGGTTTCTAATGATTAGTCACTGATGAAGAAGAAGTAATGTTACATCATATTATGAATTATAAGTACTTCTGTTAAAACTAAGTTACGAACAAAGTTATGAGCAAACCCCATTATATCATGGCCTATGGTTTGCTCTGCTTAATTTTATTGCATCTGTGCTTTGGTAAACGTATTCATTAATCTAACAAATATAATAGTAATATTTCATGACACGTGGGCAATATGGCAATTTTTTGCCTGAAGGACCCGGGTCGAATTGACAGAACCCTAAGGTTTTTTTTTTGGTTTGTCTTAAAAATTTTACTATATTTTTTGCTTTCCTTATGCTCAGTTGGGGCGACGCGCTATTAGAACTGCGGCCAGCTCATATTGATATTGGGCCTGATTGCTTTATATTTATGATTAAGAAAATAAATATTGAGCATTTATTTGCAATGTGCAATGATTATTTGCGTATAAGTTTCCCCCTCCCCCCACCCATCTTTTCCCAGTTTCCACAGAATAAATCACCCGAAGAGAGTATAAATTTATCTTTCTTTTTGCCATCAGGGAAGTTACAAACACACTAATTTATATGCCTTCAGACTCGTGCAGTTTAAGAACTAAGCTCACAAGCACGCCCACTAAACAAGTTTTTTTTCCCTTTCGGATGTTTCTTGTTATTTTGACAGTTCAACGGAAGTAACTCATTTCAACTCAAATCGCGAAATAAAAACGCAACAAAACACAAAATGACGTTTGTAATTATATGACGTTTGCAATTATATATTGTTTATAAACATTCACAGGTGCTAGTTACAACGTACTCATTCCTGTAAGTTTGAGTCAGTGTATTTCACTCCTGAAAAAAGTATACTTATCAGGGGGCGGGAGGGTGCAAAACGTAAAAATACTGATCTCAGTTTTTTTCTATCATTCTTATGTACGTGCCCGGTCAGGTGTATAATAAAACACCAACAGTCACAACATTAATGCTTCACCTGTTAAAATTACGCTGGCAGCCTACAGTCTAAAGCTGTAGCTGTAATAGGCCAGAAGAATTCAGAATAAATGAATTCTGCACTGACAGATGATTTTGAAGTGAATGAAAGTGATACAAAGAAAATGTTGTGTTTCTATAGGATCAATGGCAGCGTTTTCGTTCTTACTTTATATAAAATTAAAAGAAAGCCCTTTTAACCAAGTGAATATGTATTTATATGATGACTAAAATGCAAGTAGGTAGATATGAAATATATCTGAATCGAATTAAAGAACTGCTAGTTTTAAAATGAGATTTGCTAAAACATACACAAAAAACAAACGATAGAAGAGTAACAAGGCTACCGGGGGTTTCCGAAAAAAGCCCAGGGCTTCTATTTGGAAACTGACCAATTTCAGGCGCTCATTTAGAAACCAAATAGACGCCCCAGGGCTTCTATTAGGAAACAGTATCCTAATTAGAGCCCCGGGGCTTCTATTTTTCAGATACGGGGGGGAGGTGTCGATAAGTTTTGGAAAAAAAGAAAATTTTCCATCAATCGCTTATTAAAGCGCTACATGCTGCGGATATCCGCACAAAAAATAACGAAACACCAAAAAACAACAGTAACTAAAAAAGTCTGGTTAAGTGGGGGGGGGGGTGGAGGTTGTTTTGTGCGAAGGACAGGATTAAGCAACGATGCAGAAAGTTTCTAAGGGTTTGCCTCACATCTAAGGATTAAGTGCACCGTGTCTGCATTGCGAGTAAACACGAGTTCTAAAAAGACTTGCAGGGAAGAAGGAGCAACAGCACGCCCCAGTACTCGACCCGTTATATTTCCAGTAATACTCCGGAGTAAAGGTGGCAGTGGGGAGGGGAGGGGGATGTCTGCTCGCCTTGTGCAAAGCACAGGATTAAGCAACGACGCAGAACACGTCTAGGCGCTGCCTGATATCAAAGGATTAAGTGCACCGTTTCTGCACTGCGAGCAAACACGAGTTTTAAAAAGACTTGCAGGGAAAGAGGGGGCTTTTATTAGGAAACGATTTTTTCAGGTCTTTATTTTAACTCCAAATAGAAGCCCCGGGGCTTCTATTGGGAAACAGTTTCCTAATAAGAGCCCCAGGGCTTTTATATGGGGGGAGCTTCTTTTCGGAAACTCCCGGTACGTGCAGCCCAATAGGGCGAATACATCTGAAGGGATGATTATAAAATTAAGTTTGCAATTGGGCAAACTGTATAATTCTCTTTTTCTCTGTATGTCACAGGAACATTATGCATGAAGTTTCCAACACCCACAATCAGAATGAGCTTGATATTTAATTTTTATTAAACTGTGGTTATTATAAGCCGGTTTGTAGATTTTATTTGGTTATGTGATTCCCCCTTTATAACAGATAATTTACATTTAATGCGAATAAAGATTAGAAATAATGTCCTACATATCAATAAATGCCTTTATGAAATCAAAGAAAGATGAAAATTTACTTATGACAGGCAGTTACGATATAATTTTCAAAAAGCAAAAAACCCACTATATGCATGCGCTTGTACGTCAAAGTTATGCCCAGTTACTTTGGAGCTTTGTATTGTTGTTTGTTGTTAGCTCTGCAAAAAACTGCGTGCAAATTTAGTGCTTGAAGACGTAGACAAACAAATAAAATATGATCAGACTTTAAGTGAGATTAAAATCACATTTGTACACGTTGAATCCAAATTTTAACTTTTTTAATTGCACACCTTTCAATCCTAACTCCAACCGATAACGAGCGAACGTTAGATTGGTGGCAACGGCGTCACGAAATGTCACAACAATCGCGTTTTACTAAGCTTTTTTCCAATTGGTTTATTGCTTCCTACGGCACTAGTTCATATCCCTTTAATCTGGCGCAATAATTAAATAATTGTAATATAGTGTGTTGGAAAGTTTATCTATATTTTAAATATTAAATGGGTTTTAAATAAGAAAGGAGATGTAAAAAATACAGATTCTTGTGCAGGTCGTGAGTAGTTACGCGGGACATGAGAGCTAAAACACAAACCATAAGAGCAATAATTCAATAACCTAATTTGCTTTTTTTGTGTAACCATAAACTGGTGTTTACTTGATGCAGTAAAGTTTTTCTAATAACCGAAAAATCGCTCAAACACTTTTTGATTATTGCTACTTAAAAAGACATGAATTGTCTTTAAAATATGGCCATGACTCTGGTAACATGTAGCGCGTGGAAATGATTGCAGCTATGTAAAGACTGTATTGTGAAACTTGGACAACTCTGATAATGACACTTTATGTAACAAACATAAGAAAATTTTCTAATAAATTCATCCAAGTCAATATGATCCAGGAAAACAGTTATAAAGCCATTTTGCTTTCTTACAACACAAATCTATGCTGTGCACATATTTATATAACTAAGTTGCTATTGTTGTTTGATGGTTTTTTGCTTGAGTAGGTAAACAAACTGAGACAAGGTCATTGCCAAGAGCAAATATTGATCAATTTCAACTTTATCAATGTTAACCACCAGAAGTGTGTATTACTAAGACCTAAGCAAGTAGCACGATTGATGGATCTGATAATCATTTTCATGACATTTGTTCTTTTAAAAACAGTTCCTGCAGAATAATAAAAACAGGTAATGGTAAAGTTATAGAATTGAGCTAGGACATACAGTCAAGTTCAGAGAAATAATTTTTACCTTTACACATGAATACATTTATTGTTAAAGTAATCAACTTGTCATTCCCTTTATCTTTATTTTAAAGTTATGCTTAACAAATGCATTACAAGTATATTTTTACTAATTCACACTAATTAAATCACTCCATATTTGTTCTAAAAACTAAATTAAATATTATGTCTAATTTATACAGGAATTTTAAGCAAGTGATTGGTTATTTTAAATGATTGTTTTTCTTTAAAGGCCTTTGCAGGAAAAAATAGGCAACAAGATCAAAACGGCCAGATTTGTAACATAAATATATTATGCAGTATAAGATTAAGATGAAAACAATTTTCTTCCTATTCTCTATTTCAGTTTTAGAGGGTAAGTGTAAATACTTAACATTACTATCGTTAAAACTACTTTGTAATTTGTCTCTGCGTTTTTATTGATAGTAATAAAGGGTGATTGGTTTAAAATATGTATTAACATGAGCGGGCGTTTACCAATGAGCGCAAATTTCTTAAACATGCATGTAATTATTGTATAATCTTCAATTAACAGCCATTTTAACATAAAGTAAATGAAGATGGTGTCTATACGACATGCTAAAACAAACAGTATCGAAAACTCTCCACTTAAGCTCGATTCTCCTAAAAAGTGTTTATATGTGATTTAAGATTTATGCCGTGATAGAAGCTGTTTTCAGTCTTAGATAAGGGATTGATATTTTTCCTGTTTATGATTGTAGTTCAATGTCTACGATTGTTTCGTCACAACGATATTTTAGCAACATTTCATGTCATGTCCATTGGCGGAGTAAAAACTTGGAAAAATAAGAAGTATTTGGGTTATTTGTCGGAGTAAAATGAAAACAGTGTTCGTGAGATAAACAAAACAGCTCACTTATGGTTTTGAGTCACTGGAAACTTCACTGAAAGATCAACAAGTGTGATTCCTTGCGTATATCACAGTCATGTATTATTTGCTATTTCTTGTGTAATTTCTGCTCTTTTCCTTCGTTTGGACAGCTTGCTCTACAGGGACGCCGTACATAGCCACTATCGCCGATGAATCGCTCACAGGATCCAGTCATTATAGCCTACATAACAGCTATTCAAGGTCTAGATTAAATACGGTTCTCGAGGGAGAATACAAGGGAGCATGGTCTGCCGGAATTTCCACCCTCGGTCAGTACATCGAGGCTGACCTTGGATCTGTACAGCAATTGGTGAGAATAGCCACTCAAGGTCGTGAGGATTTTGACGAATGGGTGATGTCTTTTTACCTAGCATACAGTTTAACTGGCTCCCATTATGATTACATTCTCACGGATGGAGGAACAGAAATGCTCTTCTCTGCAAACAACGACCGAAATACCGTCGTAGACAGCATCTTTGATTCGATTTTCACAGCTCGCTATATTCGTGTTTATCCACAAACATGGCATGCACATATTTCCATGCGTTGGGAAGTCTATGCCTGTCCTTTACGTAAGTTTTGATGAATAAACAGTCAGTTCTTATGTGATGTTATTGAAGTTTATTGAACAAAATAAACAAAAATAAATAAATAAATAACGTAGAGGCACAAATGTGTGATATCCGTTTTATTTGTTTTTGCTATATGCGGATTTATTAAACGATGAAAAGCTATTTCAACCTAAGATCAAAACTAATCAAAAACCAATTAATCTTTAAATAGCACGTGGTGATCACTATTGCTAAATTGAAAAGACCGTTTACACCATATTTTAGACTCTTTGCTTTATGTTTATAATTTTAATTTCTTTTTTACCAATCTTTGTATAACTCTTTGAGGATTTGGTGGCTTGGTGACGGTGATTACTAAATATAATAGTATACAATTTTGTTCACAGCTGAAATACGTCAAATACGAGTTCAATAATGTATATCAGCACAGAACCGTAGACACAATGCACACAAAGTTGACATTTTTATTATTCTACATCTTGCATAGCTTTCCCGGGATGTCAAGACTGGGAGCTGTTTTCTTACGGCTATGATGCTGATCCTACTCCAGGCTGGACAGGATACGTTAAGCAAACAAAAGGGCTTGTCTATGATACTTCCCACCCTATCTCCTACCCATCACGAGGACTCAACGTTATTTCAATATCAAGACGACGTAAAGAATGTAGTGTGGTAGACATTGCACATTTCGACACTTTTGCATCTATTGATGAAGCTGCAAATCTATCCCTTTGGATGACGTCACTTAGTATCGGTGACGTCATCATTGGAGTGTCATCAGACGAAGCAAGCCAAAACATCGGACCTGCAGTGCCTACTTTTGAAAGTTACAATCTAAACATAAGCAACCTTGAATATAGGTTGATTTTTTATGCTTTCGTAGTATATTTATTATAAATATAGCAGTATAATTTCGTAAATATTCATTGTTTGCAAAGGAGTAATTTATTCTGATGTATTTCGTAACAGACCAGATCAAAGCCTGAACAATAACAAGTAATAATTGCACTTATCTGTACATGTGTTTTTATTTGTTAAGTCTTCTTGTACTGCTAGTAAAGTGGGTCATATGCTGATCACGAATATAATAGTTTGCCCGACACGCATGTTTTCTGGATGTGAGAAAATTTGACTTGCTGTAGGTACGCCATTACCTTTGCAATGGTGAGAACGGATTCTAGCATGCGCTACAGTAATACGGAATACAGGATATCACCCACAAGACAAGCCATGAATGTTACAATAAAAAGTAAGTAATAGACAATAAACTGTGAGATAAAACACTTCAGGTATGTTATTTATTAAATTATTTCTTCGAATTCTTGATTTACAGCAACTTGTTGTTTTCTTTATTTATTTGAAATTAGCACTTAATTCTCTGATATTTTAGTGGAAAGATACGAAGACCTTTACCGCGATATCATACCCACAGCAGCAGCAATAGATGAGAATACCGTCAGTACATTCTTACAGTGTTCAATACGCTGCGCGGCAGCCGGTGTGTGTTATTCCTTTGCTTTAGTTCCTGCAACGTCACACTGGCATTGTTTTCTTTATGACGCAGTCGATGCACCGGAGTCATTTCAGCCATCGCCAGGAAGCTATTATGTAATCAATATGCTGTATGTTGTGGTCACTGGTAGCGAAGTATTTCCTTGACAGTGCCGATGGTAGAGTTCAATTCGCATGATAATATATCGCCTGGATCTGAATTATAATGTAATTACACTCTGACGTTAGTAACCCAAATGAACGCGCTCTGACTTTGTTTATTATTATTTTCTCTGCTTGAACAAATCTAAAAATACAGTTCGCATCTTCAATTTATTTTCGTGTGCTATTCGATATTTTATTCAATATAACCGGTCCTGACACACACACATATGACGTATAACGCTATCCATTCACTTTTTTTATTAGGGGTACCTTGAATCCCTCCCCTAGATTAGCCAGCTGCAGCTTTTGTAATAGTATTTGTAGTTGCATAATTGCAGACAGATCGTGTGAGCTTGAACGCATCGGAAATCAAAGATTTATGTAGTTAATCTTAATTTGAATTGCTTAGGAGCTAAAACAATAAGCCAGCAAAAAGACCGCAGAATGTGATTACATCTTAAGATAGGGCGGTGCATGGAGTTGTCCAATTTGGATTTGGCTGGTCAACAAGCAACTCGTAAGAAAGAGAGTTGAATTAGTTTCATTTGAAGAATATTATATAATATTACATCCAAAACCAATACTTGTAAGCTCAAGATTAATATGACCAGAGTAAGAAAATATAATCTAGAGATAAGATTGCTATAAATAAGATATCTACAAGTACCCAAGTGCTCTTTGCTTGAACATCGTACTGTTCTCTGGCTTGAGGAACATTCTGCACTTATAGGTTTCCTCGTGGATGTTTAAGGAGAACATTGTAACCGTCTTTGCTAAGGAAGAGATCTCCTATTGTGTAATATATATTTGATATATATTCGAAACTCATGTCTTTGAGAAGAATTGTGACAAACTCTTTGCATTCGATTCTGTGATTTTTTTAATAATTTCTAATAATAAAGATATTTCAAAATTCTTCTAGAAAATGTGTGTTCTTTCTAAGTAACCTTATAGTTTAACGCAATTCCTTGATTACATAAACAAAAACATGTAAGGGTTTGTCAAAATTCCCCAAACAATCAGATTTTTTCTCTTTTTTTATTTTAAATATATGCTATAGTTATGCAAAATAATTATTTGCAGCCTCCCTCTGGGATCTGTTAGTCATCTGTTCTGTGATGTTCTGTTTTTAACACTTGACAAGCCTTTGGCTTGCAAGGGGTTTCTGAATTTGTGTGAGCAGCAGTTGGTATCTTTTTTCTTGACAGTGAACGAATTTTTTGTGTCATCTACTCAGCTGACACTATGGGCCCTGGGTCCACGAAACATGAGACTTAGGTAGAACTTGACATAAACGTGTGCATGACACTTTTTATTTTCTCTCTCGATTTCGTTTTCTTGTTTAGAACACCATTTGAAAAGAGTGTATTTTTTGCAAGTAAATGTGGAGTATTCATCACAGAACACACAGTTGCTTAGCTTTGTGCGAGCTCTCACTGCGTAATAGATAACACGCCTGATCAGTAAATAAAGCCTTAAGTATTTTTGCCTTTTAGTTTTTGTCAAGTGTTATACATTTCGCTAGCGAAATGAGATTCTAGTTATTCATAATAACGTTTTAGAGTAAACAGAGCAGTTTGCTTTGTTTTGAAGTAAAAAAAGTAAATATGTCAACATACACTGTAAGTAGAAAGTAGCAGCTTTTTATACACTGCAATGATACTCAACGGTGAGGGGGCGCAGGAGAACAAACACTTTGCGGCCCGTTATGAATGGAAGGGAACGCACTCCTACGATAAAGTTCTGAAAATAGCATTTAAACAGAATTCGATTCTGTTTCTCTGACACATCTGGTTTTTAAGCTTTTTAATACTCCGAAGGATATATATTTATGTTTATAAAGCTGAACGATTATTTTTCAGAAATCTGATTAGTCTGATACAAATCATATGATTATGTATTCTCTTTGACCGTACTTGTATTATTGTGGCAGTATCAGCTGCTGTGTGGTTTATCCAATCAAAGCCTGGTATTTGCATTAGTTGCACTGACCCTCTGATGGCATCTGTGTATACTTAAAGACACTCGACAAGTTGTGTCATTGTATATCGATTAAACATCAATTGCAATGTCGTTGTAAAGTATACGTTACTTTAACATTTAATTAAAGAATAATCACATCTTTGGTGTTTCACTGTTAGATTACTTCAGTTCGCTTTGTAAGACATAAAGCATTCACATAATATACTTGCAAATACAGAAATGAGTTTTATAAAACAAAGAAGTATCTTGGACTTATTTGTAAAGTACATAAAAATAAAACGAGTACTATGTATTTTCACACTAACCTTGTTAACATGTTGCATATTTCAATTTAAATGGAATAACTTTGAAACTAAAGATACAATTTTTCTTCGCAGCACAAATATTAGTGGTATAATGGATACAACCGGCAAAACGGAAAACACCTTATTGAAGAGTGATCGCTTGCGTAAAAACAGGGTTGTGTTGTTTACTTCATTTAGAGGTGGCAGTTCCTTTTTTGGTGCAATGTTTCTCATAAACCCTGATGTTTTCTACATGTTTGAGCCGTTAAAATTATGTGATATCAACACAGAAAATATACACATAGACAACTACATAAAAATGGTGGCAGTAAGAAATTTACTTTACTGTAATATAAAACAATATTATCAGGATATCCGGCAACTTTGGCCTAAGCAGGAGTCAATACGAAAGCTGTGGTTCAATCGCATTTTCAATAAAGCTAAGAGTGAAGAGTTAGAAAAGAATAAGACGCTGACAGAAAATGATTTGGATATGATTTGCAAAGAGAAAAAACATGTCTTTATGAAAATAATAAGAGGAAAAAGTATCGAAAGTTTAGTGCCTTTAATGGAAAACGGTGTAAAAGTGATCCAGTTAATTCGAGACCCAAGAGGAATAGCAGCTTCTCGGTTCAATGTATTTGGGCGTCGATTTTCACTCGTCAATGGTATCACTGCCGAGTGTAATAAACTTCAATACAACCTCGACTTTCTACTACGAGCAAAACAAGATTCCCATTTATTTGGATTACTGAGTCAGCAATTTCGCATTCTGCGATATAATGACTTGTCCAACGATCTTGTTTATTATACAAAGGCTATTTATGGGTTTTTAAATATGAGCTTACCACAAAAAGTGTCAGATTTTATGTCCACCAATCCACGAGTTGACGTTTGGAATGTTCCAAAATTTGAGACAAGAAATTTAAACCAGGAAATAAAGTTATCCAAAGATAAAGTCACATCATTACCAAAATGGCGCACTGAATTACCAACCAATGTAATTCAGGAAATTCAAAATATATGCTCCAGAGTATTTTCGCTGGTTGGATTTAAGTCGATACCTCAGGAGTCATTAAGCAACAAATCTCTTTCGGATACAGAACATATTCCGAAAGATTTGCCATTCATCATTTGAGTGAAAACAGAAAACATTAAAAAACAAAACAAAAAAAAACTGACTGAAATTGATTAATGCTACCAATGCTCTAGTAAATATTATATCACATTGTATCGTTATCTCAAACACAAATAATAAACATATAAATAATAACAGATAATAATAACAATAATAATAGCAAATAATAAATAACAAATAAATAAATAAATAGAGGAACTGCTGCTAGGCTTAACAAAGATGCCTATGGACTGGCTTCTTTTCTATATAACTGTTACCGGGAAATACCGACTTCCACTGGTAGACAACAGAGTATTCTTACTGCACTTTCTGAACATACAGATACTTTTTGGTTACAGAGAATACTTTAAGCAAAATACACCTCGGACACAGTATCTCTCGGATATTGTGGCACCGGGGCATCTAGCTGTTTTCAATCAGAACATTCCATTTATTTGATTAGACTAATATCTTGGTTTTTCTGCATCTGTATTTCTGATCTAGACACTACTGGTTTAAAATCTAGTTGGTGAATTTTCCCAATTGTTTAGAAATATTTTAATTCAAACTATTATCAGTATGTTTTTATTTTCTTCATTTAATTCAAGATGTCGATTCAGAAACTTGAATCCTTCATCACACCGACAGTAACAATGGTAAAGTTTAGTTAATTTCAGCACTTACGTCACTACAAACGGTAAATAAGTACATACGCAACAAAATGCAGTATGAGTGATTGTGATAGTGCCGCTTATCAGTTGTTTACATGTTCGCTTAAAAGTCGTATGACTTTAGTATGTAGTTAAACCAAATACCAGTAGTTAAATTCACTGCATGTTCTTTTTATTAAAGACGTCCAGTTTAAAATACTTTGAAATACGCTTTGTACTTGCAGTGTCGTAAGAAAATACAAGCGTCAATCGTCTACATTTGTGTTAAATGATGTTGTTGCGTGATTTGGGTATTTGACAGGATCCGCCGCAGTGTAATCACACTACTAAAACTTTACTAATAATATAAAACAACAAAAACAAAGATAAATATAAGACAGCAATGGCAAATTACAAGACATCAACAGTGACGCTAAAATGGGCTAAATATTAAACCAGCACTGCAAATGTATAATTTTATTGTGACGAACAGACTGATGTAAATTGTAAGGTTTGTGCCTGCATGATCATGACTGATAGGTGCAATGTCTTCGGTGTATAATTCTGATTTCTTCAACCTAGTCTCTCAAATCACTGTTCTTTAGGACAACTGAAAATTAGTTTGCTTTGCAACTGACACAGAAATAACAGCATAATTAAGTAAAGTTCCTTGAGATAGATGTTAAAAACTTAATCCTAGTTTCAACATCCTTTTTTCCCGTATCATAGAACAGATCGAAGAACATTTGAATTATTTTAATATCTATCAATTTCATTATTAAGAATAATATTTCCAACTAATTGTTGCAACGGCTTTCGTTGTTTCGTAGATTTTATGAGTAAGATTAATTTATGTTTTCCATCCAAACTTATGTTTCATCAAAAACTGGTTTCTTGAAAAAGCAATGCGAGGAAGCAACCTGGATTAGTTTACATTTCCAACATTCTGATAGGCCAACTTTGGCTAAATGCTCTTATGGTTATTTATATGCAGTTATTAACTACTTTTGCTAAAAATATTTGAACACAAAGCAGTGGCAGAACAATGTATGCTAATACTGATCCCCCAAATCGCAACTTTTCCATAAAAAGAAAATGGCAAAATAAGAACATCCTTCAAACTAGACCGAATTGCGCTAGATAGCAGGATGAAAAACTTGAATAAATCTTAAAAGAATGTCTTATAGTCAGGTTATGAAGATAAGTCCTCAGTACGCTTTTTCAAGAGAATGGTGAACTCCGACTTTCGACCTTGGTTTTAATCAAGAAGGTCAAGATCACCGAGATACTTCTTATGTAGGTCTCTAATCCTCTGACTTCAGGTCTTCGACTTTGACCGAGAAGGTTAACGTTACTTTCTTCCACTAATGTAGCTCTCTCATATAATGTCTTCAGCGCTTAAAAAGTCGAAAATAAGCTCAAATTAACTCTTTATCTAACCTTTCTCGAGTTGTCATCTCAAAGTTTTCGACCTTGATGGAAAAGTTAAAGGTCAACTATGCACTGCTTATGTAATGTCTATTTGGCCATCAACTGTCGAAAATGAGCTTAAAATCGCCCTATTATATTTTTGAACTAACAGTCAACTGCCGATTTTCGACTTCGAGGTCAAAGTCACCGAGATATCTCTTACGTTTTTCCAGACCCAAAGATGGAAAATGAACCTATACTGTTCTATTTCTAACCGTTCTCGAGATTATGTTAGCCTCTGATTTTCGAACATGATCTTTTAAAAAGGTCAAGGTCACCGAGATCCTCTTATGTACCGTCTTTTAGGCTCAAAGGTTCTCAAATTAGTTCAAAATCCATTTCCAGTCATTCGAGATATTGATCAATTTCCGGAATTTGGCCTTGACCTTGACCAAAACGGTTATGATTACTGACGGAGCTTTCGGGTAACTTCGTTTAGGAGTTATGTGGCAGGAGTTGTGTGGAAGCAATCGTGTGGAGAAAAAAATACCAGTTGACCCCAATTTGGTCTTGACCTTGAGGGCTGCCAAAATCCCCTCGTGTATTGAATTGTACGAAAATTTTAACCGCAGTTATTTTCCGTTTTTCTGAGTTTGTCCGTGGAACTAGTCAGAGGCCGTTAGCACTAGAAAGACAAATTTCGGTTATGATAAACTTCAGTATGCCTGGTTGATTCTCTGTATTCTTTTTTAAATTCGCTTAATTCTTCAAATGAAAAACGAAAAAAAAAAACAGATTTGCGAAACAGGCGGCAAGAAGCTAAGAGCACTTGTTTAAACTGGCATGATATCAGCCTCGGTGTATTGATCACCCAACTGTCAATGATAGCCATCACATCATGCCTGTGCAAGTTTAAGTTGGCTGCAGCGTTTGGGTTTTTCCCATTTGCTAAAGATCGATGAAATTTGGCTTACTGATAGCTAGTGATTAGACGCCGTAAAATCCGCATTTTTTGGAAGGCCAGCCCAAGCTGGCCTTCCTATAGTGCTACATTCCGCTTGGGGGATTTTTTTTTTGAGACGGTTCCAATTTCAGTCATAAATTTACTTTCATTCATAATATATTTACGTTCATTGATGAGTCAACTAATAGTAACTACAGTGGGCCAATGAAATTTGAAGATTTTTGTGATGTCATGCATCTGCTTTGAATATTGATCACCTCCCATTGAGGAACGTATTAGGGTTTGTCTCAAACATTGAATGAGTAGGACATTTATTGCATTTCGTCTGAAAGAAGCTGAAAAACAGCGACTTAGGAATACTGGACCATGAAACAAGTCGCAACTTGTCGTCTAGATTTGCCATAGTCACAGCGATTTGTTAACCTGTGGATTGTGGCTTACTATTTTGTTATTGAGTTTTGGCCGATATTCTTTGAACTTCGATAGCTTATTGATTTTGTTTCAAAGAGTCACTGTTTTCATGAAATATTAAAACATTTTTTTTGAATAGATTAAAAAAATACAGAGGCATTTTTATGGGTTTCGTGGCAATGCTTTCTTTAGATTGAGCATTGAAGTGTGACTGCATCTGTTATTGACTTGTGTGCCAGTGCTGCCCTGCAGTGTTAGCTCGTGGTAATCGTTGCCAGCGGTTATACTGCATTTGGGTCATCAGTGACTCATTTGCTGCGCACTTCTTTTTCGCTGTTTTTGAAAGTAGACTGTTCATGTTTTGGCAACACGGCAAATGTGAACGGTTGAGTACGGAAGCACAGAGAGCATTTTACTCAAGTTTTGTTAGGAATTAAGTTGTAAAATGAATAGAATATTTGTTTCTTTATCCAACTTAAATCTCTTATACAACTCCCTTCAAATACATGTGTATATTGTGGCAGAACATGGCCTTCCACCGATGCTTTTAGCCTAGTTTAACCATAACCTTAGAGAACGATCGGTCACGGTCAATGTTAAAAACCGAAATTGGATCATTATCTCGAAAATGGTTAGAGACAGAGCGATTTTAAGCTTATTTTCGACCCTTTGGAACTAAAAAATGATATGTAAGAGATACCTCGGTGACCTTGACCTCCTCTTCCACGGTCAAAGTAAAAAACCGGAAGTTGACCACTATCTCGAAAACGGTTAGAGATAGAGCGATTTTGAGCTTATTTTCGAGTCTTTGGGCCTAAAAGACAATATGTAGGAATTCCCTCGGTAACCTTGACCTCTAGGCCATGGTCAAAGTCAAAACCGGGAGTGGGCCACTATCTCGAAAACGGCTATAGATAGAGCGATTTTGAGCTTATTTTCGATCCTTTGGTCCTAAAAGGCGAGACGAAGGGGTTCTTGATGACCTTGACCTCCTCGGCCATGGTCAAAGTCAAAAACCGGAATTTGGCCATTATCTCGAAAACATTTAGAGGTAGAGCAATTTTGATCTTATTTTCGACCCTTTGGGCCTAAAAGACTATATGTAAGAGGTACCTCGGTGACCTTGACCTCCTCGGACATGACGCAAGTGTAATTTTCGCTACTCCGTAGCAGAAACGGTCTAGTTTTAATAACAATTCGTTGTAACAACGGAGCAGAGAATTATTCTACAGCCTACAGCCCAGCTTCTAGACAAAGTATGAAACCGATTAAGACAACTGAAAGGGAAAAGAACTCGTTTTGTTTGGTACCGATATAATAAGGGTTTTTTCGAAAAATAACTCTCATTTTTGTTGTTTTTTTATCAATCACATTTGGCGATCCACGCCTGGCACATTACGGTAACCACGCTTTATACTGAGAAGCGAGAAAATTTTATGACTGTAACCAAGATAAGAAAATAACTATAACCACGCTAATACTTAAGTGATTGTTCCATGAGTCATTATATTTCCGTGCCAAGAGGCATTTGATGTTTTCTGGCACTGTTTTGACTATTAAAAAGCTGCATGCTGTTAAGATTAAAGCTGCACACACTCTTTTTGCCTTTCAATAATACGCACTAAGTGCCTACTTTGTGTTGAGCTTTTTACTGGCATTGTTGTCATAAATTCTTTCATTCCCTTTCTACATTCACATGGCAGTCAGATGCACATACCGTTGTCGTCAACACTGCCTCCTGCCCCCTCCCCCCCCCCACATTATCATGTTTGCACATATCAGGCACACACACACATTTGCACAATCACTCCCTCCAGTCACTCTCACACGAAGCAAATGAGAGGCCACCCATTTCAATGAAATAAACGCACCAACTGGTTACACTGGTAAAAACCGGTTGCGAGAACAAAGCAACTGTAAACAAAGCACTGAATCATACAACCACAAGACCAAATCACGCAAACCCTCCGCACCAACCCACCTCCCTCACCCCACCCCCTTCATCCCCCCCCCCCCTTCACTTGCGGTTACCAGGCCAGTATACGGACACGTATTTCGTATTTGATAAAAACACGGGAAAATCTCATGTTGCAACTATATCGATTACACAGTGCCTTGCAAAGCAACAGATAAGATTTTATGACAGTCCCTGTGGGGGGGGGGGCACTCAGGCACAAACTGGTTACCACACATGCCCAATACTAAAAAAACCCTAAACGCGGAGTACAAAGGTTAAAATAATATCCCATTTTTAAGCAAACATGGAGTCTATGTCCAATCAAATCCCTGGGCACCCCCCCCCACCCCCCCCCCCCCACACACAAACTTTTGGGAGTAGGAGGCAATCAATGAAAGTTACCCTCACCCACCAGCTCCCCTCCCGTCCCCAGAAATGGCACTCCACACCCACCGCGATTGGCCTCAAAATGACTACCTTTGGTACAGTAAGTGATATCAAGTGCTCCCCCCCCGCCCCCCCCCCCACCCCACCATTTTCCCAACCGGAACACGGTGTGGCTCGTTGTTAGAAAACATCTGACCTCTAAAATCCATCAGTTACGTATAAACACGTAATACAGAGCGGGTGGGTATTTTTAAAAAGTAGTGCCTCTTTTTTGTAATATATTTTCACTCAATGCCCAATGAGTTTGGGCAAAGACCCTTAAATAATACAAGCTCTTTGGTTTGGGGAGTAAACAACAGACCGGACCGATGTAGAGGTTGGCTCTTGATCAACAACGCGTTTCGTCATTTTTGTGAAAGAGGCGTGGTTATAGATGTGTGGTTTTATGAGTGCACATGTCTGTCTTGATGTGCGCGCTGATGCTATGACTCAAGTACTTCAAGCCTATGATATCGTTGATAAAACATTCAAGGAGTGTTGGCCGAGGGCATTTCAATACCTTTTTCAGCTCTGGTGTAGTTGGTTAAATATTGGCGAAATGTGATAATGGTGAATAAAGGATATTTTTTACGTGAAACTAATACTTAGAATAATGAACGGGATATGTTGCTATTGATTGTATGTGTGATCTGGATGCGTGTCATAGAATTCAAATATTACATGTGAACATACAAACACATCTATTGCAACTTTTACCATTTTGCAAAAAATTATATTTTAGCACATCTCGAAACCATTAAAAAAACCTTAAAAAAAAACTAAATAATTTTTTTGAAAAACATTGGAACATACTGCACATACAGTTTGCTGATTTTAGCGAATTAATAATTAATATTACATTAAAAATATATTATAATTATATCATAATTAAAGAATATATACGTGTGTAAGTCACATACATGTACATTGATAGGTGTCCAAAATATAGCATTTTATATTTGGAGTGACATAATTATATTGAAAAAAAAAATTTTAAATATTAAGTTTCTTTTACAGGTTCGTGCTTAAAAAGAACAACATTATAACCTTTATAACTAAAATATTTTACAGGACTTTTTTAGCGCCTGATGAACCATTTCTCCGGATAGTTTTATAAAATCTGTGTCTTTGATAGCTGTTGCTATTTGCATGTGATTTTTTTGCCTTTTGTAGAAGATATAGACATAAACAAGGCACGCATTTAATATGTGAGATCGGATTATACTGAAACTTAATATGTAACATTAATATCTTGAAGTTATAATTTTGTTTCAGCGATTTTGTAAGTATCTACCATTTACTTGTTTTTTGCTATTCTCTAGGTTTCCCTTGTATGCCAGGTTTAACTTGTTTTGCAAAAAATTCAAAACGTACACACAGACACGCATATATTTTTGAGATAATTTTCTTAAAATGGGTGGTTCGGTTCTACGCAATCACTCTACACCCGCCCCTAAATCTTACCAGATACATCATCGGCCTCGGGAAGAAAAGTTATGTTGTGAAATGCATAACCTGAAAAATATTAATTTTATACTTAATAATTTTAAAATTTATATAAAAGGCCACTTTTATTACTAGAATGATTATAATCTTTATTAAGATTCGTTTAGATTGCTTAGCGTATTTTTCTTTTATTCCTTTGTTTATTTCCATTGATAAATTGCGTTGGGGTGCGGGTTGGAGATGCTCAAATTCATCGCGCGTCCTTTCCTCATCCAATCTAACTCCCCCCCCCCCCCTCCATCCCGCACCATAAAATGAGAAACGCATGTTATTGATCTCATTTTAGTGTAATTTCCAACATCATTTCGTTTAAAAACAGATTCGGATCGAATGTCTCCAAATGGTTGCAACATTTAATTAAAAAAGAGAATATTAACCCAGTTTTTTTTTTTAAATTAAAGCATACACGCCCAACGACAAGTATTGTAATAAGCATTAAATTAAAATATCGCTGCATCTTCCAGTGTCACACTTAATTACTTTTTTCTGACTTTCTCATTTTTTTCAACTGAAAATAAGTTCGTAGCTTTTCTAGAAGTTTCTTCCCTTTTTTTCCTTTTTTCTTCTCGTTTTGTTTTGTTGGATGATTTCTGAGAAAACTCCTCCAACACTATTTGACGTAGAAAGACAAAATTTGGCACAAGCAAGACGATAATAAGGTCTCGGTGAATCCGCTTTTTTTTTTTGCCTCAACGGTGAAGGTCAAGGTCAAATTGAGGTCAGCATTATTTTTTTCTACACAATGGTTTCCAGAAAACTCCTCCTAGCCTTTGTTTCAGCGGAGCTACATATTTGTAAAATTATCGACAATCATAAGGTCTCGACGAACAGCAAATATTTTTGACCTTGACTTCAAAGGTCAAGGGGACGTCAAAGTGACGCCAACAGTTTTTTTTTAAAACGCCTATTTATCACGAAGAGTGGCTGAAAAAGCACTCACATCATAGTTTGAATACATAAACGTATTCAGAAAGTGGTACCCTACATCCTGAATTTTGACCTTGAGGTTCAAAGTCAAAAGTCACTTGACCTCGTGTACCGATGGCGATGGGACGGCTTGTCTCGAAACTGTTAAAGATAAAGCTATTTGACCTGATTTTCGATCGTTTGGGCCTAAAGAACGTTACATAAGTTATCTCGGGGACCTTGATCTCCCGGTCAAGGTCATAAGTGGAAGTGGACCATTATCTCAAAATCGGTAAGAGAATTTCCATAAGAGACACATAACGACGTTACATAAAAGGTACTTCGGTGCTATTCTCGGTTAAGATCACGGTCAAAAACCGGAAGTTGACCATTGTCTCGAAAACGGTTAGAGAAAACGATTTTGGGCTCATTTTCCACCGGTTGGGACAAAATGATGACAAAGAAGGGGTGCCTAAGTGACATTGACCTTCTCGGTAATAATGTAATACAAAGGTTTCTTCTGTGCTTTCTGCAAGTGGGTCATTCTGCCATCCGTGGGAATTCAGTTTGTTTCGAATTGCAATTCTCTATTTACTTATGTCAAAATCTTATTTTCTCCTTCCAAAGTATTTGGTTCCCATATCAGATATATGGAAGTCAAATACCGCAATAAGATAACTTGTAGGATATGTAATTTAAGAGTCACAAATGGGAATTAGGACGTCCGCAAACAGGAGTCAGAAAGAAGATTTGGAACGTCATGGTAATTTGAGAAAAAACAACAACAGATATTCCTACTTTCGAAATATTTTCTATTCCCTCCATGAGTACAAAGATTTTAACTATATGAATGTATTATTTTTCAGAGTTCGCGGCTAATCTTTTGATTTACACAGCAGATTGAGGGCTTGTTGTAGAGAATCTTTATAGAAAACAGACTAGAAAACCACTAACATAATTAAGAGAACTTGGTTTTGTGTCTAGTAATCTGGACTGGCTATAGAGTGCGTGATGTATTTTATGAGTGCAACAGATGTGTGAAATGTTTGTGTGGAAATCTGTAAACCAAAGGCACTTTGATAAGGTTTTAAATCTAGATATCTTTAAAAATTTCTGTTTTAACAGGACAATTATATGTATTTAATAGTTCTCTTTTTTTGCTTGCAGCACACTACCTATTTAAAAATGAAATATTTTGTTGTTTATTTACTTATTTCTATTAATTAACATTGCTCAGCCAGTTTTAGCATATTTACCATTTTTTTCACTTGTTTGAATTTTTCAAACCTAACAGAAAATTGATACTTTTTTCATATACACATATATATAGTTATTTGAGGCATATCGTTGTTTTTTGCCACGAGGTGGCGTTTGTACCTCGGGGTTTCCGTAGAATTCGAAACTACCTGCTCTCTTATAAAATGCCACGCCTAGGAAGCGACGAAAGATGGCGGGCTATGGGCATGCATGAATGCGGGCTTACACATCGCGAAATAGGGCGTCGTTTTAACTGCTCAGGTTCGACCATAACAAGGCTAATCCGCCGGCATAGGGAAACCGGAAGTGTGAATGACCGGCCTCGGCCTGGGAGAGAGCGTGTGACAACTCCAGCGCAAGACAGATTCATACGCCTTTCCCATATGCGAAACCGATTTCGCACCGCTGCCCGTTCCGCTCGTGAGACCCAGGGCAGACACAGAGCAGCAATTAGTGCTGCTACGGTAAGAAGGCGTCTCAGGGAGTACGGATTACGGGCTAGGCGACCCTTTAGAGGCAATATGCTAACTGCGAATCGTCGTCATCAACGACTAGACTGGTGTCGACAAAGAGAACAATGGACTCATCACGACTGGGACTCCGTGCTATTTTCCGACGAATCTCGCTTTTGCGTTGATATGGTTGATGGGCGTGTGAGGGTGTGGCGAAGGACAGGAGAAAGGTATGCCGATTGCTGTGTTCAGCAAGCTAATCGCATGGGAGGCTATGCAGTCACAGTCTGGGCAGCTATATCAGCTAACTATCGAACCAATTTGGTGGTCATCGATGGTAATTTAACTGCTGATCGTTACATTGATCAAGTTATTGAACCTGTTCTTATTCCCTTTTTGGAAAACCACCAAGATCTTCGTTTGTTTCAGCAAGATAATGCACCACCACACACTGCCCGTATTACAACTGAATTTCTTCGAGCAAGCCATATCAACGTTCTTGCTTGGCCGCCATTTTCTCCTGACCTAAATCCCATCGAGCACGCATGGGATCAGCTCCGCCGTAGGGTTTATGCACGCGACCCTAGGGCAAGAAACAGAGAAGAGCTTATAGCTGCACTGCACGAAGAGTGGCAGCAGATTCCTCAGGAGAACTTCCAAAGATTAATTAGAAGCATGAACCGTCGATGTACGCATTGTGTACAAGCTCGCGGTGGCCACATACCTTATTAGCAAGTTAGAGGCATAGTGTAACTAACGGGTATATGTGTACCAACTGGTTACCAGCATTAAATGGTTACATTATTCAATGCCTATAAGCTAAGACTATTGTTTTTGCAATCTGTGTGCCAACGAAATTGGTTAATTCGAGACTGGGACATAGCAGCTACAAAGATTTGATAATGTACTTCAGAAGTAGGTGTCTTAACCACTAGACTGAATGTACGCTTGCTGGAAGTTTATAAGTGATAGATGGCGGTATAGTTACCAAACCCACGGTGAGCGTACGTGAGTCCTGTGTTAAAGCGGTAGCGGCCATATAGTGCAGTGCTTACAGTACCTAACTCACGAGGTTCGTTTTCAAGCCCTATGCATGCCCTATGCACACGCATTCGCCACATAACACCTGAGGTACCTATGTCTATACATATTGGTATCGAGGTACGTTTCCAAGCACTTTGCGTGCTCCGTACACACGCAGTAGTTAGCTACATACCACCTAAGCCTACAGCATTTGGGTATAAGCGTTGCGTTGACACTTAATGCTAAGCATCTTTACCACAAAGTTGCTTTGCACACTCTTAAGACAAGGCTGCAGTTGCTAGGCTCGTTTAAGTTTGTTCCGTATGCTTAAAGTCACACCAATTGCCCCTATACTTTGGACTGGTAAAATTAAAAAAAAAAAACGTATATATCCACAAAAATCAAATGAAACTGGCTTTGCAATGCGTTTGTTTAATGAATTTTATCTTTCTATATTGTCAGTTTGACTTTATTTTTGTCATAATGTCATATACATGGAAGCGTTTATTGACCTCTCTACTTAACCATTTTTAATATTTTTATTATAATGAATATTGACGGCATATAGGTGTAGACGTGAGTTGGTCTTGTTCACGACTTGAAACAGCACCACGGGAGTTATTCTTAAAACAAGTACCGGAGTGCCTGCCATTCACCAAGTCGTGAGCAAGCAAAACATGTTTTGATACCATGTCATTGACAAATATTGTGTGACATGGAGATGAATTTAATTTTAAATTATTTCTACAAAGACGAATTCATTTCTACAGGTTGTTTCCTAATCACGCCGTAAGGGAAGCCAGACGAACTTTCTTTTCATGTATAAAACATTTTTTCTTACTGCGACCACAGTTAATATTTCCAAATATACAGATGCAGTCTTTGTTTTAATATTAACATTAATTTTAATTTTTCTTAATGTCAAACTCGGTTTGTATTTTTAGACTTGCTCGTTTCTACTTAGATCTGTTTGATGTAATAAAACATAAAAGTTTAACGTTATAAGGCTCTGCTGGGAATGAAAAACAGAGGGCAAAATATTTTGTTATTTCTATTGAATGTTAACTGCAAGCGTTTACATCTCAGCGACTTGAAGATTTCTTTTGACAGGCTGAAACAGAACTTTTTAGTGCTATATCAACAACACCCAACTCCATACTTTATGAGCAACACCAATATGTCAAGTTACACGACTGGATTGTGTTGCTGTTTGAATACCAATTTCAACATGTTCCTAAGTAATGCTAATAAAATTCCCGAATCATTTGCTGTTTCATGAACATGCTTCAGAAAGTGCTGCAGTTTAAGTGCGACTTTACTGGGTCTACGTTTGCAAATAACTAAGCCCATTAGTGACATTTTTAGAAAGAAACTATAAAGTTACTTACAGTACTACTGTGTGACAATTTTAAATAACAGTATACATTAAACAGTCATCCCCCTCCTCAGCTGAAACATTAAAAATGTAAAGGAGACACCAGCCAAAGGAGCAATGTACTTCTCACATTAATTGACAGTATTTAGTTGGAATATTTTTGTCTATATGCGATAGCTATGAATAAAATTTTAATTTCATTTTTCACACGTGTAATCGAGCTTCTCTAAGGGACGAGACAGGGATGTGACACATTTTGTACCACACATGTGCCATTTCTTTATTAAAAACTTGTTAGAGGTGGTACAAATACCTTATAGTTCCCACTTGCAAACAATGTTCCGAATATAGATATTCCTGCCGTTTATTCCATTTTTAGCTTCTATGCTTCTCAGATTGTCTATTTGGTGTATGAGGATGAAATTTGGTACACAGGTAAGTTCATACGACATCATATTCGCCATGTTTTACCTTGACCCTCAACATAAAGGCCGAATTGTGGTCAAAGTATTTTTACCTCAAAGTGGTTTCCAGAAAACCCCTCATAGCAGGTTGGGCGTTGGACGACGCCATTTGGCAAAGGTATAGAAGGCAATGAGTCCTGGTGAATCCGGATTTTTCCATCCTGGCCTCATTTATCACGCAGAATGGCTAGTAATAGGGCTTAAATCCTTGTTTGAACCTGTATATGGTTTCAGTACAGAGTAACATGTTACGCCTGAAGAAACGCCCTGTTATATTGAATTATCGTGCTTCTAACTTGATTATTACCGGGTTTATAAAAATGATTAGTACCGTTTTATAATATAATTGGTGCCGTGCGATAAATTTAATGGTGCCGTGTTTATATGATTAATGCCCTGCTTAAATCTTAATTAGTACTTTGCTTATAGGCTGATTGGTAACGTGTTTATAATTTGATAGACTTGACTTGATACCCAGCTTTTATATATGGTTTCTATGTATGGTTATATATGGCGCATTGTTTTAAAAGTTTTATACATGGATGATATGGGGATGACGATTAGCTGAACAGGTTAAAACATCATTGTGATAATTACTGTGGTGGAGGGATATCTACAAAGATATTGGCTCAACGTTTTCGATTAAAATGTTGCACTGACTATAGTAATGCGTTTTACAACTAATTAATTTGTTTTGTATAATTCTCATCTGTATTCCAGACATATTTGCGCCAGCTGATGCAATCAACGGATCATTTTATTTCAGCTAATGTATCTACTGTGTCGTACTATTTATTTTTCCAACCTTCTATCGTTGAGATCGTTTATTTCTAGTCTCACTTTTCTTCGACCTACTCCTGCTTTTTTAAATTAAAATCAAAAGCAGCGCAAACTGTAACATAATGTTAAAATATAGCATTAGTGGAGTAATGTTCAAATATTAATAAACCAAGATTTTATTTTCTCACAATAATAACAATAAAAATGAAAGACGATTTGAGAAACCCTCGAAATGAGGAAATGACTTAATCTAGTAATCGACATTTTTAGTTTGAGGCCTACGAGCAACAGATGCAAGATTCGCTTTGGAAAATACCTTGCGCGTCTCATTCCTTAGAGGATGCTTGGAGAGGCAAGCCCATAATCGATACCTCGCTTCTGAGGCCAGGCATTTGTTTACTACATCTTGTATGACGTAACTCAGCAATAACGGCTGCATTACTGAATAATGTAGTTGATGCCACGGACACAAATTTACATAGTTTTCTTACAGTTTACTCTCTGTTGAAATTTAATTTCGTTGTTTTATTGGAGGATAATCTCATATTTATTTTTACATGACCAAAATTAACAAGACCAGGAGTGGATTGGAGAGAAACTAAATGAAACATGTTTTACTAGAGCAAATGTTATTTTCATTCAGTAATATAAAAAAATGATTGCGGGCAACATGGTTACATGCGAAACAGATGCACCTGTACTGTGATACTGTTCTGGAAGCAGCTTATATATTGCTTTATATAGGATATAACAAATGGGAACTATATATAACAAAACTATTCAGATGTAGACTCTTTGTACAGTATCTGTTGTGTTTATTTACTTATAAAATTGTAAGCAAAACATTTTGTATATAATGTGTTGAAGGTCTCACATTAGAACGTAGCACAGTGTGTCTCCTGAAATTCTTATTGATTTGTTTTTCGTAGCTCAGCATAAAATTTGCAAGGCGCCATATAGTGATATATTGATACACTGTACTGCTGCTATTTCCAATATAACAGAGCTATTATTTCGTAAATTCAGTGACAAGCATTGATTAAAAAACACTAGAGCATTAACTTCAGGATTTTAAAATATGTGTTTTAATTACGCTGTATCTAAAAGCATAAATTTAGGCACATTTTGAAGCAACAAGTGAATGTGGATTATTGTATGAATATATCAAACAGTTAGAGGATCAACATGTATACAAAGTACAAATCAGGCTGAGTTTTTCCATGCAGTAACTGCAAAGAAGATGCTACTTTGTATTAATATTTTACAATTATTGTATTTTGTCGCTGCAAGTGGAAGAAGCATTTGCTAAATACAAGCAAATGCTTATTTAACTGCTATACAATAGTTACATAAGTCACGAGTTTATTCTTCTTAGAGATAAAAAAGCTAGTTTGAACCAAAAAAAAGGGTCATTAGCTTGCCAGATTGACGTATTGATTTGCAAAGAAGTGAAAACCCACTATGTTAATGTGTATCTCAAAATGTGTTTACAAAATGTACGCCCTATGCTTGCAAACAGAGATATAAATCGATATAAGTTGAGATTTCTAAATCTACTTGCATATGTGAAATAAAAATGGATATATTTTTAAAACAATGAGCTTGGATATATTGCTCCCACTGGAAGGAACACTGTGCAGTTTCTGCTCATTGATAGGCATTTTGGCTAATCTGTTGGTTGTTCTTACGTTTGTCTTTTCCAAACAATGCCGGACACGCCGCGGTACCCTTGTCACTTGTTTGGCATTATGCAATTTTGTACAGTCTATAGTAATCTTAGTACTTACTGTTGCGAAGTCAATGTCATATTTGCTGAGCAAAATCAGCATAAACGTAACAACATGCCTATATCTTGCTTATTTTCAATCAATATCTAGAAACACAGAGTTACTTTTTATGATGTCTCTGGCAATTAACAGATATTTCATTATCACAAAGTCGAACAGGACATACATCAAGTGGGTAACAAATACCACGACAGGTCTGACGTGCGCATTTTGTTTTTTGTTTCCTATACTGTATTCTTTGCTCCTTCCTTTCGTACTCGGATATAAAAACTATGGAGCATACTTACCTAAGTACAATATGTGTACTGTTATGCACAGAGGAGAGAAATTTGAATCGGTGGCGGTATTCACTGTAGGCAACAGCTACACAATATTTAGCACGTTAACTCTTATGGTACTATTGTTTTGTTATGTATCAATTTTCGGAACAGCATACGTCACAAGACGACGCGTTGAGCGAACAGGGGGACGTGCCAGCAAGCCGGTTTGGTTCAAAATCAAAACACACATTATGCGATTTGTGACCGGATTCAGTACTTTATTGATTTCATTGCTTTTCTTTCTCCTAGCAAAAAGAGCCTCACACAAAGCTTTATTTGTATTTCTCGCCAGGCTGACGATGTTGTTTAGATACTGCTTAAATCCTGTTATTTCTGTGTGCTTTTTAGATAAAATGAAAACAGCATCCAAAGCACTGATACGCTGCATGCATCCGGATACCTTTAGACGTGAATCTGCCAGAGCGGAAGTACGTCAAAGAGCAGCAAGGCGGCACAGCCGTCAACAGGATAGACTTCAAAGTTATTTCCGCTGTGATATGCATGACATTGAAATGACTCGGGTGGAGCAAGATCTCAATGAAATAGTGCTCAATGGAGATATAGTACGTGTCAACAATCACCAAGGTGACCAAGACATCCATCATTCATTTGCGTGACACCTCTATGATATATGAAGACATTACGTCATAATAAATAAATACTTTGTTGGTGTTAGATCAATGAAGTTAATTCTATAATTTTGCCGGATAAAACAAGAACACGGATTAATCGATGGAAAATAAAAATATGACAGTATAATTGAAGTTACGCATTGTTGTCTAACTGCATAGACGGGACGAGAAAGAAACCTACACATTTTTTCTGCTAGTGTGGAATTTTGAGAAAACCTTTCAGTGCTATTGGAGGTCATAGCCTGTATGTATTTACAGGAATGATTTTGTTGACTAAGCTTTACCGAATTACTGCATAATGCAAGGAATATTAAGACCTTACTCATATAATTTACTACGCAAATTAAAGAATGCCGTTTTAATTGACTATTGCGGTTTGAAATAACTTCACAATTTGTACCTTGTGGTATAAAATACACCATACGGTCTTATAGTGTTGCTAGATCTACCTTATCGTTAATAAATGTTTGATCTAAAGTTATTTAGATACAAAGAAACCTGACGACTTTGATTACAATATACTGATAAATTACATAATAATGATCGACAGGAGTAAACAGAATTATACTGTAAATATGCTGCTATTTTTACGTTAATCCTAAACTTCAACTGATAACGTGTACTTTTATTGCGAAAATTATTCTATTATGCGTTAGCCGTGGAACTTGGATTGATACAATATTTTAGCCTTACCTAAAATATTTTGGGTAAGGTAAGGATGCTAACGCTTCGACAAGGTGTTTTTACGAGATGCTTGAGGTTAAACGTCTGAGCTCTAGAGTACCTTCAATGGGGCAACCCCGTTACTATGTGTTTCATACTCTTTGTTTTTAATCACTAAAGTGATTAAGTTTTATTTTCACGAAAACATGAGATAGGGAATGTGTATTTTACTTTACTTGTGTAAGCTTTTATGGTTGTTGTATTTTAGCTTTCGGTTGAAAGAGAGAGCGTGATTGAGATACCAGTGGAACTGGTAAAACTGGCTCGACTGGGGTTAAAGTCTAGGAGATAGGGTTCTAGTTAGGGTGAACAGAATCTTTAAAATTACCGTAACTCCACAAAGCTTCAGTATTCAATTCAACTGTTTTTGTTCTACAAGAGCTACACACACTGAGTGCCAATGGTTATTAATTAGTGTTGATAAAATAGAACAGAAATAAGCGAGTTACATAAAATATGGCAGTGTTTAAGCCATGAGTGTTTGCTATTCTTGGTCTTTGCACCCTTCCTCCACAATCAAACCTTGAATTAGGGAGTTGAATAACATAAAGAATAGAAATGCGATTCGAACATTGTTGCGTTTATAAATATCCAATATCATATACCATGAAATACTTCAAAGCGCCTAAATAGCCTGAATATTTCGTCTTGCGATTTAATTTCTCTATGTGCTTAAGCTATCAAAAATTCAAACAATACGTCACATTATTTTATCCAAGTTATAGATGAAACAGACAATCTGACCACCAGGTAAATCAACTAAACTTGAACAACATTCTTTCACGCTACCTGTTCAAAAGACGCATATGACAACTGAAGCAAAACTGCTCAAACAACTAAATGTGAGTGCTCTTCTAAATCATCGCTCAGGCTGAATAGATTTGGCGGCCTCTTAAGACCTCGTAAAGTCTCTATTTTGTTTGATTTCCATCCTTTTCGTACGTGTGGATCTAATACATTTTGGAAAAATGTTCAAATGATAAAATTTGGTTAATTTTCTTGACTTGCCAAGGTCCTCGATGAACTTCATTTGTTTTACCTTAGCTGCTTTGTGTGAGGGTGATGCATGTAACATGTGAACAGGGTTGAAACAGAATCCATCAGCAATTATACTGGCCCAAAGTAAAACGCAAAGTCTTTAAAGTAGTTTTTATCCTGTTCCTCTTGGGTTGTGGAAATTAAACAAACGTCAAATGTTTAACACAATTAGAAAACATTGTATTTTTTCACACCAATACACTATATCGATTTCGAAAAAAGTAACACCTTGGTGTCTAGCACACATTGTAAAATGGCGCGTTGGTCAATTCAATCAAACATTTTAAAACCATTTGAAACCTTGCGAGACCTTGTGGATAGATATGGTGGAGGAAACGTTATGGTATGGGGCGCTGTCAGATTTAGCTGGAGATCTGATAGATTCTGTTCACTCTCACTAGTCTTTCACCTTGACCCTCAAGGTCAAGATTAAGTATGAAATTTCACCACTACGTTTTATGTGTTTAATCTGGGGTTTAGGTAGTTTTATTAATACTTTTCGTGATTAATATGTCGACCTAGAGTTTGACCTAGTTTGACCTAGACCTCTGAAAGTGAAGGTCAAAAAGTTTTGCAGATTAAGATCTTGACCTTCAGGGCCAAGGTCAAAGGTCAGGCGACCTCATGTGTCGTTAACGATAGGCCGACATATCTCGATAACGGTTAGAAATTATGAGGTTATTTTCAGCCGTTGAGCCTAAACAACGTTACATAAAAATACCTCTTTTACCTTGACATTCTGGGTCACTTTCAAGGTCAAAAATCGGAAGTTGACTATTTTCTCGCAAACGGTTAGAGATTTTCAGTTCATTTTCGACCCTTTGGGCATAAACAACGCTACATAAGAGGAATTTCGGTGATCTTTACCTTCTGGATCACGGTCAAAGTCAAAAACGAAAGGTTGACCGGTTAGAGATAGAGCTATCTTGAGGTCATTTTCGATTCTTTGGACCTAAATAACGTGACATAAGTGGTACCTACGTGACCTTGACCTTATGAGTAACGGTCAAGGTCAAAAATCAGAAGTTGACTATTATCTCGAATACGATTAGAGCTAGGGCAAGTTTTAGCTCGTTTCGACCCTTTATAACGCCTAAATAACGTTACATAAGAGGTACCTCTGTGGCCTTGATCTTCTGGATCACGATCAAGGTCAAAATCTGGAAGCTGATTATTATTTTGAAAATTGTTAGAGAGAGAAAGAGTGAGAGAGAGAGAGAGAGAGCGATTTTGAGCTCATTTTCGACACTTTGACCTAAACAAGGATATAGAAGAGGTGCCTCGGTGACCTTGACCTTCTGAGTCGTGGTCAAAAACCGAAAGTTGATTTTTGGAGACAGATTGATTTTGGGTTCATTTTGAACCCTTTGGGCCAAAGCGACCATAAAGAAGGGGTACGGCGTGAGTTTTTTTGGTCATAATTTAATATTTCTTGTAAATGTTTTCTTTAGTGGTTTCTGCAAGTGGGTCAATTCCACCATGTAGCGGAATTCTGTCTAGTTCCTTTTTTGTTTCTTTTTCTCCTCGGAGGTTTCCAGAAAACACCTCCTACGCTATTTGACGTAGGACGATAAAATTTGGCAGAGAGATAGAGGGTGATGAGATGTCGTGAAATCAGCAAATTGTTTTACCTTGAACTTTAAGGTAAAGGTCAAATTCAGGTCAAAGTATTTTTAACCTCAAAGTGGTTTCCAGAAAACTCCTCCTAAAGATTTTTTCGTAGAAAGACGGCATTTGACAGATACAAATAAAGTAAAGAGTTGTTCAGAAATCTGCAAAACTTTTTGACTTTGAATATCAGAGGTCAAGTCAAACTGATGTCAAAATATTGAAACGCCTATTAATCACGAAAAGTAGTAATAAAACTGCTCAAATCCCAGTTTGAACACATAAAACGTAGGGGTAAAATTTATTTTATTCTTGATCTTGACCTTGAGGGTCAAGGTGAAAGGTCACGCGACCTCATATGTTGTTAAAGATAGACCGACTTATCTCGAAAAGGGTTAGAGATTTTGAGGTCTTTTTCGACCCTTTGGGCTTAAACAACGTTACATAAAGAGGTACCTCATTGACCTTGACCTTCTGGATAACGTTGGATTAAAACACCGATGGGGTACTGTGTGACTTTGAGGTTTTCGGTTGTAATTTAATACAAATATTTTCTTAAATGGTTTCTGCAAGTGGACCAATTCCGCTATGTAGCGGAATTCTGTCTAGTTTAAAAGTGCGTTCTTGACAGGTTAATGCGAATGTCTACAGGCATTTAATGTACCTCAAAGCTTACAATGGTAAATTCAAATTATCAGGCAGGTTCAATATTGGAATGTGCCAAAAGAGGACATTTTGTGGTAGTCTTGTCTTTTGACAAGAAAGCATTTACTTGCATGCATAACAGGGATCATTCTGTTATCTCAACAACAGAGATAGATTGATGAATAAGGCTCTCCAGATTCAAACCCCAGGAATGTTAAAAATTCGAAACAACAGGAATATTAGAGTGTGGAATTTTATATCTCAGTTTGTTGTAATAGAATTACAATCGAAAAAGATAAATCTATCATATATATCTCATGAATAACATAACACTCAAGACACCTTTCATATCATTTTGTAGATGATATAAACTAAATTTATGATTGGTAGATATATATTGGTGAATTTGCTCATTCTACTTTTCTACGTAAATAAGGAACGTCTTATGTGAACATGATATCATCGACCAGGTGTCTTGTGTAAGAAATATCAGCTGAAATGTGTAACTGTTATTTATTATTATCTTTAAATCGGTAATGTGAGGCCGAACTTCAGGGTTAGTTGGAAACTTTTCTTCACGGTTTGAATACCACTTTCCTACCCCTCCTTTCTGTTTAGACATGGTTCTTTGGAGGAGATGGGGAGAGAAGGGGGAGAAACAGTGTTTCTTTCTTTTTTAATGCAGAGGATTTTGTGCAACCAAATTCAATAAACATAACGGACTGATATTTTCGGATACATGGATAATTCTGGCCTTGCAATTTGCATATAGGCCAGTCTTAATTTTTCCGCAATAGATGTTTTATTTCAACCAAACTTATATTGTGATGGTATTAGTTGATACAATCGTAGAAACTGAGGAGTCGGGGGCTCTTTACGACCTTCACAAATGATGGACAAAATACGGATGGCATTCCTTATGATAGAAGGGGGCACAATTACCTAACTTGCCAAAAATGGCTCATTGAATAAACAATAAACAACCAGTATGATCTGAATAACCCGGACACTCTGCTCATTGGGACAAATTTTGAAAATGTAGTAGTATATGTAGATTTAAGTATATTTAATTCTTTATTTCGCTGTGTGCATGAACATATTACAATTTAATGCTCATTTGGCTCCTACAAAATTTATGTTCAATATTTCAATGGAAAAGTGTTGTCGAACTACATGTCGTGAATTGCTATGAGATTCCTTCATAACGCAACGAAATGTTATTTTTCTTTTCTTTGATATGTTATGTAGAAATGACATTTTATTCTGCCAAGAATATGGATCATTCTCTGTAGATCTTCAAAACTGTTAAAAATTACCAGTAATAAATTGTTCTGCTTTTCCTTGAATTCTCAAAAAGGCCTGTTTTTCAGTTTTGAACACTTTTTAGTATTTATTTTCGAAATACTTCTTTTATTAATAAAGTATAAAATCTGTCACTAGAACTACTGAATGGTTTGCCAATCGTGATCTAAATAGCAAGTTTTGAGCTAATAGTATTTCTGATGCAATTATTTATTTACACTAGGCATATACTGTGCATATAGAACATGTATAACATGCTAAAATAAGCAACACAAGCGGGGAATGGGTGCACTCCAAGTGTTTTTACTATATATAGATTAATATTCAGAATTACATAGTTTAATTGTAATTTTTAAAATATTACATAGTAAACTCAATGAGTTGACTAAACTGGATCAAGGATGTTTCAGGTGTCATGCTGACTCAAATACATGTTAAACTGAATAAAACCACTAAAAGTTCTCGTTCTTTCCAATAATCGATTGGTACCCTATAATACGACAGGGCATATCTAACGTTCAGCAACAATCGATGATCTGCAGTATTCAAATTGGAAATATTATTTTTAATGACTTTTGGTTAAAATTAATTGTAAATAAAATGATTTTGTTTTGAACAGCATATATAAGCGGCTGTTTCGTCCACGTTTCTAATTACTTGTACTAAATTATAACCACGTTGCGGAAGCCTATTCTATTGTGTTGTTATCTGTGAACCCTTTTAGGCAATTTGATTTGTGTGTGGCTTTTCAATTATAATACAATGATGGCATTTGTAAAACATTTTCTTCCATTCTTTAAAAATCTTCGTTTAATCAACCTTCGAATACACTCATACTTTTCATTCATGTCATTGTAATTACCTTATGTTAACTTTTCTTCATTTGCTAATGTATTTAATATACAAGACCTAGGAAAGGGCAAATGATAATAATACATTAAATTTAATTGCCAATAAAATACGTGGAAAACCTCGTGAATAATCCGCAATACGTAAATTTTAAAAAGTAAAATCATAAATAACTAAGCGCACAGTTTTTCTTTAAGGATAATACATTCCGTCGCTATTACTTAACCGTAAGCAATTAATCGCCACACAGGTTTAAATACTTCATAAATAGCCTGAGCTACCTTTCTGTGAAAAAAACAGCGATCCATACAACGCAATACGCATCTTCTTCCACTCCGATACAAACCCATTATACTCATTAAAACTAAAAGACGATGCGAATTCCAGCAAGTTTCTTGTCCCAGATAGAAAGGGACTTGATTTGTAGATGTGTAGTCTGAGGCTGTGTCTCTTTTCACAAACGCAAGATCTTCTTAAGTCGCACAGTCCAAGTAAAATATGTACGCATCTTACGACCGTTTATGCTTGTTTTTGAAAGGAGTTTGCGATTGATGTCGGCACGCATTATTTTTGGACGCCACACATAACTGTACCATAACTGCAATTGTATCATCTACCACCAAGGTACCTAAATGATCTAATTTATCAAAGAGGAATATATCATATATTAAATTATAAAAGGTTAAGTAGGGGATACACGAGAGAACTGGGCCAAGCATAAAGTGTAGGACAAGAGGCCACCTGACCCCTCCTACCCCGTGGGATTTTTTATTTTTGCATATTTATCCGTTGCAGACGATTCTGAGCAACTTTGTTTTTTTACCCCCCCCTACTTTCCTGATTCATGTGCAGGCATGTGATGTTTACTCATATCTCATCCCACGATGGAATAACTAAATCTGAATTAGGCTCACACGAGTGCAGCCGTAATATGTAATATGGTTTAAAAAAGGAAAATCAACAAGTTTCAAGAAATCCAATACCATTTAGAAATACAACAGTTTCCTTTGCTATCTCGAGAAAAATATTCAACAACATTCATGCATCGTCAATTATACAACTACGACAGCTTTTTGCATTCGTTTCATATCGGTTGGTGGTCCTGTTAAAAGACCGTAGGTGTGTTTAAAGATGATTCTGTGATCATGCGCTGTGTTGTCTTTGCATTGATTGTCATTGAAAATGAAGTATGTGGCCAAAATTGCACAGTCTGGACAGGTGAAATAGTAGTGTCTGTTTTGAGCAGCATGTATGGTGATGTAAAAGGCGCATGGTGTACACAGCATGTGCAGGCATTGTGTACTCATGCAGCTGTCTTCTTTCAACCAACACCCACATTGTCCGCATGTTGAGTTGTAGGCACTTACTTAGTATATGACCCAAAGCGGATATTGATCTTTGGCTCAGTTCGAAACACTCTGCCATCATCTCTGAAACGGCCTTAGTTGAGACCTCATCAGTTTGTAGAATATATTCATCAGGTAGGACGTTGTTGTTGCCATTTTTGCTGTTGCCATTGTTGTTGTTGTTGACATTGTAGTTCTTGTTGTTTCCATTGCTGTTGTTGTTGTTGCCATCGTTGTTGTTGTTATTGCTGTCATTGTTGTTGTTGACATTGTTGTTCTTGTTTCCATTGCTGTTGTTGTTCCCATAGTTGTTGCTGTTGTCATTGTTGCTGTTGTTGCCAATGTTTTTGTTGTTGCTACCATTGTTGATGTGGAATCGAAAGGATATATCAATGCAACATTTGTTCGAAATCTTACGTCCATCCACAAAGTCTTAAAAGGTATTTTAAGCATGCACACACTTCAGAAGTGAATGGAGAATGGGAGATAGATTTGAAAAACCCTGTAAGAACGCCTCAGACAGAAACTTAGATGAGTCTTCTATTAAACGTCAAAGAATCAATATGACTAAAATTAATGCTCATGGCTTGTATAGAATCTGTTGTGTTATACAAGAGCGAAGAAGCTTTATCCACGCATATGAAGCAGTGTGGCGAGGGTGATGATGACAGCAGTTCTGCCAGTGAGTCAGAAATAGACTCTGTCTGGCATGGTATGGTTCAAGAAGTATATGATGACCATGATGACAAATTTCAAGAAAGGGTTTTATAATATGAAGAACAAGGACTTGAAGATGTGCATAAAAGATGACCTTCGACCCGTTTATAAGAGTCGAATAAAACAATTTTTATGAGGCTGTTCAAATATACCCAATGTCTATAACAAAGCGAACATTATCAAAGCATTTTAGAAGATTTTAATTACTTTGTTTATGAAAAACATTATGAGTATTTAAAGGCACTAAAGGCGACTATAAGAAAAACGTTGCATTCTTTGAAGAGCTTCTAGATAAGGAGGATGACGGCAGCAGCGACAAAAACGTGATATGGACAGTGAGGTAGAATGGAGTGAAATAGATGAAGAACAATAGATTTATTTAACTAAACTTTGTAATAATGTTATTAATTTAATCCGTGTCTTCAAAGTGTATCAATAAAACTCTTGGGTGTGTGTCTTTGTATTGTGCAAACGTTGTTTCAACGTTCTTTACATATGAAATCGCAAGAAGCTTAAGTCCCTGGCGTGGTGTTAATTCACCCGTAAACTTGTCATTTTCACAGCTTTCTCATTCTTATGGATGGCCTTTGGCGAGGTGTTAATTTGCCCGTAAACTTTCATTTCATTTTTTCCATTCTTATGGACGGTCCCTGGCGAAGTATAAATTAACCCGTAAACCATATATCATATATATCATATATCATATATTATGTATTATAATTAAGTATTGTATTATTATGTATTATGTATTATACTCGAATATTGTTTGGGAGAAAAATAAAAAGTTGAAAAGCATATGTTTTTTATTTTATTGAATATCACAAATATTTACACTTGTTGAGAACTACCATTATTATAAACACCATATTGAAATATTGACATTTATTTAGAATAAAAACAAAAAATATTTCAAATGCATATTACGTTAATACATGTAACATAATAGCCCATTCACAAGAACTTAACTTGATATAAGTATCGTAAATGTTATCACTCCGTTTGTAAATGTTATAAAAAATGACATGACATTGATCCAATCCAATCATTTTCATATCAACATGGTTTGATAATGTTAATTCATTTAAACCTTTCATGCTCTTTAACTTAGTCCGTATATTAGGCGTAAAGTCAATTTTATTTGAACTACGTATCCATTGTACGTGTTCATTTGGTTTATAGCTAACTTTCAAGTTCTTGCCAAACATCAAAAATTTGACTCCAATGTTTTGCAATGAGAGTGATGGTATCGATGCATCCGCAAAGCTCGTCATACTTCTGAAACTCTATACAGCGTTCACCGTCACGTTTTAAAGACTCTTACATTAAGATGTTCTGACACTTGTAGAAGAAATCCTGGTTATAGGTAAGGATTCAAAGTAACCCCTCACTAAGGCTTGATTTTCAGGAGATAGGATAATGTAAGTTCCACAATAACAGATCGTTAGTTCACCCAGGTGATTCAGTGATAGTTTCACGTTTGAATTCATGATGATAAATGAGTTCTACTGAACCATCTTCTTACAGTCACTGCATTTATACACTCCCATCTGCTAAAGCACGAGATCCACTGACATCATTTGCTTCTTCAGCATTTTTCAATCTTTCATTAGCAACAAAATTCACTTCTTGGTAGGATATAAACTCCAAGATGCATGATCCGTAATATATTCACGAATGTAAACCATGTTTCTGCATTAATGGGTTGATATTTCACCGATTTAATATATGTTTCTGCATTAATTGGTATCATAACCGGTAAATCGTCTACATTCATCTTCTTCATGGGCTTTGTAGTGGTAGCTTAACGTTCAGGTTCTCGCTTGACTTTAGGCTCTGCCTTAAACTACATTTTTCGCTTTTTACATGGTGGCATGGTAACTGGTAACTCATCTCATTTTATAGTTCTAAACTGTGGACGCCTTTGAATCTGTTGTAGTGGTTGTGACTTCAACTCGTACTTTACCAGGGGCATTGCGTTAGACTTTGCTGTAGGTATTGTCTCTGGCTTTGCTATAGGCTTTTCTGTTGGTATTGTTTCAGACTTTTCTGTAGGCATTGCCGTAGATGATAGTTGTTGTTCACTCACTGCAGACATGTTCACACGTCAATATTTTGATATAGAATTATTGTAATGTCTGAGTGAGGGCGCCGTTTATGCTCTATAAGTTGTGTAATGCCCATAAGCTAACGTGGTGTAACCATCATCAAATACGTAGCGCTTATCATCATATGATGATAAATAGGGTAAAAAAATAAAGTTGCTCCGAATCCTCTGAAACGGATAAATATGCAAAAATCATAAAATTTTCCCACGGAGATGGCGGAGGGGGGGGTCAGGTGGCCCAGTCTTCTCGTCCTATGCTTGATGCTTGGCTGATTTCTCTCGTTCATACCCTACTAAGTTATGTCCTTTATCACATGAAGATGAAAGGACTGTTTTTGAAAGAAATGAACCAGAACAGCTATGCTGTTTAAAAACTTAAGTAGTATATATTTTTCATCCCTTCTAAAACTAAAATGAGAAGAAAGCTGTCTGGAAAAATAGTGCTTCTTAATTGAAGAAAATAGCATCTGCATCTTCAAACTAGAAGAAAAAAACTTCTTTTATTTCTCCAAGTGATAATTTTGATTGATTTTTCAAGTCTTCAACAGTCAGATAAGTAAAAGTAGTTGTGTAATTTTGTTATACTAAAACTTAATATTCAGATGCACTGATGCTGGTGGGTGTTAATGTGTACCTCTTCATCCTATTGCCTTGCTTGCGATTAGCTACCATATTGTGCATTCGCTCATGAATTGCTCTGTAAAATTACAGCATGACGCTTTTGAGACTATTACTTAACATAAGAATTCTGATGAACGTTCATACTGCGAGTTTTCTCAGGATTAGCTAAGAGATTCCGCAGAATTTATTCCGCGCATCTTTTTTTGAAATTGAGGATTATCTTCAGGATAATCTAAGCTGATCTTAAGTGTTTAGGCACATGGGCGGCAACACTTTTAAACACATCTCCTCATTTCGTTTCACTCTAGGAGCTCGTATTTCTGCTTTTTGCTGTTTACTTTGGTTTATTAGTTTTTTTATTGTAAGCTCAGATTACTTGTTGTTATCGGCTTTATTGTTTTATATTGAACAAATTTAAAATAAATCTGGTAATAATTATTAGTTGCCGATATATACGACTCCTTGTTATTGTCCTGATGAACTGAAAGGGCTAACGCAAAATGTATGTGAGAAAAATACCACAAAACGTAAACCGGAAGAGTAACACAGAGAGTGTGTTTCTTTCTTACTCAAACGTATTTATACATTCTTCAAATATTTAAAACGCTTTTTCTGCATTATTAATTTCTGCAGAATGCCTAAGTCGTATTTGGCTTTCAGGTAAAAGACAGCAGACCTCAAACGTATTTATACATTCTTCAAACATTTAGACGTTTTTTTTTTTTTTTTTGCATTTTTAATTTCTGCAGAATGTCTAAATCGTATTTGACTTTCAGGTAAAAGACAGCAGTCCTGCACTAAATGAAGTTTGCTGAGGTGTAATTTGACAGCAAAAAGCCTGAGTGTTACATTTTCAACGGATATTCATTTTTAATTTATGTTTAATACCACAGGAATTATTCGTCATTTTAACAAGTACTTTTTAAATTTTTTTTGGCTTTTTAAGTGATCTTAAGTACAACAAGTAGGATCCTTCATTTCGTTCAGTTCTGGTAAAAAACAACCCGTTGACAAGTCTGTTTTTCTATAGAATAAATCGCATCAATGCCAGAACAATGGTGATAAATACTATGGGCATATCACAGCCTGAATCACCCTCAATAATTGGTAAAAGCGCGTTTCAATTGCTTCGCAATTCTTTAGAAATCTATAATGCGTTTCTTTGTACGTCATTCTTCAGAAAATTATAATGTATTCTGAAGAAAAATAGAGGCGGTTCATCTTGTGGCGCGGAGGAGGACGAATTTTCTCGTCTTTTTAGCCATTTTCCATACAGTTTCATACTCCACCTAGTCTGTAAACATGACAAATGAAACATCAACCATAAATGCTTAATATCGGATCCTTAAACTGCAGAGGAATAAGAAACTTTTATGATAAAAAGCAATTAGTGTGTGACATTGTGAAACATGATATTATTTGTTGTGCTGTACAAGAAACCCACATCAAAGACATAACACCAGTTTACTGCAAAGAAAAGGATAGTTTTTATAATATTCATACTGTAAGCTGTGAAAATCATCATAATGGAATAGGATTTATAATACCCGAGAATATAAAATGTGAAATACAAAAAGTCAGCGATCGCTTTGCAATAGCCCACATTTACCTTGGATACAACAAAATAAGGATATTTAATGTATACGCACCGCCTAGATCGAACAGCAAAAAGTATGTAGAAGAAACACTTCAACTTTACAAGGATATAGAATTTCACTTAAATAAAGGAAGTGTTGTGAAAACTTTTATATGCGGCGATTTTAATGTAAGTATTGCTTCAGAACATTTCAACTATCGTGCAAAATTGGACCTTTCGGCAAAGGAAAAACAAGCAAAGAGTCAAATCATCTCATTGGAATTCTCCAAAGATATAATCTTTACGCCACTAACACCTTCTTCCAACACCGGCTATCCCATATAACAACCTGGGAGTCTGAATACATACCGAAACATCGAAGAAACCCATATAGAACTCAAATAGATTTTATTATAGCACACGTAAATTGGAAAAGAAACAACATAAACTCACGTTCGTATGTCAATTTAAGTACTAATACAGACCATCGACTAGTTGTGTGCTCGTTAAAAAATAAGTGGTTCAACATAGCAAGTCCCAAAAATAAAACAACAAAAAACATCCCTGTTAGTCATCTAAACAAAACAGAAATTAAAGAAAAGTATATAAAAAATGTAGAAAATTCTTTTAATGAATACCCTGTGGACTCCAACAACCAGCAAAAATGGACCTTCATTTGCGATGTGTGTATTAAGGCGTCTAAAGAACTCGAACCACCAACAAACACCAAAAAAGTACGTAACGACACCATAACCATCTTATCCAGACATCAGTAAAAAATCTACACAACATCATAAAAAACTGCCATAATTCAGAAAAACGTACAGCATTAAAAAAAAACAAGGAATAAAGTCTTTAAAGATATAAAAAAAGAAATGAAAAGAGAAGAGGAAAAAAAGAATTATAAATCAAATAGAAGAAATTGAAAATAGTAAAAATGACAGTCGACGTATGTTCAAAGCCATTCGTGTACTACAACAACAAACAAATAATAATGTGTGCGTCAAAGCAGAAAATGGAAACGCAGTAAACAGCACTGATCAAAAACTTCAAATAATCTCAGACTATTTCGAAAGTGTGTTTAATCCAAAAGACATAGATCCGTTTCCAACCATAAAACCAAAAAAATTAAAAAGTCCTTTCACCAGTGAAGAAATAAATAAAGCAATTAAATCATTAAAAAACAACAGGAGTGCCGGAATCGACAAATTAAAAGCAGAACATTTAAAGTGTGCTCCCCTGAAAATAAGCGATTTTATAGCAGATATCTTAAACAATGTATGCGAAACAGGAGAATACCCAAAAGAAATATCTATCGGACTATTAACACCTCTACCAAAACCAGGAAAACCTAAAGGTCCACCACAGAACCTACGGCCAGTGATACTTCTATCCGTCCTTAGAAAACTTCTAGCAATTTGTTTTATACGTAGAATTAGTGATAGACTTTTTACACAAATAATCCCAGACACACAAGCTGCATATCGACCAGGAAGAAGGGCGACAGAACTCATATTCTCCTTCAAATTATTAACGGAGAAAGCGATAACTAGTGAAGATTACAATATACACTTGCTCATGCTAGACATGAGCAAAGCATTTGACACTATTAAACGCGATATACTGATAGATGATCTCAAAGTAGTGTTAGAATTAGATGAACTTTACCTGCTCAGCATTCTGCTAAGTAATATAAAACTTAGCATAAAAATAGGAAAAGAATATGGACAATTCTTTTCAAGCACAATTGGCTCACCACAAGGAGATGGAGCTTCAGCTATACTCTTCTTAACATACCTAGCCAATTCTATGAAAAGACAACCTGGTTTTGTGTTTGACAATTACAGCAATCTTCACTTTCTACTAGATCAACAATTTGCTGACGACATAAGTTATGGATCTACGCTTAAAAGTGAAATAAATAAAATTGAACATGAAACTACAAAATCAGTCAAAAACAGAAATCTACAAATAAATGATAGTAAAACAGAAAAATACACTGTTTGCAAAGGCGGAAGCATCGATTGGAAAAGCTGTAAACTAGTTTGTAGTTTACTTGGAACAGAAGAAGACATCAAAAGAAGAAAAACACTAGCGAATAATGCTTTTAATAAGCTGAAAACTGTATTAATCTCGAAACAACTAAACCTACATGTTAAGATCCGTGTCTTCAACGCATTAATTGAATCAATTTTCTTATACAACAGTGAAGTGTGGGGTCTTACTAAATGCCAAGAACAAGAAATAGACATTTTTCACCGCAAACTTCTAAGAACTATACTATCAATAAGATATAGTGCTGGAAATTGGATTAGCAATGAAGAACTGTATAAAAAGAGAAACCAAACACCGTGGTCTATTCTGACCAGAAAACGTCGCTGGAATTTCTTTGGACACATCTGCAGATTACCTGAAACGACACCAGCAAATAGAGCTCTTAAAGAAGCAATTGAAACAGTAAAAAGACCTCCAGGAAGACAAAAAACAACATACCTGTCAACAACAAAACGCGATATACAAAATAAAGGAATCTACTCAATCTCACAAGCCAAAATATTAGCACAAAACCGTACTAGGTGGAGAGACTCTGTATAGAAACGTATAGAGCTTTGCTCTGAAAGCGTATCCCGACGACGACGACGACGACCACCACAATAAAACGCAGTCAAGCTAGTGGCAGAAAGTAAAAGTTGAATACAAAAGCAAATGAAACAAAAGTGTATGCATATTCCTAAAAATTATACTGATTTGTATACCAGCTTGATAATATAATGCCTGAATATGTACCGCAATTAACAAAATGCTGAGGGTTCCATTAACTGCACGATAAATAGTTGAACCTCAAGAGAGCCAGTTCCACGTCAACTTAAGCCTATTTCAAGCTTGACACGCAATTATATGAGTGTAAATTATTGTTTATATGATGGTTTTGATGACAATGATAGCAAGGGTAGCCGATGGGCTACCGTTGGCTGCATCAATGCAAGAAGATGAACAGGTAGGGGAATTTTCTTGAGCGATAGTACAGGATTTTTGCTGTAGACGCAATAAGCCAAATCACACTTTCGGGTTTTCGAATAAAGTGCTCAAGAATTTTGAATTTCGACTGTGAGGGAACCGGGCATAATTGAAAGAAATGATAGAAAGATATGGAAGAAATATCTAAAAAAAAATCATACTCTGTGCGAGGCAAGGAACATTTAAATTGACCAGCACATCGTAATTGGTGAAATTACAAACTGGTCTGTTGGCTGATGAAAATTATTATAACCCACTATAAGAATATATTAGTAAATGGCGTGGTTTAAATTTTGTAAATAAATATGGAACAACCGGCGCAAACGCTGTTGTCACATTAATAGAACACATTTTCAGTTTTGCCAATTACGATGTGCTGTTTAATTTTATATTTCTCTCCTTGTACTCGTACATGAAAGACATTGAAACTTGAAACTATTGGTTAAAACCTATAATAAATTTTTAAAATAGTATACGGGTTGTTAAAAATCCGATTGCTCTTTGGTGCAAGAGAAATTTGACATTCAGGCGAAATCTCTCTATCATTTCTTTCATTTTTTACCCGGTTATTTTTATTCGAAACGCAGAATTTTGCGCATTTTTATTGGGAACGCCAAAAGTGTGATTTGGCTTATACTTGTAAGTAGCCACCTTTTAGCAGGGATCGTTTTGGCCCTCATATTCTGAAAATGGCCCCTAGTTCTTTCGGCTGGGAGCCGCTATGGCCCCCAGAGTTTTTGTGTGGGGGTCATTTTGTCATAACTTTTTTCAAAAGTACAGAATTATTTTCAGAAAATAACTATGTCTAAACTTCAAAAGCGGTAGAAACAATATTGTTAATCTAGTTAATCAATCAACTGTGTTTATCGTTTGTGAAGAAAATATGTTGCAAAATCGACCTAATTTGTCTCTATTGATAAGTAAATTTTATGCCCCCCCCCAAGGCTTTAAAAATGGCCCCCAGTCGCAAAACCCCAGAAATATCCCTGAGCTAGATATATTATAGGCCCTTATGTGCTTCATCAGGGTCCTGGTAATAAAATCTCTATTAATTAGCCTATCATCCAGGTAATTTACACTCTTGTGTGATAAGCAGATTCAAAGTTTCGTGTATGAGGGAGAGGAAATAGAACTGGTTAGAGTACGAGGGGGAAGCAGGCGTGTAAACAAAACGTTTAAAAACCTTTATTTTTATCCCAAACCTTTATTTTACTTTAAAAAGCATTTGAAACCTTTAAAAAAAAACTTTTTTTGTCGATGTCCAAAAACCCCTTATCAGTTTTTCTTCAATTGTTATGAGAAAATTTTCAATTGCTAAAATTATGCATGTAACATCTTATTTCATTTTTTGCATATAATACACTGCACTTGATTTTTATTCATTTTCTACGCATAAAACGATAACATTTTTTTCTCTTGATGCTATATGATGTTCTTATTCCCCATCCACACGGATTTCCTATGTTGTATAAAAGTATCTTTTAAAAAAACATATGTTCACTGATAATTTAACTTGAATACAAAATTTAAAAAATATTTATTTTTTATTAGAAAAAAAAACCTTTATTTTAATATTAAAACCTCACAGAACCTTTATTTTTGTCAAGGACCGTTTAAATGCTTGTAGAGAAGAGATAGAACTGGTTAGGGTAGATCATGATTGGTGACAACAAAACTCGACTAAATAAGTCAGCTTCAAATTTGGCAACCCATTGTACTAAATTAAACTTTATTTTAAGATACTTCACCAAAGATATGTATTTTCATCCACATAAAATGTTCTTTTTCAATTTCGCCAATTTGGATCTACTGTGACCATTCGCTGGGGGACAGGGGAGCAAGACTATTCGCACAAAAACCGATTCACACAAAAAAATCCTTGGATGATTCACCCAATTTCTTGGATGATTCACCCAATGTTTTTTGACGATTCATCCAAATATTTTGGACGATTCACCCAAGTGGCTTGGACGATTCATCCAAAACCTTGGACGATTCATTCATTTTTAGGCCCCAACCCTTCGGATTGGGGCCTATAGGTTTGGGGTGTCCTGCCGTCCGTCCGTCTGTCCGTCATCGCTTTATACCCCTATGAATTTGAGGGGGGGGCGGTTGGGGCCTGCTTGTGTTTCACAAATACTTACTTGTTTTATTTAACTCGTAATATATTATAATATAATCTAATGATAATAATTTACATAACGTAATATAATTTAATATAATTACAGTATTTAATCAAGTTTTAAAAATGCAAAAAAAGTTGCCGAACAGCATTTTAATTGCAGTTAATTCTCGAACAGGCGATATCTTACCATGCAGTAATCAACGCGCATTTATAATTGCAATTAACTAAAAAAGGTGCGAGTAATTCGATATCCCAGACCCAGTTCACGTAGCCCAGTTATTCTTCTCTCACACAACTCACTCCGGAGTCACTTACCCCGGAGTAGGTCGACCCCGAGTTGCTCACCCCATTTGCTGAATATTAGTCAGATCACTCCAGAGTCACTCACCCAAACTAGCTACCATTGACGATGAGATAAACTGGCTTCAGACACGGATCATCTCTGAACGGAAACTAGTGCGATACCAGCTTACAAAGATCTACAAAAGCGACTGTTGGAGTATTGGGACGAGTTCAACGAGCAGCGTCTTACGGTGGCAAGGCTCCTCCGACGTCGTGCAGGACTGTGGAGTCTTGGGCTGAAAGAGACAGTGTAGTTTTAGCGGCTTGGGCAGTACAGTTTTAGTGACTTACGCAGTAGTTTCAGTTTTCTTATGCAGGAAAGTTTAAGTGCCTGGGCCTGCAGGACAGTTTTAGTGCCTGGGCAGTACAGTTTTAGTGACTTACGCAGTAGTTTTAGTGACTTGTGTTGTAGTTTTAGTGACTTTCGCAGTAGTTTGACATAATTGAAACCTGTCGATTGATACGGTGCAACTGAGTTTGAATCCAGTGAAAGTTACTGATTTCACGTCTTCTTACATTTCTAGTTCATTATAATCTCACATAGCCCCAACAAAATTACAAATAAAATTAAAACATTGGATGAATCGTCTAAGAACAGTGGGTGAATCGTCCAAAACTATGGAGTGAATCGTCCAAGATTATTGGGTGAATCGTCCAAAAACTTTTGGCTAAACTGGTCATGGATTGGATGCATTGGTTTTTGTGTGATCGTCCGACACCCGGGGGAGAAACATGAATGCAGAGAAGCTGAAAATATACGAGGCAAAGAGCATTCAATTTGAACAGCATATCGCATCTGGTTAAATTTCAAATTGGTCTGTAGCTGCAGAAGATTATGATGACTTAGAATAAGAATGTCATTGTGAATTGTGTGGCTTCTAGTTTGTAAACAAACCAGGAATAACGGGCGCAAAGGCTTTTTCACATTAAAAGAACACCTTTTCAGTTTTGCCAGTTACGATGCTCTTCAATTTCATGTCTCTGTTCTTGTAGCAGTCAATGGAGAAATGAATCAAAATCACTTTGAAATAGATATAGCGCTCTTTTTGTGCCGGAAATCTATTATAATAATCTCTTGAATATATTTTGCCACATTCCTACAAAGTTATCCCTTTTTTAGACTCATAAAGCAGAGTACAATCTTGTTCTCAGACAACCCGAAATTGTGTCCCAGCATTTCGATACACTGTCCAAGTGCTTTTGGAAAAATATCTGATCTCATTGATTTGTTCCAAGTCTGGGAGAAGTCTACACGAGTATCAGAACCAAGCCAAACAGCTGTTCAGAAAAATGACCCCAGACTCGCCACCCAAGCACAGTCTGGAGACGGGCGGTGGCCAGCTTCTCTTTCAGTAAGTAGTGCGAGTAAATGCACCTTTCTTCGTCTCACTGATAATATAGTAGGCCAGTCCTGAGTGCTGTGAGCATATATGAATAACATTACAGCTTTAACTCTTTGATTTAATCTTGATTAAAATAAGATTCCATTTTAGCCGTTATGGAAAATAGGCTCGCATAGTTAATGTCGACTAAAGTGATCCCAAAATCGATCGGTAGCTATCCTTCAGGGAGGTGTGATAGTCGTGGAGTTTCCCTTGTGTAAGTATGACAATACTGATTATCACGTATGTGATAACGCCGCACGCCCACCGCCACTGTCGAGTTTGGTGAGTTAAAATGTTGGTCACTCTTAAGTGATGATCTTAATGTATGCTACATGTGTAACATCGTACTCTGTTGGTGCTCATTTCAGTTATTTGATAGAGCGAGGCGTGTGTTTCTTAACACTGTGTGAAGCTACGTTCTCCAAGCGGCTTGCCTTTTCCTACTTAGAAGATTTACAGCAAGAATTTAGCTCACAGTTTGGCAGTAAAGTAGACACGGTGGCCAGACCATACAGCTTCATCGAATTTGGTAAGTAGAGACCATGTTGTGAACCGGCTCGTAACATTTCACCTGGGTGTGTGATTTCTGTGAATTTTAAAACAGTTCATAAAAATATTTCTCAGAAAAAAAGAAAAAAAAAATCAGAGCAACAGTCAAAGTTATCATAAACTGCCTTTTAATTTTGTAATGTGCAAACAGGTGTGAAGTATTCAGGCTGAAAAAAGCGTCTTTGTCAACTTACTTGTACTAAGTTTTATTGTCATAAATCGGTTTATCCCATATCGGTCTGTGGAAAATAAGTCTGCAATTCCCTGGTTTCATTTGTATTGAAACAGTTGCTCCACAGGTAAAGTATTGCGTGGACACGTGGCTGTTCTAGTTCATATTTTCTGTCTTTTTTTAAATCTCTTTTTCGTCTGTTTTAGACACGTATATGCAGAAAGCAAAGAAGTCGTATGTAGATTCGAGGGCGCGGCGAAACATTTCCAACATCAACACTGAGTTACAAGATGTACAGAGAATCATGGTCCAGAATATCGACGACGTTCTGCAGCGGGGTCAGGCCTTGTCAGGTGACCAAACACACCGCAACCCCGTTATAACGACACGCCGTTATAACGGCAGAGCGCTCGCAGCCTCGTTCCTCTGTGGTTCCGCTTAAATCCAATCACAGTTACAGGCATCGACTGTGATGAAATATCGGTTTTGATTTCTCGATCCGAGCCATATCGTTATAACGAGGATGTGTTGTAATTGCGAATGTTTATGAGCAAATTTGATTGAAGGAATGCACAAAACTCAGAAGGGGATAACAGGTACCCAAGAGATTCGCCCAGATGAGGCAGTCGAGGTGAACATTTGTCACCCGTTATCCTCCCAGTGCCGGATTCAAAACTTGGGTGCTAGGAATTACTAGACCAATGTTCTAACCAAATGGGTTAACCGTCATCCCCCTAAAATCTTTATTTTGTTAAGTAATCCATGTCAAAAGGACTTCCAGTGGATATGTGAACGTTTAGCTTGTTTACAGCCTCATGTCGTTTGTTTACGGGCGGATTGGAAAAATTAACCCCGATTTTAATATATGATGTTCTAATTCGTATTAAGTGGCAATAATTTGCTTGACCACAGATACCGCGTTGTTTGAAAATAAAGACTTAGTTCTAAGGACATTAAAATAATATTAATTTATTTTTAGATTTAGATGACAAAGCGAGCAACCTCGCGTCACTGTCACAGAAGTACAAGAAAGACGCTCATTATCTTAACCTGAAGTCATCCTACGCCAAAATCGCCGCTGTTGTGGTCGTCATAGTGATACTGTTACTACTGTTACGATACCTAGTCTTCTAGCCCGTGTGTGTACTTGCGTGTACTTGTGTTCTTCGTGTGGTAAATGTTCTGTGTTGCACGCGCAGAACGATCAGCACTTTTATTTCCTCCAAGTGCTAACCATGTGCGGATTTAGTTTAAAAAAAGTAATAGAAAACACATAGAACAAAAAGTGTTGTGTACAGTAGTCGGTGGGGTTTTATTTTCTGTTCTCTAGTGCCAATAAATGTATCCGCGATGTTTGATCAAAATTGCGAGAAATCTCCCCTCGCAATAGGCACTTTCAGAACTCTTATACGAAAAAATAGTGGACGTTTCCAAAGTAATTTTTGAATAATGAATGTAGAATTTCGCAGTTTCTTTTTTTTTTTTTCAATTGCAACATGGGTACAGGCTGGTCGCAGTTTTTGTCAACAAAGAGTTTTTTTTGTTGTTGCTTATTGCGTAATGACGGTTGGTCCAGCAATTAACACCCTGGTGACAGTCACTTTTATGTTTCTGACACGTTTCCCAAAGGACGACAGGCCTAATGCTTTGAGTACAGCTAACTCCTCCTCCTCCTCCCCCGCAAGCCCCACTTCCCCGGCCCCGAAGACAGTTTCTAGATGTTATAAAATGTGAACATTTGTTAACAACCGATTCGGTTGTTTAACAATGCTGTTCTGTCATTGAATACAAGATGTTTTATTACAAATATTATTACAAAGTCATTGATTTGACATTTTCGCTGCAACATTTTTTATAATTTCAAAGATGTTCTCATAATGGCCAACAGGAAAAAAATCAAGGGATTGGAAGATGTGAATGCTTCTCAGTGGGTCTGTTATCGTGCCGGAATCAAGTTGCACCCCCCCCCCTTTTTTTTGCCGTGCATGTTCTAGCACGCGTACTCCTCACGGACCAATCTCCCCACTTGTTTAAGATTCGTTTTATGTGTGAAAAACAGATGTGTGAGCTAGCGCATCCTGGGCGATGACTAGTGCCAAGCTTGTTTGTTGGGTAATGTGTGAGCTAGCGTTTCCCGGACGATGACTGGTGCCAAGCTTGTTTGTTGGGTAATGTGTGAGCTAGCGCATCCCGGGCGATGACTAGTGCCAAGCTTGTTTGTTGGGCAATGATGGTTCTTTGGATTGAATATGATGTAACAATTCGATGTCATTCCGAGCGTAGAGCCCGCTTTTGTTAAAACTCTTTCCCTAACATTGCCTAAACAGGCACGGAATAACACCTGCTTATTTGATTTGTATATATATATATATATATTGCTTATTTATTATAAAGCATTCTGTATCTCAGTTTGATATATTTCTCCCGCCAGTCCGTCGTCACTCAGACTCTCCTCCTTTGTTAACATTACGTTACGTTATTCCTTACATATTGTTGAAATTTTACGAGTCAAGTCTCTTACTTATACAGGTTTAACCTCACCTCTCTGCTCTGGGTTTTTTTTTTAATCCTATTACATGAGCCATGGCGAAATAATTAAATGCCACGTCACAAACTGCTGTATCCGTTCATTTATGTGTGGTTTTGCATATTCGTGTATATATGATGACGGAACTGTAGATTACTTGTAAAATAAATTACAGAAGAACAGAGTAAAGAAATAAAAGCTAGTCTCGGAGATTCTCGCTCTTTTATTTCCTTGAATATCACTTCATCTTTTTACTATTTCAAACTTGTCAGCAATTGAAGACTAGCCAAATTATGCTCACCATTCATCCATTTTGGAGTCACTTGACTTTAACCCGCTCCCCTCCCCCGCCTCCCTCCCCCACCTGCGGCACAGCCCTCGTGAACTGAAACATGTATTATTTTAGCTTACATGAGTTCAAGCATTCCTGTTTAAACAGGCGGCTTTTTTTCCTATATAACACAATAATTCCAGTTCCATATCTTACACTCTCTCTCGATACTACTGGAGAAAAATAATGCTTTGTCAAAAAAACGACACACGCCCATCAGCTCTCCGCATCTCCCCGCCCTTCCCCCCCCCCCCCCCCAAAAAAAAACAAAAAAACACACACACACAAGCTCTCGGCAGCATTTTCGCTGCATAACTTGGGGGGGGGGGGAGTCATCCAACAGCTGCTCGCGTTCACTTTTTCTGGACCGCATAGCGTTTCCGTAACACCTCTTTGAGTTCTTCCAGGCAAGCGCTCGTCCTAACCGCTTTCGCCTCGAAGTGCGTACGGCTGGCGCGGAAGCCCTCCCCCTGCAGCGTCGCCACCAGCTTCTCCATCCTGGCAAACATATCAACCAACATGTCAATCAACATGTCAATCACTGCCGGCCAACGACAAGACGCCAATCAAAATAGTAAAAATAAAGATGGCTACAAGACTGAATGGGCGTTAATTTTGAACTCCACTGTATTCACCTAGCCGATGCAATCGGAGAAAACATCAATCCCCTTGGGAATCCGGTATCACTGCAACGCCTAGCTTTTATTCAAGTTTTTTTAAAGTAACTAACAGTACTTTTTAATAACAGCAATATTATCAAATCCAGAATGCGATGAACTTCAGACGGTCAAAATATAAACGCCAGCCCCGGTATTTACAAAAGTTAACTGTGCAGTTACCTATACACAGCTTATTTAGATAAATTACGCAAGCATTTTTTACAAGATTATGTTTTAATATAACTGTAAAATTAATAAATTGATTTTTAAAAGTTCTGTTAGTTGCAGGAGAAGTTGACGGAATTTTTTAACTGTACAGTTCGACATTTGTGAATACGGCCTCAGGCGATGGATTGAATAGATTAAGGTTATTACCAAAAGAATTCTGGTAATAATCTTCCTACGTCCCCTCACTTGCAAGGTGCTACATTTTGGGAGAGATCGGTCTCAATACGCCTAGAAGACTTCCTGAAGGGGTGGGCTGTTTTTATCCTCTAACCAGTTTTCAAATTCCCGTATTTCGTTTTGTTTTGAAGGGGACAGCGGATGGATATGGTCAAAATCATACCTGGGCAAATTGACGTTTTTGATCTGTCTCTTGTGGAGGTTGTAGTAAAATAGAGGCATTTCATCCTGCTCATAATATCTGGTCACTTTCCTCGCTTTCTTGCTGCTCCCAGGCCCTTCTTGTATCACAATCTCCTCGCCTCCTCTCTTGCCTGTCTGTGTGGAGACTGGCGCCTCCGTCGCTTTCAGCACAGACTTACAGGTGCTCGAGCTGGATTGGCTAGTGTGTGACCGGTCAAGGACGTTCGTAGTGTCGTGAGATTCAGCACCGTTCGTTGTGTTACTATCACCTCTGCCTGCAGCTGCGAGAGGTCCAGCAGGCCCCGAATGATCACCCTGAATGCTATCACAGACGTCACGGCCAGTTGAATTTTTAGACTCGAGTCCTTTCGACAAGGTCTGTTCATTCTCACCCACTGTTTCCTTGTCCGAAATGATCTCACCTTGACCTTCTAATCTCTGTGGAATTGGCACGTTATCTTCCGCCTTAGCAACGTCCTCTGCGGAATCAGTTTCCTTAGCAACACCTGTGTTCGTTTCCCCCTGCGACGGCTCCTCGCTGTCCGCGGGCGGCGCGCATTTTGGCGTATCTGCCGGGCAGGGTTGCGGAGTAGCCGCGCAGACACTTTCTTCCAGTAGTAAGGCCATCAGACCCGTGGCTCGGTCGCTGAGCTTCAGCCGCGTCGCTTCCTCCTTCATCTGTTTGATGAATGGCTCGGACAGGATGCTTCCCCTCCTGCGGTACACAAAAAAAACTCAAGGTTAAAACATGGATCGTGCCAAGAAACCACTCCTAATCATAACACATAAAAGAAAATCACCTGACTACTCCTAAAACAGTGTAAACAAAAACTACAGAAACTCCACTTAAAGCACTGCTTTTTTACCTTTCTTTTGAAATTTTTTTTTTTCGTTTTTTTCTGGGGTGCGCGAGGGGGGGGGGGGCGTCAACAGTTCTGGGCAAACCACAAAAGCCAGTATTAACTTACCACATAGGTCCCACAACGACGGCTGTCTTTCCGGGCGTTCGCTTACTGCACGTGCACGGCAGGTAACTGTACGGCTTCTCTACAATACGTAAAAAATCTCCTCTTATGGTTTTCAGTGAAGAGAAAAGTAAGCCTCGCGCTTTCTCGGTAACATTAATAACAACCACGCATTCAATACACTGTGCTACTGTCCATGTTTTGGGTGTTTTCAAGAACGGATATTACTTGGTGTGGCACTTCACTGACACGACTATACAAGCAACATGGCGTCGACACTAGCTTCTTCGAGTTTGGTTTGAGAGTGACGGCTTATAACCAAATTAGGCAGCACTGAGTCCGGTTGGCTATTGGAACGGAGGACAAAGGCTTTAGCCACACATATACAAAGGCCAGTTTGGAAATTATAATCTCAAATATTATCATTATAATCCCCGACCTGTGGGGCTGTTGCTGTTGGGTAGCTCCGCCCACTCGGTGCACATGAGACAATGCAGGTAGCGGCTGATCTGTGACGTCACCTTGTTGCCATGGTTGGCTCCGCGCTTGATGCGCACGGCCACGTGCACAAAGTGCTCCACGCCAACGCAGTACAGTACGTCGAAGCCCTTGTTACACTTGGCGGCCGCTCTGTGGGTTTTCGTTTTAAAGAAACACCAAAAAAAGACATTTGACCTGATCATATCATTTCAAACTTTTTTCTTTTCAATTTTGACGTAGTATTTTTATACTTAACATGACTTAGGTATTTTGAGGCTAATTTTTCAGAGTGATTAACTTTAAAAACTTTCTTTCAGATCAATATCTGAGGATTTCTGAGGATAAAGTGGGTAACAGAAAATAAATGCCTCGAAATAAAAGGATAAAAATATCTAAAACATATAAGGGTCCAGTCGGTAAAACCGACGCGTCATGGACAGCAGAATGAGACAAAACTCCTGTTCACGATCCTTTTTTTTTTTTTTAGTTGGAACATTTCTTGTATTTACCTGGCCGCCTGGGCAAGAACGATGCGCACCGCCATCTCCTTCGTATAGTCTGTCCTGCGCGTGTAGGCGCCGTAATTGCGTGACGTCACGGCGGGACACTTGCCGTACAGCGCAGCGACATCTGTCGACGTCAGCAGAACGACGCCGCCATGGTACACATTGCGGAAGGTCGCGTCCAAGTACTGCACCGTACCGCCGAAGGGATCCACGTTACTGAAAGCATCACGAGATAGCACACGTGATCAAAGTGTCACCATACGTGACTGAAAGCATGATGAGAAAGCTCACGTGATCAAATGTCACTATACTATCGAAAAGATCCACGTGACTGGAAAATACCCACTGAAGACAACACGTTATCAACATGTCATACTATTTGTCAAACTGTTCTTTTCTTCAAGTCTGACAAACTGGGCTTTTTATGAATTATAATTTTCTAAAACACTCTTGAGAGCGCGAGAACAAAAAACTTACATGACGTGGAATTGCTTGCGATGCATCGTGACATTGGCGTCATCGTTTATGACCTCTACCTGAAACAAGTCGCACATGACCCTATCAAGGTCATTCAGTAATTATTAGAGGAATATTTGAAATATTTAAAACTTTACACATCAATACAATAATATATATATGTACATATACATATGTCCCCAACTATATACAGATATATATATATATATATATATATATATATATATATATATATATATATATATATATATATATATATATATATATGTGTGTGTATGTGTGTGTGTTACAGCGGATCTGTAGAATCAGCGAATCTGTAGATCCGCTGAAAATTTTGGCGGATCGAACAGATCCGCTGATTTTGGGCAGAGAAAATTCTACAGATCCGCTGAAATGATTGAATAAGCTAAAGTACTGTTGATATTGAGTATTGTCATAGCCCAAAAGACGTTGTTTTCATTGAAATGCCATTAAAAGCACATTGATTGCACTTCAATGCCAGTGTTACTTTCCATGATCGTAGATTATAGAGCTTTAATTGCAAACTTCATAACTTGTGATCTTCTTATAAGAAAGCAGTCGTACATATTATGACTCTATTGGAGTGGTCTTTGCTGAAAAGTAATTGCAATTTAACAATGCAATGAACATAAATTCGATCTGCTTCGGGTTCTCTGGAGTATATCAATTTGATCTGTGCTCGTTCAATTTCATTACCGAAAACGACGTAAAATTAAATGTAGAACTTTCACTGAGGCAAGGAGTTCAGTTTGAATCAACGTGTGTTGGACAGGGGTTTGTGAAGTCAACTGTGCTGGTAGTAAACGGTGTCAAACAAACAGATGTAAGTGTTTCAAAGCAAAGGTAAAATGTAACTCGAGATGTCACTCTAACCTAGCGCGTACAGACAAGATGTAATTCTCCTCAATTGCAGTTGGAGCTTCATTATTGATGAATGAATTTTTAAGAGTTGCTGATTATAAGAGTAAATTTTGCTTTTAAGTCATGATCACAAGTACTAGTGCTTCTATGATCAGTTTCCTTAATTGCAATTGGAGTTCCATTATCGACGAAAGGGTTTCCTAATAGTTATTAATTGGCTTTTAAGTAATAGTCACAGGCAGAAGTTAGTACTTGAGCTGTTTTTTTTAATTGCAATTGGAGCAGTGGCTTATAAAAGTCTTTTATACCTGTTTTTTTTTTGGGTACTATAACGCCAAACCTCATAAGTTTTAATGCAAAACACATCATAGATTACTTATTTGTATTAATAATGTGGTTGTGTGTTTGTACTGATAAAGCGGTTGCAAAAAAACGTCTTATTGCATTAGTAATAACAGCACCGTTTACACATTAATACCGTATATTTCGGCCATACTACTCAATATCAACAGTACTTTAGCTTCGTCAATCATGTCAGCGGATCTGTAGAATTTTCTCGGCCCAAAATCAGCGGAACTGTTAGATCCGCTAAAAGTTTCAGCGGATCTATAGATTCGCTGGTCGAACCAGCGTATCTACAGATTCGCTGAAATATTCAGCGGATCTACAGATTCGCTGTAACATATGTATATATATATATATATATATATATATATATATATATATATATATATATATATATATATATATATATATATATATATATATATATCTATAAATGCCCCCACTATGTAGATATAACCCCCTGCATACTAGACATAAGTTCTCCCCTAAATCTACCTTCCCCAGCATTACGGTATATGGAACAAATTACGCCCAACAAACAGCGAAACCAACTACTTTTTAGTTACAAATTTTGTACCGCGTCTTGCAAATATCCGAAAGATTTCTCTCTTGTAGAAAGGCAAGATATGAAGAAATATGTTTACTAAAAAGAACAGGCATACTTACTGACTTGGACAGAGCCTGATTTTTTGACGTCACATCTGACTGGCTGTTGCGTTTGCTGAGGCCGTTGCTATGTAACTTGGAGACTGTTATGTTGTTTCTTTTGCAGTTCTTCACAATACTCTGCACGGCGACGGTACTGATGTCGTTTATGTACACCTGTACTGCCGTCGGTAAGTGTACTTTCCACTGCAGACCCGCGATACCTTCAATAGATGTTCTTTTGAAACAGCTGACCTCCGGAGAGATCAGTCTGCGATGTATAAACACAAAGCGAATGAATATGAAAAGAAATTCCCCCTTCTTTACTATTTTCGCGGGATTTCTAGTGGATCGACGTGACAAAGAGTCTAACATAGAGCAAACCGAACCCCTGTAGAGGTTGGCACATCATAGCTGATCGATAGTTTGAGCCCATACTGAATATACTCATCAACTTAAAATGGATCTCACGTCTGGCTGTTAAAAGATACAACCCCATCATTTTTTCACACTCAACTGCTTGCAAAACACAGCACTAAAGGGTAAAGGAGAGAGAGAGAAAGAAAGAGAGGGGAGGGGAGGGGAGGGGAGGGGGGAGGGGAAAAGGAGGTTGAGGGAGTGGCAGTAGCGTTAGTTCTTCAACTAGTAAAAAAGAAATCACCTGTAGCACCAAAAGCATCCAGGCATAAGATGGGTTGCGTGTTACCGTCTGGAACGCTCTGCGCATAACCGGAAGCGTAGGCAGCCACGGCGGAGAGCACAAACTCCCTGAAGATCAAACAGAAAGAAATGCGGTTCGCATATCTGTACGACGAAGGGCCTAAAATAACACGAAAAGTAGGGGTGATAGGGCCAGAAGAAACGAGACCGACCCATGTCTCCCCGCGTTACAGTCAATAACCCACTCTCTGAAAACCGTTTGGCAAAGCTATTTGCAGAAAACAGTTTCCGATGCACAACACGACAAAGAACGCTGCCGGCCTGTAAAAGGCCACACAAGGCAAGGTTCATACCTGCATATTCGCATGACTGGATTATAGAACGTCTTAGCATCGCTCGGGTTGGCATGCTTCTCCTCCACTTCAATTGACACTCCTGATTCTGATATCTCTTTCATCGCACTCCTGACAGAAACCAAAAATTAAATATGCCATCCTAGATTAATATCACAGTT